>CM062291.1:110429462-110984150 GCA_031216915.1 Pictodentalium vernedei | reverse complement strand
ACACACACACACACACACCCTTGCACCTCCCCCCCCCCCCCCCCCCCCCCCCCCCGCACACACACAGAGTAATATGCAGACATACGCCCACTTGGGTATTCTTTCGTGTACTAATTTTCTTTCACTTTTTCTTACTTCCCCACCCCCACCCCCACCCATCACGTATATCTGTCTCTCTCTATCTCTTTCCCCACTGAAGTGTACTCTCTCTTAGAATGGCACATTCGCAGATATTTTAATTCGGTATCCCCCTCATATTCACCCACATATTTTTACATACACACAGGCTTAGCTATTATTTTTTATTATTTATTAGGGTTTAACGACACATTAACAGGACACATTAACAGCCACTAGTTCAGCGATCTGAACGTAGTGGCTACCCCTCCACGTTCAGATTCTTCCCATTCAATCCTATAGAAAAAGTTCCCATCAAGTTTTTATGGGAACTCAAAACTCGAAATTAGGAATATATATCAAGCTTTCGCCCTTATTACCGGCTGCAATCGATAGTACACGTATATCCTTACATTTGGGCAGAGTTTATTAATCCAAACCTGGTAATGGCGCCGAAACGAATAGACCTTTTCATCGATGCGGAATAGGAAATTCGATCGCAATTACGCAGAATGGGTTTGATAATCTGCTCTGTGCGAATGCGACCGAGTTTGATGACCTCCTCTGCGCGAATGAGATTGAATTTCCTATTCCGCATCGATGAAAAGGTCTATTCGTTTCGGTGCCATTACCAGGTTATCGTTTTTACTGTTTTATATTTAAACAAAAACATGGCCGATTTTGAAATCTCCTTCGCCGCCTCACGAGTACACAAATGACGACAATTAAAGGATAAAACCTAGTTTGGATTAGTAAACTCTGCCCAAATGTAAGGAAATACATGTATTATCGATTGCAGCCGGTAATAAGGGCGAAAGCTTGATATATATCCTAATTTCGAGTTTTGAGTTCCCATAAAAACTTGATGGGAACTTTTTCTATAGGATTGAATGGGAAGAATCTGAAAGTAGAGGGGGTAGCCACTACGTTCAGATCGCTGAACTATAACAGCCACATCATGTAGGTGACAGTTTTACGGGTGGAGGAAGCCGGAGTACCCGGAGAGAACCACCGAGCAGCGGCGAGCAGCTATCAGCTCCCCAACATCGTAACTGAACTCGGCACCGCGGCACATGCAGGGTTAGATTGGTTGACGACATGCGCAGCATCGACGTGCAGTACGCCTTAGTACACAGCGTCATCGTGCCCCCATGTAGGCAATCAGGGTTAAGTGCCTTGCCCAAGGACACAACGCGGGAGCACGAATCAGTCGCTGAAATGGTCACCCATCCATCTACTAACCGCGCTCGACGTTGCTCAACTTCGGTGATCTAACGAGAACCGGCTACCTTGACACCACTGCGCCCCCCCTCCCCCCCCCCCCACCCCGGCTTAGCAATTTCAATTGATAATACAAATAACAACAATGTCGAGGAACGTTGAAAAATCTGCAAATGCAAAGAGTATAAAAGTATTTACAAACCCCTACAGAATTGGATGAAGGATATTTGTTTCCCGCGGTATGCAAATATATCCCGTCCACCTCCCCCCACCCCCCCTCCCCCATGTGAAATAATCATTAGTTTCAGTCACGAGTGAGATACTTTTTGGTATCCATTCAAAAACACTATTTTTTCTTTTTACTATATCCTTTTTATAAGAATCTTTAATTGCGTAGCCTGACAAGAGTAAGACGGGAAAGAGGATGGGCTGGTCGCAGGAGGTTTTTTTCGCCTAAACTTCCCACCCAAGGAAAACACGGTTCATCACGTGTTGGCCTACAGCTGTGAACAAAATGTGAAATTGGGAACTTTGCTATTATTAGTTGTTTTTTCTCAAGTCTGGTTTATTTTATTTCCTCGATCAAATCGATCGCGCAAACACAACAGTTTACTTTCGGAAGTGACGAGGACTTTGTACTTAACCAAATGGAACTGACTGTTCTATTCCCAATTTACAATTTCAAACCACAACAATAGTCGCCGTCTGCCTCCTCCAAATTCCAATTTTAATTTAAAATAAATTATCTACTGCCAGTAACAAACACAGTTGTTTTGCCAGTTGACGTCGCAAGACAGTATTTATTAATCAGCAGAGAAACTGACATGCAAAAGCAATTAAGCTAATCCCTTAACGCTCGTGACCACGGCGGGTCAGTGTTTTGAAAACTGTCTTCCACTGATCAAACACTGTGGTCCACCGAATCTCCACGATGGAGAACACACCGCGGCGGCGTTTTTGTTTCAATCCACGTTGAACATACTGTAATGTTAGTTATAAGAAACCAAATGAAGCTAAAAGATTAAAAAAAGACAACTCATTTATGTAAATATCTATGTGCAAAAAACAAACTTTTTTATGTTAATATCTATGTGCAGTGTATTATGTTTCTAGTTTATCGCTTGTTAAAAGTTGGAACACTTGAATAAATAAAATATATCAAAGCCAATGTTCTTGTTAATGTTGCCCTGATGTCAATGAAGATAAGTAATTAATTGTACACGCCCACTCATAAATAGTTCCTCTATAAATAGACAGCACTAATCTAAATTTAGCATCAATAACTGGGGTTTTAATTGACCAGTCTCATATGGGTACTGTACACGTAATGTATACACAGTAAGTACACGTCAATACGGCTCGGGCTAGTGCCGTATTTATGAACCGATCGTCATGAAACTTCATGGGGTACCTTTGTTATCACCTTGGGATGAAAATGAGTTTTTTTGGGTGCGGTCCAAAATTCAAGATGGCTGCCAGTAGCCATTTTGTACCGAAATTAGTGCAATCAGTTTTTTGTACAGAATTTCTATATGTAGGTTCTGATTTGAATAAATGTTTGGATGAATGTTTAGTAACATGGAATACATCACATATAATACAGGTTTTTTTCTCATGTAGAAATTATGCAAATTAGATAAACTTTGATTTTTTCAGTGCTGCTTATACACAGTATGTGCACATGTAATTACGGCTCAGGCTAAAGGCTGTATTTATTGACCAATCTTCACAAAACTTCTTGGGTACCTTTGTTATCACTGGGAAGAGAACAAATGTTTTGGGGTGCGATTCGAAATTCAAGATGGCTGCCAGTGGCCATTATATACCGAAATTAGGTGCAATCAGTTTTTTGTACAGAACTTCTATATGTAGGTTCTGATTTGAATAAATGTTTGGATGAATGTTTAGTAACATGGAATGCATCACATGTAATACAGGTTTTTTCTCGTGCATCAATTATATAAATTAAATGAACTTTGATTTATTCAGTGCTGCTTATACACAGTTAGTATGCATGTCAATACGACTCGAGCTAGAGGCTGTATTTATGAACCGACCTTCACGAAACTTCTTGGGTACCTTTGTTATCACCTTGGGATGAGAACGAGTGTTTTTGGGTGCAGTTCAAAATTTCAAGATGTCTGCCGGCAGCCAATTAGACAAACTTTGATTTATTCAGTGCTACTTATACACAGTAAGTGCACATTTCAATACTGCTCTGGCTAAGGCATCTAACTGTCACCCACCTTTACAATTCTTTACCTTAAATTTGTTACAGGCTTCGGTCAGTATTTATGTACAGACCTTTACAATACTTTACATTTACCTTTGTAATCAGGTCATTACCTAGATGTGTATTATTGCTGTGTTACTATACATGTACATGTCTTACACAAGATGAGCTACAGTGTCATTGACACTTTCATTTTTTAATGGAACATTCTATAAAATAAAGCATTGTATATATAATATTGTATAATGAATTATAATAGCTATGTCAAAATGAAGACATTGAAAATATTAATTTTTATTTCATCAAAAACAAAAAAGTATCTTTGCTCGCTGTCCTTGTATGCAGATGCGATAACAAAAACAAAAACACAAAGTTTGCCCTTCATGGGCCAGAATAAAAACAAGTTCCAATTTACTCAACCAATATTTATACCCCCGCTTCGAAGAAGTGGGGGCTATATAGGAATCGCCCTGTACGTCCGTACGTCCATACGTCCGTCCGTCCGTCCGTACGTCCGTCCGTACGTCTTTCCGGACATGAAATTCTTGTGTGCGCAACTCCTCCTACATTTATCAAATCAATTTGGACAAAACTTTTCAGACATCATCACTACTAAGTGAACATGCGCATATTCCAAGATTTTTGATCTGCGACAATTTTAACCAGGTTATCTCCTTTTGACTTAGATTTATTATGTCTTTCCGTTCGAACAAATTCTTGTGTGCGCAACTCCTCCTACATTAATGAACTGATTTTGATGAAACCTTTCAAACATCATCTCTACTAAGTGAACATGTGCATATTCCAAACTTTTTGATCTGCGACAATTTTAACCAGGTTATCTCTCTTGAACTTTGATTTAATATGGGTTTCTGCATGAAATTCTTGTGTGCGCAACTCCTCCTACATTTATCAATCAATTTGGACGAAAGTTTACAGACATCATCACTACTAAGTGAACATGCGCATATTCCAAAATTTTTGAGCTGTGGCAATTTTAACCAGGTTATCTCCCTTTGACTTAGATTTATTATGTCTTTCCGTTCGAACAAATTCTTGTGTGCGCAACTCCTCCTACATTAATGAACTGATTTTGATGAAACCTTTCAAACATCATCTCTACTAAGTGAACATGTGCATATTCCAAACTTTTTGATCTGCGACAATTTTAACCAGGTTATCTCTCTTGAACTTTGATTTAATATGGGTTTCTGCATGAAATTCTTGTGTGCACAACTCCTCCTACATTTATCAATCAATTTGGACGAAAGTTTACAGACATCATCACTACTAAGTGAACATGCGCATATTCCAAAATTTTTTAGCTGTGGCAATTTTAACTAGGTTATCTCCCTTTAACTTAGATTTATTATGGGTTTCTACATGAAATTCTTGTGCGTGCAACTCCTCCTACATTTATCAATCAATTTGGACAAAACTTTTCAGACATCATCACTACTAAGTGAACATGCGCATATTCCAAGATTTTTGATCGGCGACAATTTTAACCAGGTTATCTCCCTTTGACTTAGATTTATTATGTCTTTCCGTTCGAACAAATTCTTGTGTGCGCAACTCCTCCTACATTAATGAACCGATTTTGATGAAACCTTTCAAACATCATCTCTACTAAGTGAACATGTGCATATTCCAAACTTTTTGATCTGCGACAATTTTAACCAGGTTATCTCTCTTGAACTTTGATTTAATATGGGTTTCTGCATGAAATTCTTGTGTGCGCAACTCCTCCTACATTTATCAATCAATTTGGACGAAAGTTTACAGACATCATCACTACTAAGTGAACATGTGCATATTCCAAAATTTTTTAGCTGTGGCTATTTTAACTAGGTTATCTCCCTTTAACTTAGATTTATTATGGGTTTCTACATGAAATTCTTGTGCGTGCAACTCCTCCTACATTTATCAATCAATTTTGACGAAACCTTTCAAACATTATCACAACTAAGTGAACATACGCATATTCCCAAATTTTTGATCTGCGACAATTTTAACCAGGTTATCTCCCTTTAACTTGGATTTATTATGGGTTTTCAAATGGGATTCTTGTGTGTGCAACTCCTCCTACATTAATGAACCGATTTTGAATACATGTTGCACATTGTAAATGTGTTTTTCCAAATGTAAACCATATATGTGTGGGCTCTTTAAGTATTCAGTGCTGTTCTGTGGAAGGCCACATGCAAATACAAATTTCAACAACAAAAAATGATCTTTATGTATACATTTCCTTATGGCCTTCGCCTACATGATCAGAAGTGCATTCCTCTAAAAACCCAAAGCGGGGGTATTAATCACCTTCAGTGATAGTTCTAGTTGCAACATGTATACAGTTACAGTACAAGCAGTGGAAAATTAATTATGGGCACAACAGGCACAGTGCTCACATATACCTGCATATGCCATAATTTACAGAAACTAGACTGTTCGAAGTGAATATCACTGCATATTGGAGATAAAATTAGGAAAAGCTTACTTAAATTTTGTTTAAAATCAAAGGTTTCTGGGAAAAAGAATAATTATGTTTCATTTGCAAGGTAAACACCGAGAAACTAGATTTGTAAGAATATTAAGCTACACATTTAGTTTGTCTCAATTGTCTGATCTGGTTTGATTGAAGTTTTACATCACTTTCAACAACAATGGCTGTATGATACCTATATCACAATGTTGTTAATTCCCCGAGATGAAGGTAGAATTATTCAAGCAGATCCACTGGATGGCCTAAGGAATCCACAACCACTGGAGGAACTAACAAACTCATCCACACAGACACCTCAATATAAGAATAAAACAAATTCTTCACAATTTGCTACATCAAAGTAGTATTAAAATGTCTGTATGAACAGCCAGGCCATCGCTGCTGTGCGTTAACAACCAGGTTACCAAATGTGGACCTATTATACCCGGATAAACATGGGGTTCAAGATATACAGTAATGCTTCTTTGTGAACTTATGTGAATCCAGTAAGTCTTGAAAAATGCATCTGATAGACTAAATGGAAACATGTTTGGACACATAAAAATATGCTTTGAATCAGTGTGACTTACATGTGTTGAGTTAGTGTTCAAGTGCCAAAGTTTTGTATATAAAATGTATGAGAAGGGGGTGTGTCCCCAAAATGTCATGGAAAAAGTATGCAGGAAAGGGTGGGTGGGTCAAAAAATCTGCAAAATTGAAACTTCCACCTATGTTCATGCATTTTTAGCTCACCGAAGGGAGCTGAACTTATCACTTGTCGTCTGTCGTAATCCGTCTGGCATCATGAACATTTTTCAAACGACTTCTCCTCTGAAAACGCTAAATCAATTTGCTCGAACCTTGGTAAGGATGTTCATTACCATATGTCAATTCAAGTTTGTTCAAATGATATGGACATGCCCACTTTGGGCTCCATAAGGGGCATAACTCCGATAACACCCTATGTATATTTAGAGAAATTACTAAAATATCTTCTCCCGCACAAGTGGGCAGAATTATTTAATATTTGGTATACAGCATTATGGGGTGGATCTGATACAAGTTTGTTCAAATCGCCCCTCCCCCCCCCCCTGGATTCAGATTTGGGCTCACTATAGAAGCCCAAATTCGAACTTAGTGCATTTCAGGCAAATTTCTTAAAAAATCTTCTTCTCCAGATCCAGCAGGCAGATTCTTTTGATATTTGGTATGCAACATTGTGGGGTGGATCTGATTCAAGTTTGTTCAAATCGGCCCCCTGGATTCATATTTGGGCTCACTATAGAAGCTCGAATTCGAACTTAGTGCATTTCCAGCAAATTTCTTTAAAAAATCTTCTTCTCAAGATCCAGCAGGCAGAATCTTTTGATATTTGGTATGCAACATTGTGCTGTGGATCTGATTCAAGTTTATTCAAATCAGCCCCCTCGGTTTATATTTGGGCTCAGTATAGGAGCCCAAATTTGAACTTAGTGCATTTCAGGCAAATTTGTTTAAAAATCTTCTTCGCAACATCCAGCAGGCAGAATCTTTTGATATTGGGTATGCTGCATGCTTAGGCGGGTGAGATTCAAGTTTGTTCAAGCCAAGTCCCTGGGTTCATATTTGGGCTCACTGTGGTAGCCCGAATTATAACTTTGTTCAAAATGATGAATTTTCTTTAAAAATCTTCTTCTTCAGATCCAGCAGTTGGAATGTTTAGATATTTGGCATGCAGCATCCTTAGGGGGGTGAGATTCAAATTTGTTCAAGCCAAGTCCCTGGGTTCGTATTTGGGCTCACTGTGGGAGCCTGAATGATAACTTAGTTCAAAATGAGGAATTTTCTTTAAAAATCTTCTTCTTCAGATCCAGCAGATGAATGCTTTTGATATTTGGTATGCAGCATCCTTAGGGGGGTAAGATTCAAGTTTATTCAAACCATGTCCCTAGTTCAATAAAATTTGTCTCTCATGACTTCATTCCTTTGTAATGTTGATGAACCATGTCTAACTGAATGTGACCCCAAATACTTCTTTGAACCACTTTGACCGGTGAGCGATTAAGGCTCCTTCAGGGGCCTCTTGTTTTTCTCCCCCCCCCCCCCCCCCCCCCACACTGAGTAATTGAATAAAAAATTATTGTCTTTTGTTATTTTTTTTCTTTCAGTAAACTTATTATAACTCTTAACAGAATGGGTGTTGAGAGCATACACATCAAGAACATAGAGGTGAGCATAGTAACAGACCAGATAGTGATAGTTGTATAATAAAAAGAATAGGAAGCCTTGGATATACAGTGAAAACCATGTTAATTGAATGGCTTCTTTGCTTGTGAAAAATATTCAGTCAGTAGGTATGAACAATTAATAGGAATTTGGTCACTTTCCTCTATTCTAATGTAAAAAAAAGCATTTATACTAGCATATATTTTGTTTGACGGGGCTTAGGGAGCTTTGTCAAACAAGATATATGGAGGATGTCTAGTGTTTTTGAGTGGATACGGAAAATTATCTCATGAGTGACAAATGTTTATTTTTCGTGAGGGCTTGCACAAGCAAAAATAACCATTTATCTCGGTCACAAGTGAGATAATTTTCGGTATCCACTCAAAAACACTACATATTCTTTTACTAATAACCAAATGCCCAGACTTATTTGGTGCAAACTCATTAATTTCCAGGGCCAAACATAAATTTTGCACCTCTCCCCCCCCTCACCCCCCATCCCCAAAATTTGCATACAAAACCGAAAAAGAAAAGTCCAAACTGGTCCTCCATACTTTTGCTTACTGGCATGCACAGTAACCAGACAGTGTCCAAAACTGGTGCCTACATCATTCTTCTGTTTGGCCCAAAGTCTGCAACATCTGAACTGACATCTGTGCTTCTAATAGTCTTTTCTGAAGATGCCAGACACAAATCAATCATGATTATGGTGGATTCAGGGAACTGAAAGTATGCTGGAAGTGAAATATTGAGGTTTTGGAAGTTCAGGGCTGTCACTTATTAATAATTTTATAAAATTATTCATGTTTCCCATATTTTTACTCTGTAAACCAATGACCCAGACTAGCTTCTGGTGCTTAACTCAAAGTTATTAAGGGCCAAACACAAATTTTGCCCCCCCCCCCCCCCCCCCCAGTCCCCTAAATTTGCTTGCAAAACTGAAAATTCAAAGTCCTATCTGGCCCTCCATGCATTTACTTTCCGCGCATGCGCAGACGTCAGAAAGTGACTGGAATTGGCGCCAACATCATTCTTTGTTTGGCCCTAAAAGTCATCAATAATGAAATGACATCTGTGCTTTGAAATCTCCTTTTTTGAGGATGCCAGACAGAAATCAATGCAAGAATTGGTCGATACGGATACAAGGCTGTTAATGGATGAAGGAAGTGTTCAACGGTGGTTTTGGACGTCAGGGCTGTAACTTTGTAATATTTATAAAATTATTTTATGTTTCCCAGTTTCAGGACATATGCCTGACGTCATCATTTTTAAAAATGATCATTCCACTGTGTATTAAGTATTCATTCCTTATCCTTCCATGAACTCTTTCTGTTAAACTCTTAAGCTTTTGGGGTGTTTTTTATTAAAAATTTTTATTAAATTTCTTGGGAGTTTAACATTTATTACAGAATATTATTCTGTTTCTTCCCAGGGTTATGTGCTCACCCTAAGGGTGTTAGGCCATTTTGTCTTGCATCTTTTATCCAGTGTATCGTTTTTTCTTCGTATGAAGATCTAGCTTTGCATTTGATAGCATTTCAATTGGTTCTGATTTTGGGCCTTTTTGTGTGCCTGATGCCTTGTTTACATTGACGTTTTCATTATCAGCGTCCTCATACTTTGGTAGTATCTTATATTCTATTACTGTAATATACTGTAGAATACATGGATTATTATTCCGGTAGTGTAGCTCAAAGAATTTTGAATTTAGTCCACACTTAGGCTCTATCGGGATGCCCTTGAGCTCTTCATGTTCCCTTTGGGAACTTGGGCGTTTTTCAAAAAAATGTTTTGTCTACAAAAAATATTTTGAATTTAATTATGGTTGCAATTATTCATGTATCTCAGTTATATTTATATATTGTTGTGGAGTTCAGAGGACTGATATTGACTTTAGTTGATACACTCCTGCAGACTCTTGTCATTCTTGTGTTCCACTGGGATGGCTGATGTTGGAGTCAAGTGTCGCGGTACATTGTTGAAGGTGAGGTTCTGAGGATCAGAGCCTCTTACCACATTTTAATTCATTCTGTCAGTTTATATTTCGGAGGAACATGGTGATGATATTCTGACACCCATCCAAGTGTGCTACCGTTGTCATGCTCCATGGAACATATAGAGCTAGCTGCAATGCTCTTTATTGCAGGAGTTAGGGCCTTTGGGTAAAGGTTTTAATGTCTTGCAAGCAGCGAGCACTATAATATAAATAGCTCACCCAGAGACAACGGAAATAGGGAGGAAATTAGGGAGGGAGTCTGCAAGTTCTTGTACTCGGTGAGATCTGATAGACTGCAAGCAGGAGTGGCCCACCTCTCTAATATAGCAACATCTGGGGTCAGATGTTTTGAGAAACTTGCACAAGCTGGAGCATATGTCCGCCCTCCACTTGGGACGCTCTGTTTAGTCTGCAGTCGGGGTCGGCTTCAGTCAAGGCTTTTTCCGCTACGTTTCACAAGGCCGAAATGAAGTTTTCTGGTTGGAAACTTGCATGAGATGGAGCATATGTCTGTCCCCACTCGGGACGCTCTGTCTAGTCTGCAGCCGGGGTCAGCTTCAGTCACGGCTTCCCCCGCTACGTTATTTAACCCTTTACCCAACGTAACGGCCAAAACCGGCCAGCGCTATTCTCAAAAATCGCCAATTAATTTTCAAAATATTTTAATTTTTTGTCTCAAAAACATAGGTTATGACCCCATCGAGCTCGTTCCAACGAGGGGTCATAACCTATGTTTTTGAGACAAAAAATGAAAAAATTTAGTTATTCAAGAATTTTTTTTGCAAGTGTCGTCTGCTTTTCATGTTAGGTAAAGGGTTAAGCACACACAACCGCATCCTAGCTACCTGACTTCGGATATCAAGCCTGCTACACAAAGAAGGAACCACTCTTCGCCTGTGAAGTCAGACCATCTGGTAGCTAGTGAGACGAGGCCTTGATCATCGGAATGCTCGGAGAAAGGATCTGTTTCCGACACACCGTCCCAGGAGCAGCATGTGGGTAAGGGACAGAAATCTGCTGCTCCTCAGGTTTCGATGACGGACTTGCTGTCACAGATTGCGCAGCTAATCGCAACATCGAAGCAAGTGCAGATACAGCCTCCCTCAGAATCTGAGCTGTCGGACATGCTGGGTCAGTCCAGTCATCTGTTCATGCAGATGCAATGAACCGAGATTCGCAACTGATTATCTTGGATGGTAAAAGGGATAAGGAAGAGGATTACCCTTCCCTTTCGAAATAGTACATGGTTGCAATAGCTTTCATCCATCAATACTACCGTGCTTTTGTTCAGCCGAATCAGAATGCTGCGACGACAAGAGAGAAACTGCTGGCGTCGTTAGGTGCAGGCTTTATCCGGACAAAGCAGGAAGTCCTTTCTTTTCCGGATCAGTTTATGCAGGTGTCACAGGCCTTCGGCCATATAGACGACGCTGTATTTATCCTCTTAAGTGCGAGGAAGAAGGAGATTTCTTATCTACATACCATTTTTGGGACCACGTTCATTTTAAAACAGTCGGGGAAGATGTTCAGAGAGTTCTTCTGCGTTTGGATGAGCAGGCTGGGGATTTAGAGGCATCCTTACCTGTATCATTCACTATTTGCTCAGATGCAATTGAGACAGCAATTTCTTGAAATAGAGCGAATTTGGGCCTTATGTCTTACACAGATCACCTTACAAGAGCTATGGCGCAACGTCTCAAGGGAAATTTTGAGGATGTTTGTCGAATACCACCTGCGGCAATCACGTTGTGTCCTTGGGCAAGACACTTCACCCCCATTGCCTACGTGGGGGCACGGTGACACTATGTACTAAGGTATACTGCACGTCGATGGTGCACCTGTCTTCAACCAATGCTAACCCTGCTTGTGTGGAGTTAGTACGTTGGGGAGCTGACAGTTGCTCGGTGGTTCTCTCTGGGTACTCCGGCTTCCTCCACTCATAAAACTGTCGAGGTCACGATTAGCCATTGTGCAGAAATATGTGACTTTAAACACCAATAAATAAATAAATAAATTATGAGGATGTTCATACCTCTCTTAGAGTTCTTTCCAGGGCAATTATGTATACCACGTATAACTCTGCCCTAACAGTGGCTAATCTGGAGTTACTCAGACGTGATGCTTCCTTTGCGTCTTCATCACTGATAAGATGACAAGGTGAAAAGCTCTTTCCAAGTCGCTCCAATTTCTGGACATTTTATTTTCGACGACTAGCTTTCGTTAGTCTGTGGACTGGCTATTAAGAAAGCGTCTAGTGCTCTGCTTTTGAAGTTGGCATATCAACGACCCGCTTCAGCAGACAAGAGTGAAGGACGGCGTTCCAGACAAAAATCATCAAAAGGAAACTCCTCACGAGGGTACAAAAAACCCTCTTATAATTACTCTGGAGGTCATCAGTATAGGAAAAGGGGTGAAGGTCTGATCGGGACTATAGGTCAGATGCCCCTAGGTCGACAAGACAAGGTTTTTCGCGGGGAGAACATGGTTCCTCCTCCTGTAAGCCTCGCAGGTCATACAGGTGATGGTTTAGACCTCTAACGCTGACCAGTTGGTGGAAGGTTATCAAGCTCCGCAAAAAACTGGATAACAATCACGGTAGTTCAGTGGGTGAGAAGTGTAGTCTCGGACGGCTTACGGCTGTCATTCTGAGAAAAACCCCACTAACAAGATGTCCGCATGGGACAAATCTTCCATTAAATTCTTGCATAAAAGAGTTTCTCCTACCGGAGGTATAACCTCTCTTATCAGGGAAGCAATGCAGGTCATGGAGAATCAGATTTCTCAAGATTTTTACAATCACCTGTTCCTCGTACCAAAGCCAGACAGCTCGTTCCGACTGTTAATAGACTTGAGCTGGATAACAAGTTTATCATGGCTCTAAAAGTCTATTTATGGAAAGCATTCAGTTGGTTTAAGCGAGCGTTCAAGTGATCGTTCAAGTGATCGACCATGTGGCAAGCATAGATCTAAGGATCCGTACTTTCATGTCCTGATACATCCAGCATTCTAAAAGTACCTGCGGTCCACCGTACAAGGGAAGGTGTACCAGTTCAGAACAATATGCTTTGGTCTGAATCTGGCCCCTTGGCATTTCACTCGAATAATGTAATCGGCAATGTCTTACTTAATGTCTTACGTGCTCATTTGTCTGCGGTAATGTCGGCTTACTTGGATGACCTTCTATAGGGATACAGCAACACAGTTATTCTTCAGAAAGATGTTCAGAGTCTGCTTCTATTACTCCAACATCTCGGGTTCATCGTAAACTAGAAAAAGTCGGATCTAGCTCCGTACAAGTCGTCTATTCACTTGGAATTGAGCTTTGAGACTCACAACAATCTGGTTCGCCTGCCGTTACCCAGAACGAAATTAGCCTGTTGTTATGCTCGCATTTGTGTACACTCAGACACACTAATAGTGTGGGAATTCATGTGACTGTTGGAGTTGTGCGGAGCAGCTGTGGATCTCATTCCGATGAGCCATCTGCGCGCACATCCCCTCCAGATATTCTTTACTCAGAACTGGAGTGTGAAGACGCTTTTTCTTGAACCAGTATTGTTTCAACAGACCTTGTAAAACAAGGGTTCAATTGGGCAGATATTCAGTGGTTAACTCAGGGAGTTAATGCTGCAATTGCCGGATCCGGCTTTCACAATTATGACGGATGTGAGTCTGACGGGTTGGGCGCGACCCTAAGTCCCACAGTGTTGAGGTGTCAGGGTCTTTGGGACAACATTCAATTCACATAATTGCTACAACATTCAATTCACATAATTCCGGACGTCCATGTTCAGTTTGGTCGGACAACTCGACAGTAGTAGCGTACATCGGAAACCAGGGTGGCACCCATTCATTTCCGTTATGCCAACTAATGGAGAAGATTTTCCTAATACATCATGAATCATCATGTTCATCTTTTTATCCGTCATATACTGGGTTGTCTGAACGTACTAGCAGACTCGCTCTCTCGGAAAGGTCACCTGTTGCAATTGGAATGGACGCTCAACGAGCGAGTATTTGGACAGTTTTGCTACCAGAGGGATCGCCCCATGGTAGATCCGTTTGCAACATACTGGAACAATCAGTTACCGTCGTTTGTGTCACCATACCCAGACCATTGAGCACATGCAGTAGGCGCTCTGCTGATCTCATGGGGATGGATGATAGGATATGCGTATCCTCTAATTCATTTGAATCGTACTAGTAGCACCTCTGTCATCACCAAAACCTTGGATCAGTCTTTGCAAGTGTCTGTTATGGGACGTTCCCAGAAGCTTCCTCCACAGGACGACCTTCTTTATCGGGGAAGTTTTTGTTCCTCACATCCTTCTCCTCCCATAGTGGCATAATGGAGTCTGTTAGACGAGGTAACCATTGGGGTTCCTATATTATTTTATGACTAACACAAGAACGATTAAGTAATGCGGGTGAGGAGGGTTCGATATTACTTTGAATCCCCCCCTTACTCACACACACCACCAATGTGTTCAGAGGCGATTACCGGGCAAGACAGTTTTCTTCTCGCAAGCCTCGTATAAGTTTAAGTACATACATGCATTTCTTTACTTTTCGATTGGCGGCTGGATCGTGTTCTATGGCAACCTCACGGGCACATCCTCTTTTTAGTTGGATTGGTTTCCTGTGATTATTTGTCCATATGTCTTATATGAGCGCATATTTTATCGTAATTAAATTGCTCTTCTTTGGGTACCTTGGAGGCTGCATTACCAGTTAACTGGTATTCAGATGATTACATGCGGGATTTTAATGCTCACGCGCATAATAATTATTAGGCTGACGCTTTACTGTATATTATTACCACTTTACCAGGCGTTCTCTAGTATATTAACAGAGTTTAGTGGGGTGGTAAGACTCCATAATTCATGATGCCATGCAACCAGAAGCGAGCCGCGGGTGTTCATGAAAACAAAATTCATTAACTGCCCGCTTCCGGTCATGGTAATAATAGTAATAACATGATTTTGTCGAGCATCCCGGTTTATTAATTGCCCTCGAGGAATGAATAACAGCCCTCTGGCTTATTAACGACCCTCGACTTCGTCTTGTGCTGGTAATAAACCCTCAGGCTGTTATTAATTCCTCTCGGGCAATTAATAAACCGTAGCGCTCTCCAAACTCATGTTATTGTTATATTACGGACCTTTGAAATTATGAATTATTTTGGGGGCGGTTCGTGTCTGAGGCTGTTAATCATTCCTACTTCTATTTCTAGATCCAGGTTTCTATTAATGTTGGTACTCATCTCATATATTCCCACATTATAGTGTCATAGCTATCGGATAGTACACATCGGGGAGTGTTGTTACTGGAATTTATTATGCACCTGAATGGGGTTGCCTGTGGGTTACCCCGGAAGTGTGTTTACTCTCCAGAGGTCGTTCATTGTGGTTCGATGGGGCATGTGTATGTTATATATTATGTAACAGGTTTTCGACCTATCTGCATACTCCGTTTGCGGTGTACGTTATATAGCAGGCAATATTAATTAACGGGATCGCCGCTATAGCCTTAACTTCTAAAGTGGTCATTGAGTGCATTTTTCAGAATTGCTGGAAATCACATTTTTTGATCCCCTAAAGTATTCCTGACATACACACATGCATTTTGACGTAAAAAAAGTGGGTGTGGCCAAAAATTTTGAAAGTGGGTCACACCCATATCTCAGGTGTGGTATGGCATATGGACCTGGGACCAACACCAAATGAGTCGACACTTGATGGAGACTCAAAATATGGGTCAAGGTCATGGAGGACACCTAGGGGTCATTGAGTGCATTTTTCCAGAATTGCTGGAAATCACATTTTATGATCCCCTAAAGTATTCCTGACATACACACATGCATTTTGACGTAAAAAAAGTGGGCATGGCCAAAAATTTTGAAAGTGGGTCACACCCATATCTCAAGCGTGGTATGACCTACGGACCTGGGACCAACACCAAATGAGTCAACTCTCGATGGAGGTTCAAAATATGGGTCAAGGTCATGGAGGTCACCAAGGGGTCATTGAGTGCATTTTTCATAATTGCTGGAAATTACATTTTTTGACCCCCTAAAGTATTCCTGACATACACACATGCACTTTGACGTAAAAAAAAAAGTGGGCGTGGCCAAAATTTTTAAAAGTGGGTCACGCCCATATCTCAAGCGTGGTATGACCTACGGACCTGGGACCAACACCACATGAGTCGACACTCGATGGAGGTTCAAAATATGGGTCAAGGTCACGGAGGTCACCAAGGGGTCATTGAGTGCATTTTTCATAATTGCTGGAAATCACATTTTTTGCCCCCCCCCCAAAGCATTCCTGAGATTCATACATGCATTTTTACGTTAAAAAAGTGGGCATGGCCAAAGAATTTGAAAGTGGGTCACGCTCATATCTCAAGCATGATATGATGAATGGACCTGGGACTAACACCAAATGAGTAGACACTTGATGGAGTTTCAAAATATGGGTCAGGGTCAAGGAGGTCACCTAGGGGTCATTAAGTGCATTTTTTATAATTGCTGGAAATCACATTTTTTGACCCCCCCCCCCCCCCCCCTCAAGTATTCCTGAGGTCCATACATGCATTTTTATGTTAAAAAAGTGGACGTAGCCAACATTTTTGAAAGTGGGTCATGCTCATATCTCAATCGTGGTATGATGAATGGACCTGGAACTAACACCAAATGAGACGACACTTGATGGAAATTCAAAATATGGGTCAAGGTCACGGAGGTCACCTAGGGGTCCGCCTGAAAGAGGTCACTCCAGTATGAATATCTGTAAATACTGTTAACGAAAACCCATTTCTGATTTGTTTAAAAATATTTTACTCCTGAAAATAAGCCTCCATAAATTCTCTTTCTGTATAGTTTATTCCTAATACTTTAACCCTTTTCACACAGACTTGAATTTACTGGGTGCAGTAAATTCTGTTTCTCTAGTTGACTATTGTTTTTGTACGATTATTTTCCTTTTTTTTTTCTCCTTATTTTTAGTCTGTCTGAAACACGCAGACTATTGTTTTTGCACGGTTTCTTTTTCTTTTTTTTCTTCTCCTGCTTCTCATCACTTTTTTGTCCGCAAGATAACTCGAAAACGAATTGCCCTATCTTGTTGATTTTTGGCATGCTGATAGACAGCCACAAGTTCTCGGCCACGTATGTTTTTCAGATTCCTGGGATATCGGGGGTGTCCGTAGGGGTGTTTTGAAAGTGGGTCACGCCCATATCTCAGGTGTGGTACGACATATGGACCTGGGACCAACACCAAATGAGTCGACACTCGATGGAGATTCAAAATATGGGTCAAGGTCACAGGGGTAACCCAGGGGTCATTGAGTGCATTTTTCAGAATTGCTGGAAATCACATTTTTTGACCTCCAAATGCTTTCCCAAAATTCATACATGCATTTTTTCATGAAAAAGTGGGTGTGGCCAAAAATTTTGAAAGTGTGTCATGCTCATATCTCGAGTATGGTATGATGCATGGACCTGGAACCAACACTAATGATTCTACACACAATGGAGGTTCAAAATATTGGTCAAGGTCATAGAGGTCACCTGGGGTCATTGAGTGCATTTTTCAGAATTGATGAAAATGACATTTTTTGACACTCTAAAGCATTCCCGAAGTACATGCATGCATTTTTATGTGAAAAAGTGGGCATGGCCAAAATTTTTGAAAGGGGGTCATGTTCATATCTCACAAATGGTATGACAAATGGACCTGGGCCTAACACCGAATGAATCAACACTTGACGGAGGTACAAAATGTGGGTCATGGTCACAGAGGTCACCCAGATGTCATTGAGTGCATTTTCAGAATTGATGAAAACACCTTTTTGAACCTCCTAATGCATTCCTAAAGTCCATCCATGCATTCTGACACAAAAAATAAGCCTCCATAAATTCTCTTTCTATGTAGTTTTTCCTGATAGTTACTTTAACCTTATTCTGACAAACTTGCATTTAGTGTAGTTTCTCACCTGGGTCATGGCATTTCTAAGTTTTTCGTTTTCTGCCAAAAGAGTGCCAAATGTTGTCACAATGTGACGTTTTGCCACAATTCTCAAAAAACCCTCAAAAAACTTTCGTAATATTTGTAGCATGACTTATTACACCTGACTACATAAGCGGTATTACCCATGTTGACTCCTTTTCACCACGAATGTCCAAACAAAATGCATTTTTTGGCAAAACTGGCCAATTTCCACATGCGAGTTCTCAGCCATGAAGCCACATTTTATCAAAACGTTTTCCATGAGAGGTTTGTGCATTCATCGAAGAATAATTTTGCCGTTTTATTCGAAGTTTTAACCTTCACCCAGTTTTCGGGCCTTGAATTCGAGTTGCCTAAGATTCTTCATAACATAGGCTCATTTTGAGTTCATTTTTCTTCCATTTATGAATGGAATATCGAAAAATGATTTACATGGTCGTATTTACAGTTACTACCAAGCATATTTGCTGGTGTACAGTTTGTGGTAAAGTTTAACCCTATGCCTATTCTGTTTGCATAAAGATAAATGCAGTCCAAAAAAACTCTTGTTTTTTCAGAATTACGTGACAATTTACTCCATTCCTAATTGATTGAACGCTGAATGTTTTCTATGGCTGCATGCAGCTGCCATAGTAAGATAACTTTTGTTTCCATGTTAGTATCAAAAGTTTAACTCTTGGCAGATTTGAGACTTCCCGTATGGGTACTGTCAGAATAATTGTTATTTTCGTAAAATCACTGAATTTTGATAAGCATTCAGTGGTAGTTTGGAATAGAATATCTGAAAATTCTTTTGACATTCAGATGTAGAGTTCAATTCCAAGAATATGTTCTGTTATAAGGTTGCAGTAAAGTTATATTTATTTATTTATTGGTGTTTAAGGTCACATATTTCTGCACAATGGCTAATCATGACCACGGCAGTTTTAAGGGTGGAGGAAGCCGGAGTACCCGGAGAGAACCACCGAGCAATGGCAAGCAACTGTCAGCTCCCCAACATACTGACTCCACACAAGCAGGGTTAGCATTGGTTGAAGACAGGTGCACCATCGACGTTCAGTACGCCTTAATACACAGCGTCACCGTGCCCCCACGTGGGCAATGGGGTGAAGTGTCTTGCCCAAGGACACAACGCGACTGCCGCAGGTGGGATTCGAACCGAGGACCTCTCGGCTTGCAGCCTGCACCTCTACCAACTGAGCCACCGCGTCCCCTGCAGTAAAGTTTAACCCAATCCCTGTTTCGGTTGCATAAAAGATAGGTGCCGTCGAAAATAACTCCATTTTTCAGAATTAGGTAAGTTTAAGTGACAATTTACTCCATTTCTATTTGATTGAGCGCTGAATGTTTTCTATGAATGCATGCAGCAAGCAAAATGTTACATCTCTTTGTTTTATATGCTATAATTAAAAGTTTAATCCATGGCAGATTGAGCGTTTCCTTTTGGGTACTGTCAGAATAATTGTTCTTTTTGTAAAATCAATGAATATATTGGTAAGCGTTCAGTGGTAGCTGGAATAGAATATCGGAAAATGCTTTTTGATATTCAGATTCACAGTTCAATTCAAGAATATTTTCTGTTATAAGGTTGCTGTAAAGTTTAACTCAATCCTTTTTTCGGTTGCATAAAGATAGGTGCCCCGAAAAAAAAACTTTCATTTTTTCAGAATTTTGTAGGTTTAAGTGACAATTTACTCCATTCCTAATTGATTGCATGCTAAATGTTGTCTATGGATCCATGCAGCAGGCAAAGTATGACAACTTTTGTTTTATATGTCACTATTAAAAGTTTAACCCTTGGCAGATTTGAGAGTTTCCATGTAGGTAATGTCGGAGTAATTGTTATTTTTGTAAAATCAGTCCCTGAATATTGGTAAGCATGCAGTGATCTTTGAGTCCTATAGAAAGGTGCAAATAGTTAAAGTTGAACAGTTCATCAAATAGACAGAAAATAATGCCAAACTCGGTCGTTGACAGATAAATAATGAATGAAAAAGTCATTGTATTGAGAATAAAGTGGGGACGAATCATCCCCTCAGTTTCCATGCGACCCATGGTGTTTCCACTCGGTCGCAGCACTTGCCAAAGATACTAAACTGTGTTGAGCAGTGATAGTAGAACACATTCTGAGAATTTCAAGTAGCTGCCTTGGGTGATCTGGATACAGTTGGCATATATCCAACACTGGTGTCTGTTCAATTTAGCCAAATAACGGGGGTTTTTTGCCACTGGGCCGAGTTGTCTGTTTCTGTCGAGAAGGTCTAAAATAAACAGTTTAAATCCAAACTTTCGGTCCTATATAAAGGTGCGAATAGTTAAAGTTAGAGAGGTCATCAAATAGACAGAAATAATGCCAAAACGACCGGTGACAGGTAAATAATGAATGGAAACGTCATTGCATTGAGAATAGAGAAGGGACGAATCGTCCCCCTAGGTTTCCACGCAATCCACGATGTTTCCTATGGGCCTCGGCACTTGACAAAGATACTATAAAGTGTTGGGCAGGATAATAGAACAAATTCTGAAAATTTCAAGTAGCTGCCTTCAGCGGTCTGGACGCAATGGGCATATGACCGACAATGGTGGTATATTTAGTCTGTGTGAAACACACAGACTATTGTTTTTGTACGGTTTCTTTTTCTTTCTTCTTCTTCCCTCTTCTTCCCTATTCTCTTGTCTTCTGTCTTCTATGCAATTCCTTGTCCTCACGATAACTCGGAAACGAATAGTCATATCTCGGTGATTTTTGGCATACTGGTAGACAGTCACAAGTTCTCGGCCACCTTTGTTTTTCAGATTCCTAGGGCTTTTTCAGCCACCTATGTTTTCCAGATTCCTGGGGCTTTAGGGGTGTTCGTATGGGTGTTTCAAAAGTGGGTCACGCCCATATCTCTGATGTGGTATAACGTAAGGACCTAGGACCAATACCAAATAAGTCGACACTCGATAGGGATTCAAAATATGGGTCAAGGTCACTGAGGTCACCCATAGGTCATTGAGTGCATTTCTCAGAATTGCTGGAAGCCACATTTTAAACCCCCTAATGCATTCCCAAAACCCATACATGCATTTTTACATGAAAAAAGTGGGCGGGGCCAAATATTTTGAAAGTGGACACTCATTCCAAGCATGTGAGATGAATGGACCTGGGTTCGACAACAAATGAGTTGACCCTCGGAGGGGGGGGGGGGGGGGGAGGATATAGATCAAGGCTGCTGAGATCACCTTGGGGTCATTGAGTGCACGTTTCAGAATTACTGGAAACACATTTTTGCCCCTTAATGCATTCCCATGATTGAACCCTTTTTTGCTCTGTACATAAATGCCTTTTCTAGTTTCTTGGAAAAATGTATCTTATTCCTGAATGAATATCTTTAAATACTGTTAAAGAAAATTTATTTCTGATTTCTTTAAAATTATTTTATCCTTGAAAATATTCCAATTACATTCATAGAAGGGACTCCGTGGCTCAGTAGGTAGAGGCGAAGGCTGCAAACCGAGAGGTCCTCAGTTCGAATCCAAGCTGTGGTAACCCTGTTGTTTCCTTGACATACTTCACCCCCATTGCCCACTTGGGGGCATGGTGGCATTGTGCATTAATGTGTACTTAACGTCGATGGTGTACTTGTCTTCAACCAATGCTAACCTGCTTGTGTGGAGTCACTCTGTTGGGGAGCCTGACATGTTGCTCGCATTTGCTCGGTCGTTCTCTCAGGATACTCCAGCTTCCTCCTCCCATATAACTGTCCGGCAGAAGGTAACAGTGGCTGTCAATAGTGTCATTAAGCCCAATAAATAATAACATTCATAGAAGGCATGCCTTGATAGTGCAGTTGTAATATTTGTCAACACAATAACCTAATACAATCAATCCTATCTTAATGTTTTGTTATACTGATAGACTGTACTTGCAAATGAGTTCACTGAAGTCAATATAACCATTATTTAAAACTTGTTAGAATCTCAAAAACAAAGTGGTCAGAGAGAATGCAGTAAATTTTACATCAAATAGCATTGTATATTTATTTAATTCAGTGGAGCCCACTTAAATGGATATCTATCTCTTAACCCTTTACCTAACGTAACGGCCAAAACCGGCCAGGGCTATTCTCAAAAATCGCCAATTAACTTTCATTATATTTTTCATTTTTTGTCTCAAAAACATAGGTTATGACCCCTCGTTGGAACGAGCTCATCGAGCTCGTTCCAACGAGGAGTCACAACCTATGTTTTTGAGACAAAAAATGAAAAAAATTAGTTATTCAAGAATTATTTTTGCAAGTGTCGTCTGCTTTTCAGGTTAGGTAAAGGGTTAATTGAGTAACCCTGTTAATTGAATATAATTTCCCAACACAAAACTATTTACCATACCTCCAGTACAAATTTGACCTGTTAATTGAATATAGGTTATAGAGTAATCTCCTGTTAATTGAATAAAAAAATCTTGCAACCTGTCAAGAAATTACCCTGTCTCTCCTCAGTTTTCCTTTGTTTTTTTTACCTATTTAGCCTCTGTATATCAAATACAGGCATTTAATCTATTACATCTTGTTTGACAGAGCTGAAAGGAGCTCTGTCAAACAAGATATAATAGAATAAATGCTAAGTTTATGTCTAGAATACAGGGAAGTGACATGATCCCTGTTAATTGAATACTCCTGTTAATTGAATAATTTTCATTGATAAAGTGGCTATTCAATTAACAGGGTTCCACTGTATCATAATACAAAATTAACCATGTTGAAAATAGAACCCTTCACATTTCAAAGCATTTTTAAGATTTATTTTTTCTCAGTCATAACTCAACAGGTTTCGGTATGGAGTGGTGTGTGGCTTTCTCAAAACATCTATCACAATTATAAAGTAATGAAATGGAATATTTGAAGGGTCTGCTTTTAACCCTTTTAATACTTCAGTGTGATTACAAACACCCTTCATATAACTCATTGCTAGAATGTTTTACGCTTTCCTTTCTGTAACATTTAATTCTACATGGAATATGATACCTTTCCAGGTTTACCTTCCAAAATAAGACATTCTTAACCCTTTCCCCAACATTATTCACTGAAATTTCCATTCTATTTTCATTTCGTTCTTGCTTGAAAAACATTGCTGATGACCTCTTATTGGAATGAGCTCATTTTTAAAGGGTTAAAATGAAGTATTTAAAGGGATTATTTTAACCCTCGCAATATCTTAATATGGGTCCCTAAACATTTACTTTTGCACTTTCTGTTCTCGCAATGATGTCCTAAACACACATGGGCTCCTGAGGGCCATTTACCTCTATATTCCAACAATACTGAATTCTTTTACTCGCAATGTATTTTCCAGAGGTATCATGTACCTTAACCTTTTCTTGGTAATATGAATATTTGCGATCATCTGTAAACATGGCATATCCAGAGTTGGTGGAGTCGATATTTTTAAAGTGGGATATGCTTATACTTCAGGTTTGAATAACCATAGACATGGGACCTACACCAAATGAGTTGTAACTTTCTGGAGGTTCAAAATGTGGTCCACCTCAGTGCAGGCAACGGAGGTCATTAAACGCACATTTTTCAGAACTATTAATAATTGCTTTTTATAACGGCTAATGCAATGCTGAAGATTATCCATGTATCACATCATTCAAATAATTGGCAGAGCCAAAAATATCCATTTCTGATTCATGTATCGAACCCTTTGAATGCTGGTCACATATATGCCTTTTCTGGTTTCCTAAAAAAATTGTTCTGATTCCTGTATGAATATCTGTAAATACTGTTAACGAAAATCCATTTCTGATTTGTTTAAAAATATTTTACTCCTGAAAATAAGCCTCCATAAATTCTCTTTCTAAGCAGTGTTTTTTCCTGATTCTTTAACTTGTAAAGTGCTAAATTATTTTTGGTCATCAAATCTTGTACACATGTCTTTGCCTTGTCACAATTTATGGGAGAGTGCCTATGGGCACTCTCCCATAAATTGTAACAAGCCAAACCCTTACAGACGAAATAGTATCACTTCAAAGATAATACAAAGCACATTCACTCAATATGAGACGTCAGGTTGTGGTACCTACATTTCAGAATAAAGCCCAGATATGGGCTTCCAGCACTCAACCAGTTAACCCTTTTCACACAGACTTGAATTTACTGGTGGCAGTAAATTCTGTTTTTCTAGTTTTAAAGTGGTTTATGTTCATTCTTCAGGCTTGGTATGACCTATAGACATGGGACCTATATCGAATTGGTTGAACTTACTGGAGGCGCCACCTCAATGAGGTCAACAGAAGTCATTAAGAGCATATTTTTCCGCCATTATCTAAGACAGCATATAATATCTCATAATCAAAGGATTTGAGAGAAACCTGTGTCTGCTATTATATAGAATTATATTGTATATTTATTCAGTATCATGTTACAAACATCACTTTCAAATCATGTTGAACAAACAGAACCCTTCACTTTTCAAAGCATTTTTAAAATTCATTTATTCTCAAACGTAACTCAGGGTCGACAGGTTTTGGAATGGAGTGGTGTGTGGCATTCTGGAAACACCTCTCACAGTTATAAAGTTATGAAATGGAATATTTGAAAGGTCTGTTTTTAACTCTTAATTCTTCAGTGTGAGTACAAACACCTTTAATATAACTCATGGCTGCAGAATGTTTTTCGCTTTCTTTTCTGTAACATTTAATTCTATATAGAATGGGGCACGTTTTCAGTATGCCTTCCAAAGTAAGAGCATTCTTAATCCCTTATCAAACATAATGACAAAAACCGGTCAGCATTATTCACAGAAATGTCTGTTCAATTTTAATTACTTTTTCATTTTTGCTTGAAAAACATAGCTTATAACACCTCATTGGAATGAGCTGATTTTTAGCTGCGACTAGCAGCTCTATAAGTGGCAATGTCGGTCAGTTGGTCTGTCTGTGACCAACGAGTTTGTCTGTGACCAACGAGTTTCAAAACTCAATAACTTTTGAAATACTTGATGGAATGACTGTATATTTGGCATGTAAGTGTATCTTATTGATGTCTAGCCACTGTTCAATGCATGTGTTGTTCCAAATATTGTTCTTGGAGTTATGGCCCTTGATGAACTTAGAATTTTGTGAGATTGCACCACCCATTGCGGCTACGGCATCTATGTCGCGATTTTTAGCTCATCTTGACAAAGTCAAGCTGAGCTAATCTCATCGCTCTCCGTCCGTCGTCCGCCAACACCATGTTTTGGTCTTCTCCTCCAAAGCCACTAGGCCAATTCAAGTGAAAGTTTGTTTGAGTGATGGTCCCAAAGGGGCATTTCATTTTTGTTCAACTCAGCATGCCAAGCCCCATAGGGAGGGAGTGGGGGAAAATGCTCCAAAGTATTTTTAAAATCTTCTTTTCAAGAACCAGTGTGTACAATGACATAATATTTGCTATGGAGCTTCCATTTGAGGTGTAGAATCAAGTTTGTTCAAACGAAGTTCGTGAAGTAATATTTGGCTTTGTAATAGGAGCGCTAAGATTTTTGGCCCTGCCCAAAATTTCTGTTTTCTGAACCGATAGTCTGGTATGAACCAAATTTGGTTTGTGGTAGTATTGGGTCATAAGTACTTGCCCCATGCAAAAAAAAAAAATTCCGCATCCCCATGGGAACCCTGGGAGCTAAAAATAGAAATATTTTCAAACGCCCATATTTCCCAAACCCCATGGAACAGAGAGCTTTTATTTGGTATGAAGTATCCTTATGACCAGTAGAATTGAATGGTCAAAAAAAATAAATTGCCATCGGTTATGTTAGGATGTTCTGTAATGGGCATCGAAAAAATGCTGAGTCAGCATATTTGCAAAATTTTTTAAAAATCTTTTCTCCAGAACCAATCATCAGAATCTTTTGATATTTGGTATACAGCATTCATAGGGGGGTCAGATAAAAGTGTGTTGAAATAAAGCTCATTGGTTCATATTTGGGCTCTCTGCAGGAGCCCGAAGTTTTAACATATGGTAATATTGGGAATATTCTTTAAAAATCTTCTTCTTCAGAATCACCAGTCAGAATCTTTTAATATTTGGTATACATCATTGTTATGATGGTCAGATTCTAGATTGTTCAAACCAAGTCCCTAGGTTAATATTTGGGCTTCCTATGGAAGCCCAAATTTTATCTTTGTTAAATATGGAGGGTAATTTAAAAAAATCTTCTTCTTCAGATCCTTCAGTCAGAATGCTTTGATATTTGGTATGCAACATCTCTATGGGGGTCAGATTCAAGTTTGTTCAAATCAGCTCCCTAGGTATATATTTGGGCTCACTGTTGTAGCCCAAATTTTTACTTAGTGCAATATGAGGAAATTTCTTTAAAAATCATCTTCTTCAGATCCACCAGTCGGAATGCTTTTATAGTTGGTATACAACATCTCTAGGGGGGACAGATTCCAGGTTGTTCAATTCGAGTGCCTAGGTTAATATTTGGGTTCCATATGGGAACATGAAATTTAACTTAGTACAATATGAGGGAATTTCTTAAAAAATCTTCTTCTTCAGATTCACTTCTCAGAATGCTTTCACACTTGGTATACATCTCTAGGGGGGTCAGATTCAAGTTTGTTCAAATTGGATCCATAGGTTAATATTTGGGCTCGCTATGGTAGCCCAAATTTGAACTTAGTGCAATTCAAAGAAATTTCTTTACAATTTCTCTTCTTCAGATCCAACAGTCAGAATGCTTTCATATTCGGTACACAACATCTCTAGGGAAGTCAGATTTAACTGTGTTCGAATCAAGAGCCTGGGTTAATATTTGGGCTCTCTATGGGAGCTGGAATTGGCCATTTTGCTGAAGAATTAAAAATTTTGTATTCAGTACCTTCTAGAGGTACTGAGATTAATCCACATAGGTTGTATCAAGGGGCTTCATAGGGGAGCTCTACATTTTACTTATGATCAACTGAAAAAAAGGCATGATGCCCAGATTATTTTTGTCACTCCTGAGGGACTCAAGGATTGACAGTGTAGCCTATGGAGATGGCTTGCTTAATGTAGACTCATTCTTGGACTCTGTTTAAATTGTGTTCTGTACAAGATGAGCGCTTCAGGCCCCGTGGGGCCTCTTGTTTAAAAGATTATTTATTTATTGGTGTTTAAGGTCACATAATTTCTGCACAATGGCTAATCATGACCACGACAGTTTTACAGGTGGAGGAAGCCGGAGTACCCAGAGAGAACCACCGGGCAACAGCGAGCAACTGTCAGCTCCCCCACATACTAATTCCTCACAAGCAGGGTTAGCATTGGTTGAAGACAGGCTCACCATCGATATGCAGTATGCCTTGGTACACAGTGTCACTGTGCCCCCACATGGGCAATGGGGTGATGAGTCTTGCCAAGGACACAGCGCGGTTGCCGCAGGTGGGATTCGAACCGAGGACCTCTCGACTCGAAGCCTGCACCTCTACCAACTAAGCCACCGTGCCCCCTTTTAAATGATTAAGATAGAGTACTTAAGGGGGGTATTTTAACCCTCTCAAGATCTTAATATGGGCCCAAAAAATTTTATTTGGTCACCTGACTGAAAGTCAGGGTGAGCTTTTCTTACCACTCTTCATCCATCGTCCGTCCGTCCTTCTGCATGAAGGTGGTGTTTGAGCCGCTTTCTCCTAAACCACTGGCCACATTTTAATTAAATTTCATGTAAGTAGTGGTTATATAGGGGCATTTGGGTTTTTCTTCAAATTGGATTTCTGCTCATATTGTGGAGTGCGGTGGGGCCAAAATGCACAAAATTTAAAAAAATCTTCTCATGAACCAGCCATAGCAGAGACTTGATATTTGGTATGCAGCTTTCATTTGAGGTGTAGACTCAAAGTTTGTTCAAGAGAAGTTTGATGGGCAATATTTACCTTTGTTCTGAGAGGGGCAAGAATTTTTGCCCCACCAAAAATTTCTTTTCTGAACCCAGAGGCCGATTTGAATCAAATTTAATATGTGATATTATTGGGTTATAAGTACTTGATTTATGAGAAAAAAATTTTCCTGCAGCCCTGTGGGAACCGCAGGAGCTAAAAATAGAAAAAAATTAAAACACCCATATCTCCGAAAGTGCACGGCACCGAGAATTTTTATTTGTTGTAAAGCTTCCTTAGGACCAACAGAAAGGATTGTTAAAAAAAATTGCCATCAGTTTTATCATAGGGTACAGTTTGGGGACTTTTGAAAAAATGCTAAGTCAGCACTTTTTAACACTGTAGGCAATGGGAAGAACATTCAGAAATCTTCTCCAGATCCAGCAGGCAGAATCTTTTGATATTTGGTATGCAACATTGTAGGGAGGATCTGATTCAAGTTTGTTCAAATTGGCCCCCTGGATTCATATTTGGGCTCAGTATAGAAGCCCGATTTCGAACTTAGTGCATATGAGGCAAATTTCTTAAAAAATCTTCTTCTCCAGATCCAGCAGGCAGAATCTTTTGATATTTGGTATGCAACATTGTGGGGTGGATCTGATTCAAGTTTGTTCAAATCGGCCCCCTGGATTCATATTTGGGCTCATTGTAGAAGCTTGAATTGGAACTTAGTGCATTTCAGGCAAATTTCTTTAAATATCTTCTTCTCCAGATCCAGCAGGCAGAATCTTTTGATATTTGGTATGCAACATTGTAGGGTGGATCTGATTCAAGTTTGTTCAAATTGGCCCCCTGGGTTCATATTTGGGCTCAGTATAGGAGCCTGATTTCGAACTTAGTGCATATCAGGCAAATTTCTTAAAAAATCTTTTTCTCCAGATCCAGCAGGCAGAAGCTTTTGATATTTGGTATGCAACATTGTGGGGTGGATCTGATTCAAGTTTGTTCAAATCGGCCCCCTGGATTCATATTTGGTCTCATTGTAGAAGTTTGAATTGGAACTTAGTGCATTTCAGGCAAATTTCTTTAAATATCTTCTTCTCCAGATCCAGCAGGCAGAATCTTTTGATATTTGATATGCAACACTGTGGGGTGGATCTGATTCAAGTTTGTTCAAATCGGCCCCCTGGATTAATATTTGGGCTTACTATAGAAGCCCGAATTCGAACTTAGTGCATTTCAGGCAGATTTCTTAAAAATCTTCTTCTCCAGATCCAGCGGGCAGAATCTTTTGATATTTGGTCTGCAACATTGTGAGGTGGATCTGATTCAGGTTTGTTCAAATCGGCCCCCCTGGGTTTATATTTGGGCTCAGTATAGGAGCCCAAATTTGAACTTATTGCATTTCAGGCAAATTTCTTTGAAAATCTTCTCAAGATCCAGCAGGCAGAATCGTTTGATATTGGGTATGCACCATGCTTGTGGGGGGGGGGGGGGGGGGGGGGGGGGAGGATTCAATATTGTTCAAGCCAAGTCCCCGAGTTCATATTTGGGATCACTGTGGGAGCCCGAATTATAACTTAGTTCAAAATGAGGAATTTTCTTTAAAAATCTTCTTCAGATCCAGCAGTCGGAATGATTTGATATTTGGTATGCAGCATCCTTAGGGTGGTGAGATTCAAGTTGTTCAAGCCATGTCCCTAGGTCCATATTTGGGATCACTGTGGGAGCTTGAATTGTAACTTAGTTCGAAATGAGGAATTTTCTTAAAAACTCTTCTTCAGATCCAGCAGTCGGAATGTTTTGATATGTGGTGTGTAGCATCCTTAGGGGGGAAGATTCATGTTTGTTAAAGCCAAGTCCCTGGGTCCATATTTGGGCTCCCTGTGGGAACCCGAATTATAACTTAGTCAATATGAGGAATTGTTCTTTAAAAATCTTCTTCAAATTCAGCAGTCGGAATGTTTTGATATTTGGCATGCAGCAACCTTAGGGGGCTGAGATTCAAGTTGTTCAAGCCAAGTCCCTTGGTTCATATTTGGGCTCATTGTGGGAGCTCGAATTGTAACTTAGTTCAAAATGAGGAATTTTCTTTAAAAATCTTCTTCTTCAGATCCAGCAGTTGGAATGTTTTGATATTTTGTGTGCAGCATCCTTAGGGTGGGTGAGATTCAAGTTTGTTAAAGCCCTGGGTTCATATATGGGCTCCCTGTGAGAGCCCGAATTACAACTTAGTTCAATATGAGGAATATTCTTTAAAAATCTTTTTTTAGATCCACTGGTCAGAATCTTTGGATATTTGGTATAAGCTTTTCTTAGGAGGAGCAGATGCAATTTGTTGAAATCAATTCTCTGGGTTGATATTTAGGCTACCATGTCAGGTGAGCGCCCTCAGGCCCCCTGGGGCCTCTTGTTTTATGCAAAACCGAAAATAATGAAAACTCTTTCCATTCTCACAATGTTGTTCTGAACACTCATGGGCATAGATGGGACCTCGGAATTTTGCCAATGCCAGTAAGTCTTTCAATAGGCTGTTGGGGGCCTTTAAGGCCTTTTTTACGTTGAAATTCCAACATTACTGAACTCTTTTACTCGCAGTACATTTTCCAGAGGTACCATGTACCTTAACATTTTCTAGCTAGCTAATATGAATATATATGCCATCAAATATGGCAGATCCGGAATTTGTGGAGCCATTTGTAAAGTAGTTTATGCACATACTTCAGGCTTGGTATGACCCGTAGACATGGAACCTATACCAAATGGGATGAAAGTTAATGGACGTTCAAAATATGCCTCCCCCCACCCCCTCAATCCAGTCAACAGAGGTCATTAAGAGCATATGTTTCAGACCTATTAGCAATTGAATTTCATACCAACTAATGTAATTTTAAAGATTATTCATGTATCTCATCATTTAAATAAAGGGCAGAGCCAGTAATGTAAATTTCTGATTCCTTGTTCGAACCATTTAAATGGTGTGCACATATATGCATTTTCTGGTTTCTTAGAAAAATTGTTCTGATTTCTGTATGAATATATGTAAATACTGTTAACGAAAACCCATTTCTGAACGGTTAAAAACTATTTTACTCCTGAAAATAGGCCTCTCTTTTTATATAGTTTTTTCCTGATGCTTTGACCCTTTTCACACAGGCTTGAATTTAATGGATGCAGTAAATTCTGTTTCTCTAGTTATGAAATCTTTTTGCACCGAGTGTAAGGCAAGGAAATCTGCCTCGGATTTACATGCGGGCTGTCTTGCATGTTGTCACTGCACTCCTTCTGATATGTGTGCTACTTGTGTCGTTTGGTATGCTAAACATTGGAGGCGGGTGTTGCATTATGTGTGCAGCAAGGTTCCGATACTGGAGCTGTTGCCGCAAGCTAATTCTCATTTTTCAGAGGTACAAGAATATGGTGATGGTTCAGTGACACCAATCCAAAATGTGCTGCCGTCATCGTGCTCAGATAAGCAAACAGAGCTAGCTGCAAGGTTCTCATGAATATAAAATAAGGAATAAGGCCTCTTATTTCATTAAAAGTAGCTGGCTCGACCAGTGAAGCGGTAACCCTGCCAGTGGGGGCCGTATCACTGGATAAGTCTGTAGCGGTCGAGGAGAGTGTAAAATTGGGTAGAGCGAGAACCTCAAAAGCTCACCCATCGATGACAGCAAAAGGGAAGAAGGGTCAGATTGCGAGCCGGAGAGCCTTCTCCATCCCGTCAACAGTTGGGGCTGGCTGTTGCAGTTGCAAGAAACTTTACTGAGTTAAAGCTAATGTCCTCGTTGGCCGATCGAGGCGCTCAGTCCACACTGCAGCGGGTGTCAGCGACAGTTACAGCTTCTTCCACATCAAGTACCAAGCACATTAGACTGCTCACTAGCTATCCAACCGTGGAAATTCAAGTCTTCCCCTCTGAAGTCAGGTCATCTGGTAGCTAGTACATCGAGGCATGATTATGCGGAGCATTCGGGACATCCAGCAAAAAGATCTGGGGACAGATTGCCGCCCCGGAACATAATGCGGCAGAGAAACATAAGACCTGCAAGCCTCAGTTACAGACTTGCTGTCGCAAATAGCCCAGCTTATTGCAGCTTCCCAGCCAATGCAAGTGCGGCCGTCAACAGACTCTGGGAGTGAGCTGTCAGACGGTGCTGGGTCGGTACGGTCATCCATTCACTCGGAGGGAGCTGTCAGACTGTGCTGGGTCGGTATGGTCATCCGTTCACTCAGAGCCAACCGAACTTCACAGCCTGACCAAGCGGATGATGATAGGGAGGTGGAGGAAGATTCTCCAAGTCATAAGTTTTTTCCTGAATTAGTTCCCTCTGTGGTCTGCAAGCTGCATCTGCTAGGCAGAGATCACTTTCATCCCTAGATACAGATACCCTGCTGAGAAAAGAGGATGTTGTTTCCTTCCCGGGTCAGTCGGTCCAGGTGTCGGAGGCTTTCAGCCACGTTGACGGTGCATTATTTAACCTAGCAAGTTCAAGAAAGAATGTTCTTCTTGTCAGCATCCTCCATTCGCATACCGTTTCCTGGACCTAGCAAATTCAAAACGGAGAAGATATGCAGAGAGCTTCTCTGCGTTTGGATGATTGGACTACGGATATGGACATATCGTTACCTGCATCATTCAATGTTCGCTCAGATGTGATCGAATGTACAATTGATTCTAGTTGGGCAGTTTTGGATACAATAGAGGTCGTAAAAAATCCCAACACCTAGGGATTTTACAGTCACCTGTTCCTTGTGCCGAAACCAGTCGGCTCATTTCATCCGGTCATAGACTTCAGCTGGATAAGCAAACCAGTTAGCGCTCCAAAGTTCTATGTGGAAACCATTCGGTCAGTAAGAGCGAGCATTCGTGTGAACAACTTTGCGACAAGCATAGATCTAAAGGATGCGTACTTTCATGTCATGGTTCATCCGGCTTTCAGAAAGTACCTGCATTTTGCCGTCCAAGAGAAGGTTTATCAGTTCAGATCGATGTATTTCGTTCTGAACCTGGCTCCTGGGGCATTCACTCGGATAATGAACTCGGTAATGTCATACTTCCGAGCTCATTCAGTCGTGGTAACATTGGCTTATCTGGACATATTCTCCCGAGATACAGTATCAGATTAAAGTTTGGTCTGGATGTTTGCCACAGCTCTTTTGCTATTTACAGCATTCTGCTTTTGTAATATAATTTTAAATGTGCCTAGCATTGGACACAAAAATATTGTTTCTCATTTCATATGAGACAGATGCATTAAATGAGGTAGACATGAATATCATTTTGGTTTTACTCTCTTTCATCCCACCTGATGCGATGATTAGAGCTGCAATGATACATTTTCTCGCGATACGATGCATATCACGATAAGATCACCACGATTCGATGTGTATCACAATACACTCACAAATCATCAAAAAGAATGGACACAAGAAATAAATCTGCAGTTATGGACCACTGGGTCACCTGGTGGTCCATAACTGCAAGCTTGCTTCTTGAGTCCTCACATTTCTACTGGGCTGGTGAGTAGAGGGAAAAATTTAATATCCACCCATACAATGGCCAAATAACAAATCATCATACAATTTTGGGTCAAGCAGCTTCATTTCAATGAAATTAGATTTCTGAAACTTTTTAACAAAACATCTTAACACACTCTTCTGTTTCCTTGGAATTTGTGATTTGTTGGATCACAGTATATAAAAGTTCAAGAGTGAGGTTGATGGTTTGTGTTATTCAGTGCTAACATATACCTGAGAGCAAAGTAAATTCAGACTTCTACAATCCCGTTTTCAAAGGAAAACTACATATAGTGGCTGCGAAAAGTGTCATTAACAAAATATTCATGAAATTTTGGGTCCACGTGTATCGTGATACAGTGCAAGCAAATCGTGATACAAAGAGTCAGAGAATGAATCGCGATATATTCATTTCTCAATCAGTCATTGCAGCCCTAGCGATGATGCCATGTGTTTTCAATTCCAGTTGCACTAGGTATCTTTTAACTGCTTGGGTGCTAGTAGACACTATATTGGCTCTATTGAAAAGTGCTGAAAGTCACTTTATTGGCTTCACACTGTACACAATATCATGATATTTGCTCAGCCAGGCCTTGATTTGTTTTCCGAAAATTGATTAGCAATTTTTTTGTAGCCCAGGTTGAGGGTCCATGGACCCTCCGGACCAACCATGTTTCGATCCAGAGTGAGAAAATTTTAAAAACTTGACCTGAAAGACAAAATTTCCTGGCATCTGGGATCGTAGTCCAGACTTGGTCTTGAAAGTCGTAATTTATTTTTTTACGTTGGTATGTCTTTCATACATCATACCTTTATACATCATATCATCCAATTCGTCGATTGTGAGAATAACTTGTGTTCTAATATTTTATTCTGAAGTGAAAAAAAACCTAACCAATTCTAACTATTGCTCGCAGTTCATAATTTTTCCTTCGCATTTTGCAAAGCAATAGAAAACAATACTCATTTTACAAATCACCTTTGAAAAATAATTTAGCATTCTACCAGTTAGGGAGTACAGTGGCTTAGTGGTTACGGCATTGAACTTCAAACTGAGAGGTCCACGGTTTGCTCTTCACCAGGGGTAACTGCTTTGTGTCCTTTGGCAAGGCACTTAATGTGCGAGCATGGTGGTTCTGTGCACTAAGGTGTACTGCATGTTGGTGCACCTGTCTTCAGCCAATGCTAACCCTGCTTGTGTGGAGTTAGTACGTTGGGGAGACTTGACAGTTGCTCGCTATTGCTCACTGGGTTTCACCGGATACTCCGGCTTCCTCCACCAGTAAAGCTGTCTGACGCGAGGTGACCCTGGCTGTCAAAAGTGTTGTTAAACTCCAATAAATAAATAACTACCAGTTAACCCCCTGCACACTGATGTCAAAATATCCAGATCTGAAGTAGCCATTTTTCCCATAATACAACTGGGAATTTAACCAATTCAGTCTTGTTTGACAGAGCTCATTGAGCTCTGTCAAACAAGATTGAATTGATTAAATTTCTAGTTGCATTATGGGAAATATTTGCACCCTGAACTTTAGATATTTCGACATCAGTGTGCAGGGGCTTAAGTGCCTTCATCCTCGGTTGCTCATTGGTTAGAGAACTGGACTTGAGATCGAAAGGGTGATAGTTCGATCCTGATCTGCATCATCTGCATTGTTTCACTGGGCAAGACACTTAATAGTTATTGCCCACAAGAGGGCATGCAGATGCTGTGCATTAAGGCATCCTGCAAATCGGTGCTCTTATCATCACTTGTCTTCTCTGGGTACTCTTGACTTCCTCAAGCCTTGAAACTGCCCCAACAGGATGTGACCCTGGCTGTTGAAAGGTTGTTAAATCCCAATAAACAACTTTAGCATAACATTCTGAGCCATATCTATGATAAGAATATGGCTCAGATGCAGTGCTAAAAGCATTCTCTGAGTAACTGAATGTAGAATGTCCCAAAAAGTCTAAATAGTCATGAAGAAGAGAATCTGAATGAATAAACTGCTGTTCCAATCATGGAAGAAACAAGGTCATGTTAACTAGATGGACGTTCTTGTAAAGGACCATTGTCTATAGACTCGTTAAGACTGTTTTGACTGTCAGTTACGTTAATAAAAGTCTCTTGAAACTGGTTTGTACCTGAGCACTTGCAATATCAATTTGGTTCACAGTAATATTATTGTTTTTGTCTCTTATTATTGTTGTTTATAGAATCTTGAGACTTGTTATGTGCCTAACCCTTTACCCAATGCAGACGATATCAAAATTTATTATTTTAAATATAATTTTTTCAAATTTTTCAAAAAATTTCAACAAAACCATATCATGTGACCCCTTGTTGGAATGAGCTCATTCCAACGAGGGGTCACACAATATGGTTTTGTTGAAATTTTTTGAAAAGTAATATTTTTTCAACTACTGAATTTACATATTACGCGGACGGATACGGCCGATTCGTTGGGTAAAGGGTTAAGCACTAATAATAGTGTCAGTCTGGCCCGTAGCAACATTACTATTGTTGTTTATAGTCTTTGAGACTTGTTATGTGCTTTTGTACTAATAATAGTGTCAATCTGACTGGCACCAACATTGTTGTTTATGGTCTTCTGCAAGCCTCGATTTGTTTGGTTTTGCATCACAAAATGCACAGCAAAAATTGCAAGCTGCGATGCAATAGTTGGAATTGATTAGCGTTTTTTTACTTTTGAATAAAATCTACAAGCCCAGAAAATATTCTCACTACTGCCGAGTTGGATGATACGATCTATCATGAGTACACAGATTGCGTACTATTTATATCATCAACTACCATGCATAACTTATAGAGCATCTATCACTCTAATTGGTGGGTAGGGAAATCCTGATGATGTTGAACTAGAATGAACTCTGCAGGACAAACATAGCGATAAATAGGATAAAATTAGATGAATTTGTTGATATATTAAAGATGGGGTCGACCTACATCATAGCAATGTATTTTCTTACCAGGACTCATCTTGCGCTTGAATACTAGTAAGTAAAAGAGTAATATAATTTCTCTTGATACACTTGGAAAAATGAGTTTGAAAGTAAGACTCATTTACATTCCCCGAAATTGAGTCTTTCAGATCAAATTTTCTCACGCTGGGCCAAACCATGGTCAACCCAGAGGATTGTTGGACCCCCCCAATCTGGGCTATAAAAAAGTTGCTAATCAATTTTCTGTGAACAAATCAAGGTCTGTTTTTGAGACTTTCATGACGATGAACTCATAGGAATACAGTCATGTACAGTTATGTAATGTGTTGACCTTCCACTGGTTCTTGTCCTGAAAGTATAGAATCATGATTAGCATAAAATCATGACAGAACTGAATGAGGAGGTGACGCCAAAGGATCTGGCAACACCTTGATTTTCTTTTGGAATTAGGTATAAGAATATACATAACCAAAGAGCAAATACTTTTGGACAAAATGCTGCCGACAGCATGGTTATCTTCAATGAACGTGGTTTGCTACTGCACAAGAATTTTGGGAATCTGATATGTAACTGAAAAAGATAACACAGCAATTTGATGAGCGATTTGTATTTAATATTTATTTATTATTTGTTTATTACGATTTAATGACTCTTTAACAGCCAGGGTCATATCATGTCGGTGACAATTTTATGGGTGGAGGAAGCTGAAGTACCCTGAAAGAACCACCGAGCAACGACGAGCAGCTGTCAGCTCCCCAACATCGTAACTCCGCACTGCAGCACAGGCAGGGTTAGATTGGTTGAAGACGTGCAGTACGCCTTAGTACACAGCATCATCGTGCCCCCATGTGGACAATTGGGGTTAAGTGCTTTGCCCAAAGACACAACGCGGGAGCGCGAATCAGTCGCTGAAACAGTCATCCATCCAACTACTAACCATGCTGAACTGACTTGTGTAATGAATTAGATGAAAAGAAACTGTCACATCATTAAACAATTATTGCTGAAAAGACTCTTAGGAGTAATGATATATACTTAACTGGTAGAGTGCTGACTTATTTTTAGTCATCAAAATTTGTTCACAAGTCTTTGCCATGTTACAATTTATCGGAGAGTGCCTATCGGCACTCTCCCATAAACTGTAACAAGGAAAATCCATATGGACTAAATAATTTAGATTCAAAGATAATATGGACATTCACTTAATTTGAAGCCTTTGAGTTGCAGTACCTACACTCAAGTAAAGCTTAAATATGGGCTTCCAGCACTCTACCAGTTAACTGGTTGAGTGCTAAAAGCCACTATCAGGGCTCTACTGAAAAGTGCTGAAAGCTACTTTAGTGGCTTTCCACTGTATTGATTACCTAGTTTACTCAGTAGTTGAAACACAAAAAAATGTTTTAAACTGTTTTATTAAAATTTATTGGAAAGTGCCAAAACTCACTTCAATAAATAGTTACAAAACAATTGTTTGTGAACAAAATCTTATTAAACTGAGGCTTCTTTTGTGTGTAGCATGGGACTCTTGAAAAAAAAAATACTTGTTTTACAAATCACCTTTGAAAAATAATTTAGCACTCGACCTGTTACCAGACTTAAATAACTGTAAGCCTAGGCTAATGTAACTATTTGTGAGTACTCACCGCAACAAAAAATGCTACTTCTGGTTAAATGTGGTCAGTTAACTGAACAACCAATGGACCAGAATGGACCACAAAATGTTCCAGAAACAGGGAATAAGATGGTAGAACATAATAATACTGAAAAGGAAAGGTACCCTAATACCAAGTCATATTACATGAAGAAAATACAACGAAAAATACAATTTCTACAGGAAAATACACCTATAAAAATGCACATGAATGAGTAATAATAGTCCCTCAAGCAGTACCAAAGCATTATATGAGAAATGTGGGATGCACGAACATAGATGACATATTTCTTTGAATCATACCTAAGTAACAAAAGTCCCTATCCTCATCTAATCTCTCAGTTGAACAAAAGGGTAATTTTGAAAAATCCTAAGAGAAAAGCCCTTAAGATGCCTTAAAGAAGACAAAAGACAAAAAATGGTTTGAACCGGACTGACACATGGCCTAATGTGCATATGCACTAAGGGTGGTGTCCTATACACTGGACATGAACCTTCACCTCACAAAGTATATTCGCAATCAGACTCTCTTTAGTGTTGAAACGATTAGTCGACTAGTCGAAGTTGATTAGATTTTTGGAAAAATCGACTCTGAAATCCGCCAGTCGACAAGTCAGGAAACTCAAAGATAAAGTCGTAAAATGCCAATATTGGGGGTTAATGATTACAAACATGAGACGTTTCTGCTTCGTGGTGGACCTATTTTAAATTGTATTGAGAAGTGGATATCAGTGCAATCATTGACGTTTGTTGATGCCGATAATGTTACAACTTAGATTTCGGCAGCATTACAAGCACTGATTTCACCTAACTTAATCACTGGGACGCATTGAAGAAAAATACTTTGATGTACAACTTCAAAGATGCCGTTAATTCATGCAAGCGTTCTGTCCCCCCACCCAAGTCGCCCACACTTTTTAATTGATATAAAAATAAAATACATGCTTCTATGATATTACTGTACTGGCAGGGACCATCCTACACACGATCCAATACACCATTGGCACTAAGAAGTTGGAAAAGACTACAATTTGGCTCTAAAAAACAGCCAAGTGGCGCTAAATCTGACGCACGGATAAACTGACGGCTTCCGAAATTAACACAACTGAACTTGATCTGCATTATAAAGGTTCAAACAACTCAGACTTGGCATAAACAAACAACGTGATTGACAAGCATCAAATAGAACTTTGCCTTATGCATTGAAACATTCATTATACGGTCTATCAATAATGTTACAATAACATTATTTTACCACAAAGGCGAATCCAGGCATTGACAACTTGGTGAAGTAAACAGGGAAAATAAACAGGGAAAAATATATGGGTGAGCTTATTCTCGAGGGAGCAGCCTGCAGGAAAATTAGGACCCAAAGTTGACATGAAATTAGGCCACCTACGGACATCAATTTGTTCACCTGGTACTGGTAAGTTCAAAATGTCTTACAGAAACATCAAAGAGAAATTATGGAAGAACACACCAGTTCATATTTGAAACAATTTGTTATCACTATTGAACCAGTTACAAAATCCATGTGCTTTTTCTTTTCATTTTGTAAATACATGCGGACAAATTCCTGGAAATCTGCGAGTTTCTGGGAAATTGAAAGTGAAACTAGCTTTTCCTCGAACTGCAACTGAGTTAAGAGGAAACCCATTCAGGTCAGGTGATGATTTTCAAAGCAGACAATATGGAAATTAATAGGCGTGTTCAATGTATGCATAATTATGGACAGACGAGAGGTTAAGTCATAATACGAGAAGTTGTGTGGGAGTGTTCTGTGTACAATTGTTGACAGACTGATGACTGCTGTGGGTATTAATGGTGCTTAATTTTTGACAGGGGATGTGCATCACGCATGCGTAAAGAGCACTTCCTTTTCTTGACATTCAATGGGATGGAACGAATAAAAAAAATTCTGAATAATGATTTATTTTATTAAAATATCAGTGGCTGAATTGAGAAAAATTATTTTAAACAGAAGCTACCAACATTAATTCTCTCTCAAAACTGAAAGAGGTTTTGGGGACTTTGAAAGCTTCACTTGCCATTGTTTCATTGCAAGTATTACTGTTAGTTCTAACCAGGGAAGAATGGTGGTACACGTGTTCGATAACAATAACATGGGGGTTTCGGCTAGTCGATTAGTAATCGATTACTGCTGGCGACTAGTCGATTCCTGAAAATCACTAATCGTTTCAACATTAACTCTCTTGCTGCAAAACATCCCTTGGCTTACTCTGGGAATTCCTCTAGACTAACCCAACCTGGATCAGATTGTCATGGTAGACACAAGTGATCTAGGTTGGGAAGCTATACTGAATCCTCGGAATCAACAGATGCAAGGTCTGTGGTCAGAGGGCCAAGCAGCACTGCATATAAACCAGAAGGCATTGGTAGTTTTTCTGCGCGTCAGGCACTGGTTGTCCTTTCTGTTGGATCAAACAGTTCTCATTCCTTCTGACAATTTGACAGTAATGGCATACATTAGGAATCGGGGAGGCTCCCACTCCCACTCCATACCAGATCACTTGAATGTGTTAGCAGACACTCTACCCATCAAAGGCAAGATTCTCCTTGTCCAAATGAATGTTGAACAGACAAGGCTTCAGGTCTCTTTGCAACAAGTGGGGCACTCCTCATATAGGCTTGTTTGCAACAAGGTGGAACAATCGGCTAGATATGTCTGTTTCACCTGCCCGGACCCTCTCACCTTTTCAGTCGATGCTCTGTCTCACGAATGGAACGGGATAGATGGCTATGACTTTCCACCAACGCCAATCATTCAGTGTGTTCTCAACAAAATTCAGAACTCACTCTGCCATATCATTTTGATTGATCCTCTCATACCTCAGAAAATTTAGATCAATCAGATAAGGCCTCTTCTAGATGTTCTCATACTATTACCTCTTCACGGGAGTCTTCTCCATCCAGGCAGATGCTACTATGAAGTTTCTTATATACAAGACAGTTTTTCTTTCAGCCTTTGCTTCTGCTAGAAGAGTAAGTGAGCGTCACGCTCTCTCTGTTGAACCACAGTACTATCGTAGCATAGGGAATACTACTACTTTCACTACTAATGCTACTTTTTTAGCTAAGAATCCAGTACCTGATGTAGCCCCTAAACTTATTCATATCAGGGCTTTACCCCTGAGGATCAGTCAGGCAATAGATCTCTAGGATTTATGTTGAACGAACTAAAATCATTAAGAAAGTTAGGAAGTGTTTTTTTTTTCCCTCAGTCAAGGTGGAAAGGATATTGCTCCACACTCCCATTTCCTGTTGGATACAGTTTGCCATACATTTTACTTACGACTGTTTAATACCAATGAATAGGATTTCCAACAACATCACTGCCCATGAAGTTAGAGCCCTGGCTACTTCTTGGTCTTGGGCATATGCTAACTTGGTGTTTATTAGTGACCTCATGAACACAGCTTTTTGGAGGAATCTTACTGCCTTCTCCTATCTAAGAGATCTACAGGAACAGACTGGAGACCTTTATTCCCTAGGTCCTGTAGTAGCTGCACAATCTGTTATTGTGCCCAGTAACTAATAGTACTCTACAGGTTATGTCCGGCATTTTTTTTCCCTTATTGTCCTCTGAAGGTGTATATATTTTCAGTCTGGAAGACTACGATTACTCACAACCATGCCAAGTGTGCTTCTGTTTGTCATGGCAACTTACATCAAAGGATGGGCAAATTGCATTTATCTAGCTTGGTGGAAATTGTAACACAGGTATTGGCATGATTTCCTGGTAAGTCATGTTACCTAAGCTTCTATTCGATTTACTGACATGTATCAGAGTATAAAATCAAATGTGTGTTTTGGATCCCTCAAGATCTCGGTGTAGTTATTTATTTGTATCTTTTCCCCTCTCACATGTGTATGTTATTTCAAAATTTGAAATTGAACTTGTGCATGATTGGCAGGAAATGGACAATAGGTGACTTCAGTACAGTGTATAGGACACCAGGCTAAGGGGACCATGCACTTTTGGTCACTGGTAGAGATGGGAGGTTTTCAAATTTCATTTCTATTCAGGTTTCGGTTTCATTCAAAGAGTTAGGATTTCAGTTTTGGTTTACATTGTACAAACATAACAATACATTGCATTTGTATATAAGAAGATGTATTTTGGTGCCATTCAGTGTCACTGGGACTTCCTTTCCAGGGCAACACACCTGTGTAATATAGCCTATAGGCCTACCAGTACTCTGATTTCCTGAGCACAATGTATTTGCATAAATTTCCTCAAGAGCTTCAAGTTTGAGAAAAATTATTTTTGCCTTGAGTCTGTTGCAAAATTAGCCTCCCCCCCCCCCCCCTCCCCCCAATATCTGTGTTTAGGGTAACCCGACCCACCCTAAAAAATTATGCCGCCCATAAAAATTTTATCGAGTAAAAGTCGCTCATATAGGTCATTGTAACCCTAAATTTCCATCCAACTTCAACTCTGATTTTGACGCTGGCTTTGGAGTTCAAGCTTTCAAAATTACGTGAAGAAATAAATATATTTGTCATTATAAATGTAGAACAACAGGTTCCATTTCTGCAAAGGAAATCGCATTTGATAAACAGATGAACATTTAAACCAAAATGTGCAAGAAGTAATTTTGTCACCTATTTTCGCTGTAAATACCACACTCGAACACAATGCCAATTAGTGCAGCTGTTCTGAAAAAGGGGTATCGTGACTCTGAAGATTGTAAACAAGGTTAATTTTAGGCTGTTTCTCGTTTTTATTCTGAGAAGTGACAACCTGATTTGATAAAACCGAAACCGAGCCAAATTTTCAGTTAACCACCCATCTCTAGTTGCTGGTCGATCCAGTTCAGTCCATTTTTAGCCTTTTGACTATTTTAACCCTTTTCCCAGCATAACGCCCAAAACCACCTAGTACTATTCACAAAAACTGGCAATAAATTTTTATTAGTCGAGTTGTGACGAAGTCAAACTCGACTTATAGTTTGGTGAATGGCGGGCGGGCGGGTGGGAGGGCAGGCGGGCGGGCGGGAGGGCGGGCGGGCAGGCGGGTGGGCGGGCGTAAACAATTGGTTTCCGGATGATAACTTGATAGTGGTTCAACTCACATTCATTAAACTTCATACATAGGTTGGTCTTGGTGGGAGGAAGAACCCTATTGATTTTGGACATGCTACGTCGAAGGTCAAGGTCACAGTGACCTTGAACATAGTAAATCTTAAACAATTGGTTTCCGGATGATAACTTGATAATGGTTCAACTCACATTCATGAAACTTCATAGGTAGATTGGCCTTGGTGAGGGGAAGAACCCTATTGATTTTGGACTCGCTACGTCAAAGGTCAAGGTCACAGTGACCTTTAACATAGTATATCGCAACAATTGGTTTCCGGATGATAACTTGATAGTGGTTCAACCTAGAGTCATGAAACTTCATAGGTGTGTTGGCCTTGGTGCGAGGAAGAACCCTATTGATCTTGGACTCACCAGGTCAAAGGTCAAGGTCACAGTGACCTTGAACATAGTATATCGCAACAATTGGTTTCCGGATGATAACTTGATAGTGGTTCAACCTAGAGTCATGAAACTTTATAGGTGTGTTGGCCTTGGTGCGAGGAAGAACCCTATTGATCTTGGACTCACCAGGTCAAAGGTCAAGGTCACAGTGACCTTGAACATAGTATATCGCAACAATTGGTTTCCGGATGATAACTTGATAGTGGTTCAACCTAGAGTCATGAAACTTTATAGGTGTGTTGGCCTTGGTGCGAGGAAGAACCCTACTGATCTTGGACTCACCAGGTCAAAGGTCAAGGTCACAGTGACCTTGAACATAGTATATCGCAACAATTGGTTTCCGGATGATAACTTGATAGTGGTTCAACTCACATTCATTAAACTTCATACATAGGTTGGTCTTGGTGGGAGGAAGAACCCTATTGATTTTGGACATGCTACGTCAAAGGTCAAGGTCACAGTGACCTTGAACATAGTATATCACAACAATTGGTTTCCGGATGATAACTTGATAGTGGTTCAACCTAGAGTCATGAAACTTTACAGACGTGTTGGCCTTGGTGCGAGGAAGAACCCTATTGATGTTGGACTCACCTGGTCAAAGGTCAAGGTCACAGTGACCTTGAACATAGTATATCGCAACAATTGGTTTCTGGATGAGAACTTGATAGTGGTTCAACCTAGAGTCATGAAACTTCATAGGTGTGTTGGCCCTGGTGCGAGGAAGAACCCTATTGACCTTGGACTCGCCAGGTCAAAGGTCAAGGTCACAACTCGACATTGGATCGGTGATCCTGAGCGGCATTTTTTTCATTTTTTTGTCTCAAAAACATAGGTTATGACCCCTCTTTGGAACGAGCTCATTGAGCTTGTTCCAATGAGGGGGTCATAACCTATGTTTTTGAGACAAAAAATGAAAAAAATTCAGTTATTCAAGAATTTTGTTTGCAAGTGTCGTCTGCTTTTCATGTTAGGTAAGGAGGTAAAGCCACCTAAGGGTTTTTCTCTTGGGATTCTTCAAAACTATATTTCAACCGAGCGATAGGATTAGGAGAGTCACTTGTGTTACTTTGGTAAGTATAATAAGGAGGTAAAATTTGGTATGAAATTATTATTTTCATTTTGATGTAAAATATAATTTCACAGAAATCACATTCCTGAGAGAGGTGCACACAAACTTTATAGAAGGCTTCAAAGACATCCATGTGAAAATGAGTCCACTGTATCTGTATTTTTTAGAAATTGCCCATAATTTGAGAGGGGATTAAAGGATGTCAACCACACAAATGAAAAGTGTATGAGAAATTCAATTGCCTATGTCTGACAGGAATTGAACAATGAGTCAGTAGAATAGAATTTTTTGGACTGCAGGCATTGCTTTATTCGCTTTTGGCTGTTCCAGTTTGGGTTTTTTAGGTCAATTTTGACCTTTTTGTTCTCTTGGGGTTTCTCTTAGAGAAAACATCAAAATTGCTCATTTACAAAATAAAGATGAGAGTTGAGACACTTTCCTTAGTTTAGTAAATTGCTCAGAAATAAAGTTAACAAGACCTGCAATATCTTTGTTTTATAACATCGAGAGCAAATTGAGTTGACCTATTGCTGTCACTTCTCCTCCATTGGCATATGTACACAATTTCCTTTGGCACACCTCACAGGTCGCATTTATGATCAGATTACTTTAAAATTTTGTGTGCTTGTGTGGGGTGACCTCTAGATGGGAGCTATCGATTTACTTGCAGGGCACATTTATGATTGGTTCGTTTTGAAACTTGGTATGCTTGTTTGTGGTGACCTGTAGATGGGTGCTGTCGGTTTTCTTCCTTTTTCATCAAAAAAGTTGCCATTAGCAACGACCTTTGAACTTATTTTAGTTTGGCTTCAGTATTTCCCTTTGGACCACCTTACAGGGTACATTTATGATCGCATCGCTTTGAAACCAGATATGCTTGTTTGGGGTGACCTCTAGATTGGAGCTATTGGTTTTCCATTTCCGTTGAAAAACTTTGCTGTTGGCAACAATCTTTGAGGGACTTAGTGCAGTTATTCATCAATATTTCCCTTTGGCACACCCAGCAGGGCACATTTATGATCGGATCACTTTGAAACTTGCTACGCTTGTTTGGGATGACGTCTAGATGGAAACTATCAATTTTTTGGCATTTCCATTTCTATAAAAAAAAAAAAACGTTGCCACCTGCAATGAACGTTAAAATGTGTGCATTTGCGCATCAGCATATTGCTTTGGCATTCCCTATAGGGTACATTTATGAATGGATTGCTTTGAAATTTGGTTCAAGTTCATCAAAAAAACATTGCTCTAGCAGTGGCCTTTGAACTTGATGCATTTGTACATCAACACATTCATTTGGCATTCTCTATAGGGCACATTTATGAATACATTGTTTTGAAACTTGGTTTGCATGTTGGGGTGTCCTCTATATGGGAGCTATTGATTTTCTCTCATTTCCATCAAAAGACATTATCACTAGCACCAACTTTTGAACTTAGTGCATTTGTGCAGTAACTTTTCGCTTTTAGACTCCCATATTTATGAATTTCCATCAAAAAAAAAAAGAAAAAAACATTGCTACAAGCAACAACCTTCAAACTAAGTGCATTTGTGCATTAACATTTTCCTTTGGCACACCTCAGAGGGCACATTCAAGATAGGAAACTTGGCATTCTTCACTATGACCAAGATAGGAGCTATCGATTTTCTTTTTCGTCAAAATGGTTGCTTTTAGCAACAACCTTTGAATTTAGTGCATTTGTGCATCAGCATTCTTCATTGACCCTGGCCTACAGGGCGCATTTTTCATAGGATTGTTTTTAGAACTTTGTGTGCTCATTTGGCAAGTCCTGTAGATAAGAGCTATCTATTGGCATTCATTTTTGTGAAAAACTTTGCCGTTTACAGTGACCTTTAAACTTACTGCATTTGTGTATCAACATTCTTCCTTTAGTCAGCCCTACAGTTTACATTTAAAAATGCATGGATTGCTCTGACATTGTGCACACACAGTGCTGTTATGTTAAAGTTTCACCAAATAATATTGGAAGCAATGATCTACAATTTTGCCATTTCACTTATAACTTACCAAGGTCAAGTTTGCCAAATTGTGCCACAGTGTTATACACTTTCATTAAATTAACTGCTTGGAATTTTATTCAAACCATACAGATATTGATGTTACTGGAAGAGCTCATTGACATGTATATTTATTTGTATATATTCTGCTATATGATGTGCTAGTGAAGTGTATATTTTTCTGAACCAAATTAAATTTTTGCTGTTTTCATTCATGTGAATCATAAAAAAATTGGGATTTTTTGTACTCATATGATGTTTGTTTTGGTTTTTATACGCCCATTTGAAAAACGGACGTATTATGTTATGGCGCTGTCCACTGTCCGTCCAGGGACAGTTGTATTCCGTGCTCTACAGAGCTTGATTTCAATCGGATTTAAAAAATATTTGATATACTGGACAACCAGAATAAGATCTCGCACAAGTTCGAATTTGGGTCATGTTCGACAGTTTTCCTAGTACTTATTCCCCCTTTAATACTTAGAAATCAAGCAAATTATGCTTTCCGTGCTCTACAGACCGTCAACTTAATCAGATTCTTTTCAAATTTAATACGCAGCTTCATGGCCATAATATCTCACACAAGTTCATATTGGGTCGTGTTCGGTTGTTTTCTTAGGAGTTATTGCCCTTTTCATACTTAGAAATCAGTCAAATTATGCTTTCTGTGCTCTACAGTCCGTGAACTTAATCGGATTCTTTTGAAATTTAATATGCAGCTTCATGAGCATGGTATCTTTTTTATTTTGTAAAGACCTCAGATCGTTTAATATAAAAATGTGGAAACAAGTGAATTACCCTTTACCCCAGACAGGACAGGGAAATGGGCAATGATTGGATGGGCGTGGGGGGGGGGCAGACATAGTCATGTCAACAATAATTTCAAACTTTATCCCAGAGAAACTTGTGCATGTTCCAATTTTGACGGGCGTATGTTGCCCCGCTAGGTGGTGCTCTTGTTTCATAGGTGTTTCCATTAGTGTGTTTTTCTGTTAGGGTGTTTTTCCGTACCCTATGAAGAGAGGATCCCAGACTGTCACGTTTTGATATGATATTTCTGAATTGAGCTCACTAAAATGATCTGAGCCGAGGTTTACCAAGGCTCACAGAGATTTTATTGAATGAGTTTCATAAATTTCATATCAAATCGTGATGAAATTAAGATTCTTTTTATAACATTAAGTATGTTTTAAACCTTTACCCAAGACAATGGTCAGTACTGGCCAGTTCTAATATTCACAAAGGCAACAACCAAATTTTATTATTTTTTTAAATTTTTGCCTTGAAAACACAGCTTATGGCCCTTCACTGGAGTGAGCTTGACAAGCTCATTCCAGTGACGGATCATAAGTAATGATTTTGAGGCAAAAAATTTAAACTTTTAATTATTCTGCAAATAGTTTTTGCAAATACTGTCTGCTAGTCATATTTGGTAAACAGTTAATGAAATATAACAGTAGATTAACCCTTTACCTAACATGAAAAGCAGACGACACTTGCAAATAAAAGTCTTGAATAGTTCATTTTTTTCATTTTTTGCATCAAAAGCATAGCTTATGGCTCCTCATTGGAACGAGTTCAACATTCCAATGAGGGGTCATAAGCTATTTTTTCGAGACAAAAATGAAAAAAATAATGAAAATTGAATGGTGATTTTTGTGAACAGCGCTGGCCGGTTTTGGCGGTTATATTGGGTAAAGGGTTAATTCAGTTCTGCTTCCAAACCAGGTTTGGGTTTTTTAATAATTGCTGATTTCTTTTATTCAGTTTTATGAGGGAAGTATCAAAGCAGTAATTCAGCTGGAGAAGGAAGAGGATGATATCATTGACCTGGAAGCAATTTCAGATAATTTAAAAAATCAGGTATGTAAGGTTAAAAAAAAAAGAGTGTTTTGATTCTCAGGCAATCCCTCATTGAATTTGAACCCCCCCCCCCTCCCCCCCCCCTCCCCCACACACACACATTGGACATTTTATTGCCTTTCAGTGTCTTCCAATATTAGTACAAACTCAGGAAGACATTACATTTTTTGATGGATGCATATTTATTTAGTTGTGTCTCCAATATGTTTGCATTGTTATAATTTATGGGAGGGTGCCTATAGGCGCTCTCCCATAAATTGTAACCAGGCAAATTCCCATAAATTAAATATTTTTACTTAAAAGATAATATGAAGAGCATTGAAAGAATATGAAGCCATTGAATTGCAGTACCTACAGTTTGTTTTTAGAGAAATGTTTTATTTTTAAATTAAAAAGGAATTTATTTATATAAATATGCACTTTCTATATTTCTGTGTATAAAAAGAAAGGTGAAATCCTCTCCATGTTTGCTCACGTTTTGCAAAATAAAAATTAAAAATAAAACTCTCCCTCCCTCCCTCACTGATTTTGAAAAAAAATGCCTGAGAATCAATTCTTTTATTTGGTGTGGCCTAATGTGCTTCAGTGATTACATTTTTGGCTGTTTGCCATATGATAATTTCTCAGAGGAAACCAGTACAACTTTCACCCAACAATTACATACATTCTTTCTAGTTCAGGCTTGAAAAAAAGATTCTGTTTTCTCTGTTCTGCAGGAAATATCTCAAATATGTGGATGGTATTATTTTTCAAAAAAGGTGCATAAATATAAGCGACCATGAATGTATTTCATATTTGGTTAAGTGTTGGAATTCCAAATTTGGGCATTTTTCTGAAGTGCAGGTGCCACAACTTAAAGGCTTCATATTCTGTGGTTGTGCTGATTCATGTTATCTGCAAAGTGAAATTATTGAGTCTTTGTGGATTTGCCTTGTAACCTTTTTTGGCAATTACCTTTTAACACACTTCCATAAATTTTAACAAGGCAAGAACACGTGAACAAATTTTTCAGATCAAAAATTATTTTAGCACTCTACAAAGTATCATACACAAAAAATAAAAAATAAAAATAAAGGCCTCCCTCATTCATTACTTAGAAAAATTAATTGCTTGAAAACCAAATGTATTTTTTCATTTTTCCTAACTCTAAATGCAGAGTTCCTGAGTAGGATTGGTGCATTCAAGCTGGCCTGGCTAGTGGTTTAATCTGTTGTGCATTTATAGGGAGGTTCAGTAATAATTTAATCCAACAGCCCCCTAGTGGCAGTTGGGTTAAATTATTACCGACCTTCCTTAATTATTTTACCTGACAAATCAGCTGCATCCACCCATGTAGTTTACAAATTTAGCAGTTGAAAAACGAACATTTTCAAAAGATTTCCACAAAACCATGTCATGTGACCTACACTTGTCACATTTATTCCAATGAGGGTCACATGATGTTCTTTTGAGGAAATTTTTTGAAAACTTTGGAAAAACAATAATTAAAATGATAAATTTTGATATCCTGTGCAGTGGGTAAAGGGTTAAGTATGAATTGTCCATTATGTTGTTTGCTACTTGACCTCCAATTTTCATTTGTGCTAAATTTTATGCATACTGATTTGAAAGGTTAACATGTAAAAGTCTCCCAAACCCACTCCTGGCTCCCAAAATTCACAAAAGTGAGCAAAAGCCACTTGATGATATTTTTAGTAATAAACTGTTATGACTTATCAGTATTCTCTTAGTATTTTTATATTTGAGTTTTAGAGCTCAACTGACTGAAAGTTAGTGTTCAACCGATGTTCAGAACCGGTCACCACAATCGCCCGTAACTCAATATGATGTCTAGATGAGGTTTTCCTATTTTGGTCATGATCAGTCAACTGTTACTGCCACCTGATCACACGACCTGGATTCCTTTAGTACTGTCTACAGGTTATTTTTATAAAGGGATTTATTTATACCCCCTGCAACGAGTTGTGGGAGGTAGGGTATCCTGGAAACACCTTGTCTGTCCATCTGTCTGTAGATATAATTTTGTCCAGAGATTTTCTCAGACTTTTGTGGACCAATCTGTTCAAAACTTGGTATGAATGTTCACCACCATGGAACTCTGTGCACCTGCAATTATAGTTCCGGTCTGATTATTTTTTCCAGAATTATGCCCCTTTTCAACTTAAAATAGCAGGCCTAGAATTATGTCCGGAGATTTTCTCAGATGTTTAAGGGTCGAATTCTTTGAAACTTGGTATGGATGTTCTCTACCATGGGAACCTGAGCACCTGCGATTATAGTTTTGATCAGACTTTGTTTTGCTAGAGTTATGCCCCTTTTCATCATAGAATAATGGCAGTGGGGGTATTGACAGGCACGTCTGGAACAGTTACACCTTTAGTTATAACTTGGTATGATATCTAGATGAGCCTGTCCTATTTTGGTCTTGATTGGTAAACTGTGACTGCCGAGCTGTCATGTGACGAAGATTCTTTAGCAAAGTCTACCAGTTTAATATATTTATGAAGGTATTTCATTGTAACTTGATAGCATTACTTGTTTTGGAATAATTTCACTGTAATTTGGTAACTTTGGTTGACATACATTAACTGTGAGAGCCACATTAACCCACCCCTCAATTCTTTAGTACAGTCTACTCCCCAAATTATTCTTATTGAAAATATAGCATACAGGGAACAGAAATTAACATATTCTAAATTATCACAATTCTTGTCGTACTTCATAATCCTTTCATAAGCATTGAACATTATCCTTTTCATCAAACACAACACACATTCAAGTTGAGCTACAGTGTCATTGACACATTCATTGTTTATATAAATTTGTTTTATTACATTTTATTGTAAAGTGCCTAAAGGCACTCTCCATTAATTTGTAATAAAACAAATTTGGAATAACATATTCAGACCATCAAAACTAATCTAGTCCTCAACCAGTTAAATTTGTTAAATCAAGTTCCTGGTTTCATATTTGGGCACCATTTAGGAGTCCAAATTTTAACTTGGTGCAATATGGGGAATATTCTTTGAAAATCATCTTCTTCAGATCCACCTGTCAGAATCGTTTTGAGTGGGCACCCAAAGTTTAACTTTGTGCAATATTAGGAAAATTCTTTAAAAGTCTTCCTCTTTTGATCCACCAGTCAGAATCATTTGATATTTAGCAAACAACATCTTTATGGGGGCAGATTGAAATTTGTTCAAATCAAGTCCCTGAGTTCATATTTCAGCTCCCTACATTTAACCTAGTGCAATGTGAGTATAATTTTTATACACCCGTCTTTTTTTGATGGACGTATTATGTTATGGCGTTGTCTGTCTGTCTGTCTGTCTGTCTGTCCGTACACAATTTTTGTGTTACCAACTCCTCCAAAGGTTTACATGCTATATTGTTCAAACTTTACAAACATGTTGATCAGTAATTGCCGTTGTGCATGTAACAAGAGCAGGTAACTCCATTTTGTATTTCCAGAGTTATGCCCCTTTTAGTACTTAGAACATTGCAGTATTGTGTCGCCTACTCCTTCAACATTTTACATGCTATATTGTTCAAACTTTACACACATGGTGATCACCAATTGCCACTGTGCATGTGACAAGAGCAGGGAACTCCATTTTGTATTTCCAGAGTTATGCCCCTTTTAGTACTTAAAACATTACAGTATTGTACTCCTTCAACATTTTACATGCTATATTGTTCAAACTTTGCACACATGTTGATCACCAATTGCCATTGTGCATGTGACAAGAGCAGGAAACTCTGTTTTGTATTTCCAGACTTATGTCCCCCCCCCCCCCCCACCCCCCCCCCCCCCCTTTTAGTACTTAAAACATTACAGTATTGTGTCGTCTACTCCGTCAACATTTTACATGCTATATTATTCAAACTTTGCACACATGTTGATCACCATTTGTCGTTGTGCATGTGTCAAGATTAGGTAACTCCGTTTTGTATTTCCAGAGTTATGCCCCCTTTTAGTACTTGAAACATCACAGTATTGTGTCGCCTACTCCTTCAACATTTTACATGCTATATTGTTCAAACTTTGCACACATGTTGATCACCAATTGCCATTGTGCATGTGACAAGAGCAGGAAACTCTGTTTTGTATTTCCAGACTTATGTCCCCCCCCTCCCCCCCCCCCTTTTAGTACTTAAAACATTACAGTATTGTGTCGTCTACTCCGTCAACATTTTACATGCTATATTATTCAAACTTTGCACACATGTTGATCACCATTTGTCGTTGTGCATGTGTCAAGATTAGGTAACTCCGTTTTGTATTTCCAGAGTTATGCCCCCTTTTAGTACTTGAAACATCACAGTATTGTGTCGCCTACTCCTTCAACATTTTACATGCTATATTGTTCAAACTTTGCACACATGTTGATCACCATTTGCCATTATGCATGTGAAAAGAGCAGGTAACTCTGTTTTGTATTTCCAGAGTTATGTCCCCCCCCCCCTTTTAGTACTTAAAACATTACAGTATTGTGTCGCCTACTCCTTCAACATTTTTAGCTCAACTTTGACGAAGTCAAATTTGAGCTATTGTCATGGCCCGTCGTCCGTCTGTCCATCTGTCCGTCCGTCCGTCTGTCCGTACGTCAACAATTGGCTATGGCTCGGGCTAGAGGTCGTATTTATGAACCGATCTTTACGAAACTTCTTGTGTACCTTTGTTATGACCCTGGGACGGGAACGAGTGTTTTTAGGTGTGGTCCGAAATTCAAGATGGCTGCCAGTGGCCATTTTGTACCGATGATGCAAAAATCAGTTTTTTGTACAGAACTTCTGTATGAAAGTTCTGATTTGAATAAAGTTTTGTATAAATGTTTAGTACCATGGGATACATCACATATAATACGGGTTTTTTTCTCGTGCGTAAATTATGCAAATTAGACTGACTTTGATTTATTTAGTGTTACTTTCAGAGCTTTAAGTGCCAAGCTGCTATGGCTCGGGCTAGAGGCCGTATTTATGAACCGATCTTTACGAAACTTTTTGGGTACCTTTGTTATGACTGTGGGACGAGAACGAGTGTTTTTGGGTGCGGTCCGAAATTCAAGATGGCTGCCAGCCGCCATTTTGTACCGACGATGCAGAAATCTGTTTTTTGTACAGAACTTCCATATGAAAGCTCTGATTTGAATAATTTTTTGTATGAATGTTTAGTACCATGGGATACATCACATATAATACGGGTTTTTTTCTCGTACGTAAATTGTGCAAATTAGACTAATTTTGATGTTTTTTGGGGTTACTTTCAGCACTGTAAGTGCAAATGCCAATACGGCTCGGGCTAGAGGCCGTATTTATGAACCGATCTTTACGAAACTTCTTGGGTACCTTTGGTATCACCGTGGGACGAGAACGAGTGTTTTTGGGTCTGGTCCGAAATTCAAGATGGCCGATGGCAGCCATTTTGTACAAAATTAGGTGCAATCAGATTTTTGCACAGAACTTCCATATGAAAGCCCTGATTTGAATAATTTTTTTGTGTGAATGTTTAGTACCATGGGATGCATCACATATAATACGGGTTTTTTTCTCGTGCAGAAATTATGCAAATTAGATGAACTTTGATTTTTTCAGTGCGACTTACACACAGTAAGTACACATGTCAATACGGCTCAGACTAGAGTCTGTATTTATGAACTGATCTTCACGAAATGTCTTGGGTACCTTTGTTATCACCTTGGGACGAGAACGAGTGTTTCTGGGTGCGGTCTAAAATTCAAGATGGCTGCCAGTGGCCATTTTGTACCGAAATTAGGTCTAATCAGTTTTTTGTACACATCTTCTATACAGCTCAGACTAGAGGCCATATTTATGAACCAATCTTTACGAAACTTCTTGGGTACCTTTGTTATCACCGTGGGATGAGAGCGAGTGTTTTTGGGTGTGGTCCAAAATTCAAGATGGCCACCAGCAGCCATTTTGTACCAAAATTAGTGCAATCAGTCTTTTGTATAGAACTTCTGTATGAAAGTTCTGATTTGAATAAATTTTTGTATGAATGTTTAGTAACATGGAATACATCACATATTGTAAGGGTTTTTTTTCGTGCAGAAATTATGAAAATTAGATGAACTTTGATTTATCCAGTGCTACTTACACAATGTAAGCACACATGTCAATACGGCTCAGGGTAGAGGCTGTATTTATGAACCGATCTTCACAAAACTTCTTGGGTACCTTTGTTATCTCCTTGGGATGAGAATGAGTGTTTCTGGGTACGGTCCAAAATTCAAGATGGCTGCCAGTGGCCATTTTGTACCGAAATTAGGTCCAATCAGTTTTTTGTCACAAGTTCTATACAGCTCGTATTTATGAACTGATCTTCACAAAACTTCTTGAGTACTTTTGTTTTCACCTTGGGACAGGAACGAGTGTGTTTTGGGGTGCCTTTGTTATCACTGTGCTCTGAGAACAAATATTTTGGGGTTCAGTCAGACCCACTTTGGGACTCAAAGATTTTTTCTAGTTCAGCATCTGACTGTCACCCACCTTTACAATACTTTACCTATACATTTGTTACAGGCAACGGTCAGTATTTATGTACAGACCATTACAATACTTTATATGTACCTTTGTTATCAGGTCATTACCTAGATGTTTGTCATTGCTGTGTCACATACTATACATGTACATGTCTTTGTCTTGACAAGTTGAGCTACAGTGTCATTGACACTTTCATTACATGCTATATTGTTCAAACTTTGCACACATGTTGATCACCAATTGTCATTGTGCATGTGTCAAGAGCAGGTAACTCGGTTTGTATTTCCAGAATTATGCTCCCTTTTAGTACTTGAAACATCACAGTATTGTGTCGCCTACTCCTTCAACATTTTACATGCTATATTGTTCAAACTTTGCATACATGGTGATCACCATTTGCTGTTGTGCATGTGACAAGAGCAGGTAACTGTATTTTGTATTTCCAGAGTTATGCCCCTTTTAGTACTTAAAACATTACAATATTGTGTCGCCTTTTTCTTCAACATTTTACATGCTATATTGTTCAAACTTTGCACACATATTGATCATCAATTGTTGTTGTGCATGTGACAAGAGCAGGTAACTCTGTTTTGTATTTTCAGAGTTATGCCCCCTTTAGTGCTTGAAACATTACAGTATTGTGTCGCCTACTCATTCAACATTTTACATGCTTTATTGTTCAAACTTTGCACCCATGTTGATCAGGAGTCAGCCGAGTGGGCGACTGGGGTTGCAGGGGTATAATGTTTTTGACTGGTCCGTCCGTCAGCCCGTCCTACTTGTTTTCCGGACTTTTTTTATACACGCTTCCAGATATTGAGCTGATTTTTGGTATGTTAGTCTAACATGGTGGCCTACAGATCAAGTTTGCATTTTGTTCGGCTCCACTGATTTTTACCAAAATTACGGCCCTTGGACTCTGAAGAATTCATCAAAATTACAGTTTTCTGAACTTTTTTTCTACACGCTTCCAGATATTGAGCTGATTTTTGGTATGTTAGTCTGACATGATGGCCTACAGATCAAGTTTGCATTTTGTTCCGCTCCACTGATGTTTACCGAAATTACGGCCCTTGAACTTTGAAAACCTCATCAAAATTACAGTTTTGCAGACTTTTTTCCTACACGCTTCCAGATATTGAGCTGATTTTTGGTATGTTAGTCTAACATGGTGGCCTATAGAACAAGTTTGGGTTTTGTTCTGTTATTTGGGATAGCAATTCTAAATCTGACACCTTTTTTATAAACAAGCGTACACTAAAGTAATTTTATCAGCAAAGACCTAGTGTGACCTTACATTATTTACAATGTGTTTTGGAAAGATCAAATTGGATTTAAAAAGGTTAGTATCATTAAATCTTAACATGGCTTCACATTTTAATTAAAATTAATTCTGCTTGAATTCTTTCAATACCGTCGAAACTACAGAACACTGTTTTCTGCAGTATTCCTAGAATCTATATTTATTTTTAAAAAATGATTAGAGCTTGAAATATCGGGGTGCGTGGGGTATGTGAGCGTGCTCACTAAGGTTCTATATTTCCTCAAGTCGCCTTGGGTTACATTGGGGGCGAAATTCAAGTCGCCCTTCAAAACTTCCTTGGGAGACATGGCAGTTTACTGTATTTTCTTATGTTTTATTTCCCCCCAAAAAACGCTTCCGCATTCACAAAAAAAGTAAACACGCCTGCTGTCATATGGCTCTGATAATAGCCTAAACTAGCCCAATTTTATATTTCTGAAAAGAGTTGTAATGGCGAAGTCGTTCGAACAATATGCCCCAACTGATAGCAACCAGCACAAAATGCTATTTAAAAACAAAAGTGCCAGCAAAAACAACGAATCGCACATGACATGCATTGTGTTAATTAGAATTTATTAAAGTTAACCACCGTTTCAAAACCCCCAAAATTGTGTAGGAGACAGTTCATCCATAAAAATGTCGAAATTGCTTACGGTTACGCTCTGTTCCACTGAAAAATTGGTTGCATTGAAATTCGCCCCGCAATTTGCATTGAAAGTTTTTCTTTGAAAACTTGTGTTGGAAGGGGGTTAAATGCAATAAAGCTACGGTAGAAATCACACATATTAGGATGGATAAAATGGCAGACCTTATAGCACCAATCGCACCTGTCAATGTAAGATGGTTGGCAGAAATTGTCATTTTTCTGAACAGTGCATCATCACACAGCACAGCAGGTAAGGGAGACAACTGAAATATTTTGTCACTTACCTTAGAAATAAATTAACTCAAATTGTTAATGACGCTTAATTTACGAAGGATATCGAAAACATTTTTAACTACGCTTTTCAATTCAATTAGGACATTCTGAAACCATGAATGACCCAGCTTCTTATGTGAACTTGAAATTTATTTTAAATACTTTCAATATTTTTTTTTAAAAGAATATACCTTATAACAGAGAAGAACACTCTCACCATGGGTAATGCTAAATTTCAAATCCACTGCATTGAGACAAATACAAAATCATCTGCATGGTAACCCTAGTCATCACTGTTAGGGAAAGAGTTAGGGTATTCAGAAACCATGAACGACACACTTTTTTGTAGGGGAGGGGGAGGATTTTAGTCTACATGACTTAGTTTTGTGTGTGTGTGTGTATTTGTATAACATTTATTTATTTTTTTCTTCCCAATTGTGTCCTCTATGTACATTTATTTTGTCACAATGTCATATACGTTTTATGTTTTTTTCTGACTTCTCCCTCATGTCCACTGACTTCTCCCTCCTGTCCCCTGACTTCTCCCTAAAGTCTCTGGAGGGAGAAGTCACTTCTCCCTAAACTCAGCTGCCAGGGTGACCCCTGATGTTGATCATCAATTGTCGTTGTGCATGTGACAGGAGCAGATAACTCCATTTTATTTTTAAACAACTAGAATCTTCGCCGTTTATAGCTGTTATGATCCTCAAAATGTTCTTTTCCTTGGTGCTACCTATCAATCGTTATCAATGAAGTTCACCTGTCAATGAATGGACGCTACCATTGTAAACGGCGAGGAGAATTTTCTACACGTAAAAATTGTTTGCATTTCCATTCTGCGTACTAAAATTTCACAAAAACAATATGAAATGTGTGCACACCAGACATGTTAACCTCCAGAATAATTTTTCAGGGAACCTGTGGGTGATTTTCAGGAAATGGGATGGATTTCAGGGAAAAGTTCGCACGGGGACAAAATAAAAGAAAAAACTTGTGAATTTTCAGCTCATGGACCACTATTAACTCAAGGTTATATCCAGAACTAGTTGTCAACTATGCTGATGCATTGATGCTATGTTAAAAAATCATAAAATAACTTGATTTGACCTCCCTCCCCCCCCCTCCCCAGAATCCTCTTCTTCGTGAGCCCCCCACACCCTCCCCACCATCACCCACCCACACTGTCCCGCAGAGCACCTCCACCTGTGGTTTGTTCTTATCAAAGTCTACTTAGCTAATAATTTCCCAAGTCTGGAAATGTTAACAGGAAAAGATGTCCTAATGTTCAGTGACTTCAAGAACATTACTACTAAGAAAGTATCTTTATCAAACTTCATGCATGTGGGACGTTTGTGCCCTACACAAAACTTTTCTTTTCATCATTGAAGCATTTTTTAGCTCACCTACATCTGTAAGATGTGGTGAGCTATTGTCATAACCTCGGGCGTCAGCGTCGGCGTCCGGCGTGTCCAATATTGTAAGATTTAATGTTAAGGTTATTTTCTCAAACATCAGTGGGCTCAGGCCTTTGCTATTGCATATGTAGGTTGTAGGGGACTATCAGAACAGTATTTAACCCTGATACTACGACTTTTTTCCAAATTTCACCTAAAATTTTCTGCCAAAAGTTGTTGTAAGAATTTGCATTTAGGTGTTGTAAGAATTTGCGTTAAAGTCAGCTTTTGTGCAGATTGTGCTGCTTTAACTTCTCATTACTGTTGATTTTCATATTTCAATAACAACTGTAGGTATTAACCCTACTGTATGCAGAAATTTAACGGAAATTTTCTTTTTTTCAGTCAAAATTTTCATGTTTTTCTCGGACTTAGTAAATTTTAAGTTGTAAAACTTTGTAAACTTTGTGTTTAAGTGAGTTGTGTTTCTATGTGTCTTTCCAGGCGATTAATATTCTACACTTGGGTTACTGAACTCCATTGCAGTAATATTTAACCCTCATTACATGCATATTTGAGGAATTTGAGGCTAATTTTAATTTGAGGCTGATTTTCTGCCAAAACTTGTAAGAATTAGCATTTAGGTGTTGTAAGAATTTGCGTTAAAGTCAGCTTTTGTGCAGATTGTGGTGCTTTAACTTCTCATTACTGTTGATTTTTATATTTCAATAACAACTGTAGGTATTAACCCGACTGTATGCAGAACTTTAACGGAAATTTTCTTTTTTTTTCATTCAAAATTTTCATATTTTTCTCGGACTTAGTAAATTTTAAGTTCTAAAAGTTTGTGTTAAGGTGAGGTGTTAAGGTGACTTCTCAAAGATCAGTGGGCTCAGGCCTTTGATATTGCATATGTAGGTTGCAGGGGACTATCAGAACAGTATTTAACCCTGATACTACGACTTTTTTCCAAATTTCAACCTAAAATTTTCTGCCAAAAGTTGTAAGAATTTGCGTTTAGGTGTTGTAAGAATTTGCGTTAAAGCCAGCTTTTGTGCAGATTGTGCTGCTTTAACTTCTCATTACTGTTGATTTTCATATTTCAATAACAACTGTAGGTATTAACCCTACTGTATGCAGAAATTTAACGGAAATTTTCTTTTTTTTTCAGTCAAAATTTTCATGTTTTTCGCGGACTTAGTAAATTTTAAGTTGTAAAACTTTGTAAACTTTGTGTTTAGGTGAGTTGTGTTTCTATGTGTCTTTCCAGGTGATTAATATTCTACACTTGGGTTACTGAACTCCATTGCAGTAATATTTAACCCTCATTACATGCATATTTGAGGAATTTGAGGCTGATTTTCTGCCAAAACTTGTAAGAATTAGCGTTTAGGTGTTGTAAAAATTTGCGTTAAAGTCAGCTTTTGTGCAGATTGTGGTGCCTTCACCTCTCATTACTGTTTATTTTCTCATTTCAATAACAACTGTAGGTATTAACCCTACTGTATGCAGAAATTTAACTGATTTCTTTTCTTTTTTTCAGTCACAATGTTCACGTTTTTCTCTGACTTACTCAATTTTAAGTTCTAAAAGTTTGTGTTAAGGTGAGGTGTTAAGGTGAGTTCTGTTTCTATGTGTCTTTCCAGGCAATTGATATTGTATGCATGGGCTACTGAACTACATTGCGGTAACGTTGCGCCCTTATTACATGCATATTTGAGGAATTTGAGGGGGATTTTTGGGACTTATATTCACTTTCTTTAAAAAAAAATTTTTTAAACTTTTTTTTTTATTTAATACTTTCTCATACTTGTTACTAGTAACATTAAGGCTTATTTTAGTTGTTGATATGATGTATTTTTGTTGGGACTTATAGTCACTTTCTTGAACAAATGTTTTTCCGCATCTCCTCTTTAACCAATGGATGTACTTCAATTACAATTTCAGTGATTTATGAAAGCCTTTCCTAATTCTTATTTATGATTTAATATCTGGCCTCACGATTCGTATTCTTAATCATAAACATTTCTAAAAGAAAAAAATGCTTTTATATCCAATGATTCTATGTTGAATTGATATATAATAAATGCAGAAATATTGACTTTCCATAGCCATCACATAAACCACATTAATCATTTGATGCCTAGTTATTTATATTAACTAAATATTAGGCATGTTACATAGGAAAGACATTATCAAGCGCGAATGTAGGTGAGCGTTAGGATATAACATCCCTCTTGTTTTTAATTCCATTCGAAATTTTCTGGGTGCAGATGGCGAACAGTTAACAGTTCTGTAGTCAGCACAACGGAATAAATGTAGTGTTAGAAAATAAGTCCATTGTGTTTATATATGCAGTCATAAATTTTCAGCATCCTAAGCGACTTTAACCTACTTTTAAACTGTGCTAAAGCCTAAATAGTTGTTGTTTACGTTTTGATTTTGGAAAAGGGATGAGAATTAAAGCTATTCTATGAAGGAATAAATAAATATATATTATTTAATTCCTTTTCATATATTTTAATTTCCAAAAACTGCATTTAAAAGAAGGTGGAGTTTTCAATTTTTTGAAAGTAAGTCACCTATTTTCACTTTGACACTCGCACATTGATCACGAATCTCCGAAGAAAAAAACCAGAAATAAACATGAACACAGTTGAAATATATATCATAAAATACCCTTTTCTTAAATAAATTTAATTTAAATCCATATTTTACTGCTTCGTGAGTTTTTACCAGAGTTTGAAATGCATGTGATTTGACTCCGAACGTTTTTCATAAGTTACAATGTGAATGAAATATTTGACTGTTGTTTTCCAGGATTTTTGGTCCAAAACTGATTCCCGTCTGGGAGGCCGGGAACTACACTAAAATTCCAGGATTTTCCCGGGCATTCCGGGAGAGTTAACATGTCAGAGTGCACACAAGCATACAATTTAAAACCCTTCACCCCAGACAGGGCAGTAATATGGGTAATGATTGGAGTGGGGAACAGACATAGTCGAGTCAACAAAAATTTCAAACTTTACACCAGAGAAACTTGTGCATGTTCCAGTTTTGACGGGCGTATGTTGCCCCGTGGTGCTCTTGTTTTAAAATTCACCTGTCAAAATGTGTTGATATTTGATATACAAAATGCAACGTGTGGTCAGTTTCAAGTTTGTTCAAATCAAGTTCTTACTAATGAGCTTCAGTCATTTTAAACTCTTAACCTGCTGAATAGTTTTGAGATATTTTTCATCAAATCTAGTCATGGCTGCTATGAAAAATTCATCTAAATTTAACTTGAGAAATCTTTGTTGAAAATATACGTTCCATTTACAAGGCCAAAATCTGATTAAAAGTGCCCAAATGATACTTATTAAAGTAGCAACAGATGGGGAAATCTCACCCGAGAGGAAGATATTTATTAAAGTAGCAACAGATGGGGAAATCTCACCCGATAGGAAGATATTTGGGTCAGACACTGGAAGCCTCATGTCTGGTCCAAATATCTTGCCCTCGGGTGAGATTTCCCCATCTCACACCCATCACACCAGGGATAATTTTTCTCTCCCACTAAAACAGCCTGACATCATCAAAAGTAATTCAGGGGTGCATGAAGCTATATCAAACAATTTTGTTGTTCATTTCTGAAAAAAAAATAATTTGCTTATCGAAAAGAGTGCACAAAGTTCTGTATATACCACAGATAAAAACCATAAAATTTAATCCATCCCATCGTTGGCAAAACAGGGGTTAAAGATCTGTAGTGAAATGAACATTGACACTTTCCGATGACATCATATTATGAATTCCTCAAAGTATTCGCATAACTTTTTGACAAGAATTCTGTCCAACTCGCTCCACTCAAAATGGCGTTCATTCCAAAAATTCATATAAAAGAGTCAAGTGTCTTTTGGTTTTACTTTCTGTGTTTTTATTTTTAATGTCTTCAACAAACGTCCGTCTGCTAGTATTTCTGAAACATGACAACATGTTGTTTGTTTACAGAAGAACATGCTATGATTGATTAGGCCTGCACTCATTAAATATGCTTATAAGTCAGTATAGGTTGGTCATGTGGGTGGGGTTAGACAGCTGTCACGTGGGTGGGTTGAGACAGACATATCTCTCCCAGCTGTCACGCATGACTTTATATATGTCTCAGTACCTTAGTGGTGGGAGAAAATACAAACAGTCTGAATAATAATCCGAAACAGTGGCATTGTAATTAGGACATATGAATGACTGACACAAGTGACAGAAAACTCATTTCAGGCAACAGAAATTTTGAATTAAGAAAGCATTGCTTCCAGTATTTGAGGCTCAGAATCAGATTACAATTAAGGTAAATTAAAATAACATTCTAATGTTCAATCGGTTTGCTCCCAGACAAAATGATGGCTCTCCACTTGGGTTTATAAAGACTGTCCACAGTTCATTTCTTAACTAAATTGAAACTAGACGTCATAGTTTGCAGGTTAGGTAAATGCTAATCAACCCCAAAAATCTGATAAGCTTATACAGAAAATTATCTGAAATAAAGCATGTCTACTACTAAACTCTTAGAATCATGTTTCAGTGATTCCTGAACATCTTGCTACTGCATTTTCATAACAACTGTACACAGAAGTAAAATACATCAAAACAATCTCTGGTTGAAGTTATCTCAAATATCAAAGAACAAAAGCTACCCTATTAGATCTATTGAGTTGGCAACAACAGGCCTCCATCAAGGAAAGTTTCTAAACCGTCGGTTTGATATTAACATCATGAAGGAGATCCCTCATACACCAGATTTAACCAAAAGTCACTGGATTTTCAAAACATAGCCAGCATGTCAACATACATATGTACTAATGAAAGCAGTTATTGTGTTAATTATTGTTTTCTCAACTCAGAATTGGGTCCTCAATGCCTTTATTTTGGGGTATCAGTAATGACCGCATGAACTGTATATCATCAAAACTTTTTTAATCAAAAACACACCTTTGAGTGCAATAAGGCCTAAAAAATTAAAAATCTTTCTCAGGCTGTCTCACATGGTCCATTTGGTTGCCACATGCTCTCTTTTTTATGACAAATGTAAACTTGAAAAAAATAAAAATTAAATGGTTTATGTCTGATATTTTACCCAAGTTAAAAAAATTGATAAATTTGTCCTTTTGAGTGCAACAAGGCTTTGCAATGCATTAGCAATGCAAAGCCTCCTTGCTCTCAAGGGATGAAATACACCACCACCCATGCTATTCTGTAGATTATGAGGCCTAAAACATAAACCAAGAACATGAACTTTTGATGGCAAAGAAATAATTACAGAAATAAAAAATAAAATAAAAAAATGCTCGCCTGCATGCAATTTTACAAATAATGGCCTATAAAAGCAGAACATCTATTTTGTGTGACCTAAAGAATAAACCTTATTAAGATGCACATAAATACTTTTTTCAGGATCAGTTGTGGTGAAAACATTAAGATAAGGCCAGTTTTGGTAAGACTAAGTAAAAAGGTTGACCATTGCTGAGGTCAAGCATTTTATATTTCAATAATGACAATAATTTACACATGTGGAAAGCCTGCTTATTCAATGATCAGAATCCGAAATCCAAAGCTGAACCTGAGTTTCATGAAATGTAAACAAATAAGCTACTAAAATAGGAAACACATCCATTCCAAATAAAATGTTGATCTTTTTATAGAATTATAAAGTTTACATCAACAACACAAAAGGTCAAGTTTTGTTTTATAAATATCATGTGACAACCCATGATTTATTTTATTTATTGGGGTTTAACAACACTTTTGGCATCCTGGGTCATCTCATGTTGGACAGTTTTACAGGTGGAGGAAGGTGGAGACGTGGAGAGAACCATTGACCAACAGCATGTAAATGTTGAGAGTCCCCATTATATCAACTCCACACAATAATAATAATAATAATAATAAATGTAGTTTAAAGCCGAAAATCCTCATAGAGCTCTTGGGCTTAACACACACAAACAAAATTTATATATATATATATCACTCTGCATTTCTTTTTTCACTGAATGCCTCCAAGCGGATGAATCACAATCAGCGTTCTTCATCGTAAGTTATATACCCGCTGGAACAAATGTGATTTGAGAGCTGATCGGAAAGATGGGAGACTCTGGGATGCTTTCAGCCCACTCGGAAGCAGGTTCCAAAGGAATGGAGCAGCCACCGAAAAGGCCTGATCGCCAGCTGTTGCAAGGTCATCTGGTACATGGACAAGATTACGTGACGTTTTCGAATGTAGAGATCTACCGGGTTCGTAACGTGAAACCAAAGTGGACAGATATGGTGGGGCCTCGCCATTTAAGCATTTCCAAGTTAATATGAGAATTTTGAATTCAGTGCGTTCCCTCAGAGGCAGCCAGTACAGATTTTTAAGAATAGGTGTAATGTGGCAGGAATGTTTGGTCATAGTAATTACACATGCTGAACATTTTTGTATTGTGGCAATTTTGTCAATGATGCTTTGTTTACAACCAAATAGGAGAGAGCTTCAATAGTCTATGCGACTTGTAATGAAGGCATGAACAAGTTGTTTAGCTGTTGCCCCGCCAACCACGCCCTGCACCCTGCTGATTTTTAGGAGATGATAGTGCGAAGCCCTGCATACATGCAAGACCTGTTTTCCCACCGACTGGTTCTCATCCATAAAATATCCGAGGTTGCGTACCGTGGTCGATGGTGGGACAGTACTGCCTTCAATGTTAAGATCGGGTCTTGATCATTTAGATAACTGATGTCTTAATCCAATGTATATTATTTCAGTTTTATCAGCATCCAAGATCTAATATCAGCTACACATTTTTCAAGTTTTTCTTTGGCCATTGTATCAGACTGTGGTGTAAAGTGTATGTACAGCTGTGTATCATCCGCGTAGCAATGGTATGACAGGCCATGTCTGCAGATGATATCGCCAAGGGGCAGAACAAGAATGACTTATAGCAAAGGACAAAGCACTGACCCCTGGGGAACACCAAACTTCAAATAAGTCTGTTTTGAGTTTGAGCCTGTGACAGTTACCCACTGTGTTCCATCCGTCAGGTACGATAGAAACCACTCCAGGGCTGTACTAACAATACCAAGCCGAGAAGAAAGTCTATTAAAAAATATGCCGTGGTTGATAGTGTCAACTCCTCACTGAGATCGAGCAATACCAGACAGGAAACTTGCTGTTTATCCATGGAGAGGAGAATGTTGTTCTGCACTCGTAAAAGAGCAGTTTCAGTACTGCAGAACGACCTGTATGCTGACTGAAACTCCTCTGCAAGATTGCAGCTAGATATGTGTTCGCGGATCTATTTTGCAGCTGCAAGCTCAATTACTTTGGACAGAAATGAAAGACCAGAAACAGGTCGACAGTTTTTTAATATTTCAGGATCCAAACCAGGTTTCTTAATGAGAGATGTGACTAGAGCCTCTTTCAAAGATGATGGAAAAACTCCTGATGCTAGTGACTTATCCACAATATCAATGAGCCATGGCATAAGATTAGGAAGACAAGATTTTAGTAGTTTTGTAGAAATAACATCAAGGCTGAGCTTACATTGTTTGGACGGTGCTTTCATTACAATCTCAGTCAACTCATCAGGCATAAGTAGCCTGAACGATTCAAGAGTTGCTGACGTCATACTACCCTCCACAGGCGGGCTGAGACCAGACGAGATGGTGTCAATTTTGTTTATAAAGAAGTTAGAAAGTCTGTTGGCTAAAACTTCAGCTGATGAGTGTTTCGGTAGGGTTGCCTTCAGCTTTCTATGAAGAAGCTTGTCAATTACTTCAGACAGCACATTGGGTTTCTTAATATTGTCTGATATAATGCAGGCAAAATAGTCTTTTTTAGCTTGATGAATCAACTGATTAACCACGATCTTTTGGCTCACATACATTTCCTTGTGTATGGCGAGTTTCGAAATTCTCCATTGTAATTCGAATTTTCGCCACAGGCGTTTCGCATCTCTGATTTCATTACTGAACCAGGGGGAAAGGTTATGCCTGAACACAATTCTGGACATTTCAGGCACGAAATGATCGACAAGGAGGGTTAGCATTTGTTGAAGACAATTGCACCATCGACATGCAGTTTGCCTTAGTACACAGCACCACCATGCCCTCACATGGGCAATCGGGATCAAGTGCCTTGCCCAAGGAGACAATGCAGTAACCCCTGGCGGGGATCGAACCATACACCTTTTCATTTGAAGTCCAATGCCTAACAACTAAGCCATCGAGCTAACAAACGTTAGGCCACACAAAGTAGATATTCTGTTTCTCAGGCCATTATTTGTGAAATTGCATGCGGGCGAGCGGTTTTTTATTTTATTTTTTTTTTCAGTAATTACTTCTTTACCATCAAAAGTTCATGTTCTTGGTTCAAGTTTTAGGCCTCATAATCTACAGAATAGCATGGGTGATGGTGTATTTCATCCCTTAAGTGCAAGAAGGCTTTGCAATGCTAAAGCATTGCAAAGCCTTCTTGCACTCAAGGGACAAATTCATCAGTTTTTTTAACTTGGGTAAAATATCAGACATAAACTATTTAATTTTTATTTTTTAAAGTTTAAATTGGTTATAAAAAGAGAGCATGCGGCAGCCAAAAGGACCATTCGGGAGGGCCTGAGAAACAGATTTTTTATTTTTTTAGGCCTTAACTTGTCAAATACATTGTTTGGAGTCTTTTTGTGTGTCAACATGTGTCTTATGTAAGTAATAGGAATTAATTTTGTGTCCCAATCAGCCATTGATTTCCCATATGGGTGACAAGATGACAAAATGTGTTTTTTTGTTATTTGTGAAACTTGTGAAATTGCTCTTTAAATTTTATTTTAGCCTCCCACTTTTATTTAACCCGTGATCGGAACCGGCTTGAGCAGTCAGATGACAATGGCAACGGTTCATGGAACATCGGTTCAGTTGATTGTTGCCAAGCATTTTGTAATGATTCATTAACCGCATTTTATTATTTTTATTATTTTATTATCTTCTGTAATTGTTCAGTTGTTAATGTAAAATGAAGTCAGTGATACTATTCAATAAAATTGAGAAACAACCACAATGTGTATTCTTAATGTCTCTAGATGCACCTTTATGGGATATACAAGTTAAATGGCATGTAAAGCTTACAATTGAGCATACTTGCGGCAATCACCAGTTCATACCGGAAAAGTGAAGTTGCACTCCATTGACTCAGGTCACAGTAAAATTATCAGTCACATGCACTTGGGCAGTAAACATGGCTCTGCTCAGAGCCATGTTTACCGCCCAAGTGTGCGCAACTGGTAATTTTACAGCGATCCTAGTTAACAAAGTTTAACACTGTGAAAAATGCTCAGTTTAATGTAATTCTTTCAAACCTCGACTTGTCTAGTAGTGCACAGTATTACAATCGGAATCGGCATCAGAATCAGCCGATTGTGAGCTCAAATAAACAGTAATCAGTCAGCGACCATTTTTGGCAATCGGTTGAACACTAGCCTCCCACTTGTGGTTCATGAAGATTTATCTCCAATGTGATATCGAAAACAATACTAAATGTGCTGTAGTTCTTTTTTTATGCTCATTCAACTTGAACAGCTTTTTTGCGTTGTATTATCTGGTCATAGCCTTAATCGGTAAAAAAAGTCTTTTGTTTGATAACTTTATACTTCAAATCAATTATATTCATAGGTTGAAAATGGAGAGCTTAAAGTTGATATGGATGATGAGGTGTTGACTGCTGCCACTGATACATTTGATGTTGAACGAGAGTTCCTGACTGAGAAACCCCCAACAATCATCACAGAAAAGGATGATTCAGATAATGAGAAGATTATTATCATAGCATCAGTAGTTGGAGGCATTTTTCTGCTTGTCACCATTATTGTAATTGTTTGCATTGTAAGTATACCATTGTTGATCATTTAATCATTTTTTTTTCTTTAGCATCCATGTATCATTTTGTCCTTCTTGACTGTATTTTGGTTTAGAGAATAACCCTGTTAACTAGATGAGGGCTATATTATTTTTGGTGGTCTGAATTTGTTCATCACAATTTGTTTTATTATAAATTATCAGAGAATGCCCACAGGTACTCTCTGATAGTTTGTAATAAAACAAATTTATAAAAAACAAAAAAAAAGTAGATCTTCTGTTTCTCTGGCCATTTTTTTTGTAAAACTGTATGCAGTCAGGTGTTTTTTTATTTCATTTTTAGCTTAACTTGACAAAGTCAAGATAAGCTATTGCCATCATGCAACTGTGAGGTCTATAGGGGCCCGAAGCCCGAAAACCTTGAGCACAGTCCACAGGTCATATTTATGAAGGGATTTCATTGAAACTTCATAGGATCACTCCAGATTATGCCCAGATGATAATGCCCCCTTTTGGTCATGATCATTCAACCATGATGGCTTCCCAAGCCCAAAACCCGAAAAACTTTAGTACAGACTACAGGTCGTATTTGTGAAGGGATTTTATTATAGAATGACTCAGTATAATGTCGAGATGAGGATGTCCCCTTTTAGTTGCAATGGGTCTACTATCATGGCTACACAGGCCCGAAGCCCAAAAACCTTTAGCACAGTCTACAGGCCATATTTATGAAGGGATTTCAATGTAACTTGATAGGATGACTCTGCATCAGTCTGCACCTCATATTATTTTTATGGAAAACATAGCATACAAGGAACAGAAATTAACATATTCCCAATTATCACAATTCTTGTCTTATTTCATAATCCTTTCATAAACATTGAACATTATCCTTTTCATCAAACATAACACACGTTAAGGTACAGTGTCATTGACACTTTCATTTATTTTTGTAATTATTTCTTTGCCATCAAAAAAAGTTTCAGTTTTATCAACTTGGATAAAATATCAGACATAAACCCTTTAATTTTTAGCTCAACTTTGGCTCATCTGTCTGTCTGTCCATTTGTCCGCACATGCAAATGACTACTTATGTGGCTACAAGCTAGTAAAACAGGATACTTATGTGGTTAAAGTCGGTTATGTGACTAGCCACTTTACTTTCAGCATTGTAACTGCAAATGCCAATACAGCTCGGGCTAGAGGCCGTATTTATGAACCGATCTTTACGAAACTTCTTGGGTACCTTTGTTATCACCGTGGAACGAGAACGAGTGGTTTTGGGTGCGGTCCAAAATTCAAGATGGCCACAGCAGCCTTTTTGTACCAAAATTAGTCAAATCAGTTTTTTGTACAGAACTTCTGTATGAAAGTTCTGATTTAAATAAATTTTTGTAGGGATGTTTAGTAACATGGAATACATCACATATAATACAGGTTTTTTTCTCGTGCCGAAATTATGCAAATTAGATGAACTTTGATTTGTTCAGTGCTACTTATACAGTGAGTGCACATGTCAATACGGCTCGGGCTAGAGTCTGTATTTATGAACTGATCTTCACGAAACTTCTTGGGGTACCTTTGTTATCATCTTGTGACAGGAACGAGTGTTTTTGGGTGCCTTTGTTATCACTGTGCTATGAGATCAAATATGTTTGGGTTCAGTCAGACCCACTCTGGGACTCAAAAGATTTCCTTTCTAGTTTAGCATCTAATTGTCATCCCACTTTTACAATACTTTACCTATATATTTGTTACAGGCTATGGTCAGCATTTATGTACAGACCGTTACAATACTTTACGTGTACCTTTGTTATCAGGTCATTACCTAGATGTTTGTCATTGCTGTGTCACATACTATGCATGTACACGTCTTAAACAAGTTGAGCTACAGTGTCATTGACACTTTCATTATATTTTTCCAACTGTACCCTATGACCCAGACATAGCTGGTGCTAAAAATATCCAAGTACTCCAAAATATCTAGGGCCAAACACAAATTTTGCCCCCCAATCCCCCAAATTTGCATGCAAAACCAAAAATTAGAAGTCCTATCTGGCACTCCATACATTTACTCTCCACGCATGCGCTGATGCCAGGAAGTGACCAGAATTGGCGCCAATATCATTTATTTGCTTGGCCCTCTGTCAGATAACAACAAACTTGACTTCTATGCTTTTAAATATCAGTTTATAATGATGCCAAACACAAATCAATGGTTAATTTGGTGGATCCAAGGACACAACTGGATGAAGGAAGGAAGAAACAGTGGTTTGAAACGTACAGGGCTGTAATTTTATAATATTTATAAAAATTAGTTCATGTTCCCCTGGGCCTGACGTCATCATTGTTGATAATGATTTTTCCACTGTTTGTTAAGTAATCCTTCCCTACCCTCCCTTGATCCCCCCAGTTAAACTCCCAAGCTTTTTGGCTTGTTTTATTGAAATTTTTTTATAAAATTTCTTGGGAGTTTAACGTGTTACACAGAATGTTTATTCTGTATATCCCCAAGGTTACGTCCTCACCCTTGGGGTGTTTAGGGAGCGCGGTGGCTCAGTTGGTAGAGGTGCAGGCTGCAAGCCGAGAGGCCCTCGGTTCAAATCCCACCTGCAGCAGCCGCATTGTGTCCTTGGGCAAGACACTTCATCCTCATTGCCCGCGTGGGGGCACGATGACGCCGTGTACTACGGCGTACTGCACGTCGATGGTACGCATGTCTTCAACCAATCTAACCCTGCCTGTGCTGCTGTGCGGAGTTACGATGTTGGGGAGCTGGCAGCTGCTCGTCGTTGCTCGGTGGTTCTCTCCGGGTACTCCGGCTTCCTCCACCCATAAGACTGTCACGGTCATGATTAGCCATTGTGCATAAATATGTGACCTTAAACATCAATAAATAAATAGATATATAATAAATATATTGGGGTGTTTAGACATTTTGGTCATGCATCATACATCCAATGTATCGTTTTTTCTTCTAATGAAGATCTTGCCTTACATCGGATAGTTTAATAATCTGTTACTGACTTCAGGCCGTGTTGCCTGGGGTCTCATTTTCTGTTTTCATTCTGACGCTGTTTACATTAACAACGCTCTTTTTATTATATACATAGTTTCCTGTTTATCATATGGTAGGTCTGTTGTAAGATACATTAAATAGTCTGGTAGTGTAGAAGTTAATTTTTAGCTCAACTTTGGCGAAGCCCTGGCCAGTTGTCCGTCGTCCGTCTGTCCATCTGTCCATCAACAATTCAATACGGCTCGGGCTAGAGGCCGTATTTATGAACCGATCTTTACGAAACTTCTTGGGTACCTTTGTTATGACTGTGAGACGAGAACGAGTATTTTTGGGTCCGATTCGAAATTCAAGTTGGCCGCCAGCCTACATTTTGTACCTACGATGCAGAAATCTGTTTTTTGTACAGAACTTCCATATGAAAGTGCTGATTTGAATCATTTTTTTTATGAATGTTTAGTACCATGAGATACATAACATATAATACGGGGTTTTTTTCTCATACGTAAATTATGCAAATTAGACTAACTTTGATGTATTTAGTGTTACTTTCAGCACTGTAAGTGCAAATGCCAATACGGCTTGGGCTAGAGGCTGTATTTATAAACCGATCTTTACGAAACTTCTTGGGTACCTTTGGTATCACCGTGGGACGAGAACGAATGTTTTTGGGTGCGGTCCAAAATTCAAGATGGCCGATGGCAGCCATTTTGTACAAAATTAGGTGCAATCAGATTTTTGCACAGAACTTCCATATGAAAGTGCTGACTTGAATAATTTTTTGTGTGAATGTTTAGTACCATGGGATACATCACATATAATACAGGTTTTTTTCTCGTTCAGAAATTATGCAAATTAGATGAACTTTGATTTTTTCAGTGCGACTTACACACAGTAAGTGCACATGTCAATACGGCTCGGTCTAGAGGCTGTATTTATCAACCGATCTTCACGAAACTTTTGGGTACCTCTGTTATCACCTTGGGATGAGAACGAGTGTTTCTGAGTGCGGTCCAAAATTCAAGATGGCTGCCAGTGGCCATTTCGTACTGAATTTAGGTCTAATCAGTTTTGTGTACACAACTTCTATACGGCTCAGGCTAGAGGCCGTATTTATGAATCGATCTTTACAAAACGTCTTGGGTACCTTTGTTATCACCGTGGGATGAGAACGAGTGTTTTTGAGTGTGGTCCAAAATTCAAGATGGCCACCAGCAACCATTGTGTACCAAAATTAGTGCAATCAGTCTTTTGTACAGAACTTCTGTATGAAAGTTCTGATTTGAATAAATTTTTGTATGAAGGTTTTGGTAAAATGGAATACATCACATATAGTACGTTTTTTTTTCTCGTGCAGAAATTATGCAAATTAGATGAATTTTGATTTATTTAGTGCTACTTATACACTGTAAGTGCACATGTCAATACGGCTCGGGCTAGAGGCTGTATTTATCAACCGATCTTCACGAAACTTCTTGGGTACCTTTGTTATCACCTTGGGACGAGAACGAGTGTTTCTGAGTGCAGTCCAAAATTCAAGATGGCTGCCAGTGGCCATTTTGTACCGAAATTAGGTCCAATCAGTTTTTTGTCACAACTTCTATACAGCTCGTATTTATGAACTGATCTTAACGAAACTTCTTGGGTACCTTTGTTTTCACCTTGGGACAGGAATGAGTGTGTTTTGGGGTGCCTTTGTTATCACTGTGCTATGAGAACAAATATTTTGGGGTTCAGTCATATCCACTCTGGGACTCAAAGATTTCTTTTTCTATTTAGCATCTGACTCTCACCCACCTTTACAATACTTTACCTATACATTTGTTACAGGCTACGGCCAGTATTTATGTACAGACTGTTACAATACTTTATGTGTACATTTGTTATCAGGTCATTACCTAGATGTTTGTCATTGCTGTGTCACATACTATACATGTACATGTCTTGACAAGTTGAGCTACAGTGTCATTGACACTTTCATTGGATATAAAAATTAATTTTTGTCCACACTTGGGCTCTATTGGGATACATTTGGGCACTTCATTCCCTTTGGGAACTTGGGCTCTTGTCAAAAATTTTTGAAAATTTTTTTTCTGTAAACTATTTTTCGATTTATATTTTGAATGTTTTTTGTTATGTATCTTTTTATATTATTTAATGTGGAGTTGGTGGGAGTACGATCGACTTAGTTTGCTTCATTATGAAAGCATATTGCTCAATAAGCAAAGCGAGGAAGTCTTTCCTCTAATTTACATGTTGGTTGCCTTGCTTGTAGTCGATGTACTCCCACTAATTCATGCTCAACATGTGTCACATGGGATGACAAACGTTGGAGACGGGTCTCACGGTACATTGTTAGCGAGGGGCCACTGCTGGTCCTCTCGCGGTGAGAGGCCGCCACCGGTCGTCTCGCCATAAAGTCGCTCTAGTTTTTTAGTTTCTGTTTACAGAGGGACAAGAGGAACAAGAACATGGTGATGCTTACGTGACGCCGTCAGAGAGTATGCTTCCATCGTCGCATTTAGATACTCAATCAGACCTAACAGCTAAAGTGCTCATGAATATTAGACAGGGCAATAAACCACAGCCAGCTAGCTCGACCGGTGAAGCGATTTCACTGTCTGAGGGTACCGTGATGCCGGGTGTGTCCATTGTGGTCAAGGAGAGTAGATAGGGTAGAGCAAGCACTATAAAATAATAAGAGGCTTACCCTGTGACGATGGAGAGGAAGAAGCTGGGAAGTTCGGCAGGAAGCTCGGCGAGGTCTGAAGGACTGCGAGCGAGAGAGCCCCCTCTCTCTTTCATAACAACATCTGTTGCCAGATGTTGTGGTTCGGAACTTGCGTCAGTCGGAGCATACGTCCACGCCTCCTGCCCAGGACTCTCCGTTCAGTCCACAGCCAGGGTCGGCTATAGTTACTGCTTCTTCTTCAGTGTCCACCAAGCACACAGGACTGCACCTTGGCTGTGTGACTTCTGATATCCAGCCTGCATCGCCGAGAAGGTCCACTCTTCATCAGAGAAGTCACACCATACAGGAGACGGGGCCTCATTCATCGGGACGTCCACAGGAAAGAGCCATCTCGGACACACTGTCCCAGGAGCAGCCAAGCAACAGAAGACTGCTGCTCCTCAGGCCTCCGCAACGGACTTGCTGTCACAGATTGCGCAGCTCATTGCAGCATCCCAGCAAGTGCAGAAGCAGCCGACGGCAGTCTCAGAACCTGAGCAGTCGGATTGTGCTGGGTCAGTCCAGTCATCTGCGCGTTCAGATGCCGATGACCCTGAGTATAATCTGATTCAGTCGGATAGTGAAAGGGATTTGGAGAATAATTACCCTTCCCTTTCGGAACAACACAGCGTGGCAATGGATCTAATGCATCAATACTTCCCTGAGTTCGTTCCTGAGAATCAGAATACTGCAACTGCTCGAAAGTAGCACTATTCAGTAGGTAAGAGACGAGGCCTCATATATCGGGACGTCCGGAGAAAAGAGCCATCTCGGACACACTGTCCAGGGAGCAGCCGGCGGCCACAATAGAAGACCGCTGCTCCTCAGGCCTCCGTAACGGATTTGCTGTTGTAGATTGTGCAGCCCATCGCAGCAAGTGCAGATGCAGCCGATGGCAGTCTCAGAACCTGAGCTGTCAGATGGTGCTGGGTCAGCCCTGTCATCTGCGCGTTCAGATGCCGCTGACCGTGATTTTCAACTGATTCAGATGAATGGTGAAAGGGATATGGAGGGGGATTACCCTTCCCTTTCGGAACAACACATGGTTGCAATGGATTTAATCCATCAACACTACCCTGAATTTGTTCCAGCGAATCAGAATGCTGCGACTACTTGCAAGAAACCGCTAGCGTTGTTGGATGCTGACTTCATCCGGAAAAAGAGGAGGAAATGTCTTTTCTGGTTAAGTATAGACAGGTGTTGCAGGCCTTTGGCCTTTTAGATGACACCATATTCAACTTTCCAGTAGAAAAAAGTAAGGCGGTTTCTTGTCATCATCTTCCGGAATTTTACCGATTAACAGAAAACAGGGAAGATGTATTGAGAGTTCCTCTGCGTTTGAAGGAGCAGATTAAGGACCTAGAACTTTATGGCCTTACCATCGTCATTCACTATTCGCTCGGACACAGTTGAGACAGCATTTCTTCATTCAGAGCGAATTTCGACTCTCTGTCTTATGCAGATCACCTTTAATAACTGTGACGCCATGTCTCTACGGAAATGAATTTGAGGACGTTCGTACCTCTTTAAGAGTCCTTTCCAGGGCTATTATATTTATTACGTGTAACTCTGTCTTAACAGTTGCTAATTTGGAGTTAATCAGACGTGACGGAGCCCTTGCGTCGTCATCCTTAATAGATGACAAGGTGAAAAACTCTCTTCGGGTCACTCCGGTTTCCGGACACTAAGTTTTTGACGATAAGCTTTCATTGGTTTATGACCAAGCTACAAAGAAAGCATCAATACTCTGATCCTTAAGTCGGCGTCCAATCGACCCGCAATAACAGAAAGGAGTAAGGGAGGACGTCCTAGACAGAAAGTCGTCTAAAAAGGACTCCTCACGAGGGTATAGTTAACCCTCCTATAATTACTCTAGGGATCGTCATACAGCGACTCAGATAGGGGGCTTAGGTCTGATCGAGACTACCGGTCAGACGCCCCTAAGCTGTTGGCTCAAGGCTCTTCACGAAGGAGACGTAGTTCTGTAAGCCTCACAGGTACTACAGGTGAGGGTTAGGACCTCTATTGCTTAGCAGTTGACAGATGGTGATCAAGATTTGCATCAAACTAGATAACTATTACGGAAGACCAGTAGGCGAGAAGTGTTGTCTCGGACGGCCTACAGCTATCTTTCCAAGAGAACCACAACTAACTTAATGTCTGATGGACAATGCTTCCTGAGCATTGTCCATCAATTGCATTGCATAAGAGTCTCTCCAATTGGAGGTAAAGGTTCTCTTGACAATGAAAGTAATAGAGGTCGTCGAGAATCAAGATTCTCTAGGATTCTATAGTCACCTGTTACTCATACCGAAGCCATAGAGATCGTTCCGACTGATAATAGACTGGAGCTGGATAACAAGTTTATCAAAGCTCTAAAAGTTTATTTATGGTTATCATTTAGTCAGTAAAAGCAAGCATTCGAGTGATTGACTATGCTACAAGCATAGATCTAAGGATCCGTTTTTCATGTTCTGTTATATCCGGCATTCAGAAAGTACCTACGGTTTGTCGTCCAAGGGATACTATTTCAGTTCCGGGTGATATGTTTTGATCTGAAGATAGCGCCCTGGGCTGTCACTCGAATAATGAACTCGGTAATGTCTCACAACAATCTGGTTCGTCTGCCATTATCCAGAACGAAATTAGTCAGTTGTTCTGTTCGCTTTTGTCTACTATCAGACACATTAACAGCGAGAAATTTTATGCGACTAATGGGGTTGTGCTGAGCGGCTACGCATTTTGTTTAGATGGGTCACTTATGCACACGTCCCCTCCAGTTATTCTTCACTCAAAACTGGAGTGTGAAAACACATTTGCTCAGGACCAGTATTGTTTTAATGGATCTAGTAAACAAAAGGTCCATATTGGGGCAGATATTCAGTGGTTAACTCAAAGAGTTCCGCTGCAACTGCCTGATCTGGCTTTCACGATTATGACGGGTATGAGTCAGTAGTTTGGGGCACGACCCTGAGTCCGACAGACTCGAAATGCAGGGGTCTTGGGACCCTCAGTTCCTGGAGAAACGCATAAACATCAAAGAATGATGTCAATATTATTGTTAGTGCTATATCAATGCGGACACGCTTGTTCAGATATTGTTGGACAACTCGATAGTGGTAGCGTATATTGGGAACCAGGACGGCACCCATTCATTTCCGTTATGGTAACTAACGGAGAAGAATGTTCATGTTCATCTCTCTATCCGACATATACTGGGTCATCTGAACGTACTAGCAGACTCGTTCCTCGGGAAGGTCGCCTGTTTCATTTGTATTGGATGCTCAACTTGCGGGTATTTGGACAGTTTTGCTACCGGTGGGATCACTCCATGATAGTTCAGTTTGCAATGCACCGGAACAATTAGTTACCGTCATTTGTGTCGCCATGCCCAGACCATTGAGCGCATGCAGTAGAAGCTCTGCAGAATACATGGGGATGAATGATAGGGTACGCGTATCCTCCAATTCATTGATTCAATCGATTATGTTTAAGATTAAACAGTCTCGTTGTGAATCCTACTATTAGCACCTCTGTTGTCACAGAAACCTTGGATCAGTATTCTCAAGTGTCTGTTATGGGACGCACCCCAGAAGCTTCCTCCATGAGAGGGTCATCTTTCAGGGGAAGTTTTATTCTTCACGTCCTTCTCCGCCCATAGTGGCGCATAATGGAGTCGGTTAGACTCCCCCCCCCCCCCCCCCCCCCCCCACACACACACACACACACTGCCTATGTGTTTAGAGGCAATTACTGGGCAAGACGTAGTTTTCTTCCCGCAAGCCTCATATAATTTAATACATATATACTATGCATTTGGGTCGTCTTCTACGGCAACCTTATGGGCTCATCTGCTTTTTAGTTGGATATGTTTCCTGTGTTTATTGTTGATCTGTTATATAGGAGCTCGTATTTAAAAATCATCACAATTAAATTGCTACTCTTGAGTACCTGGCAGGCGGCATAACCAGTTAACTGGTATTCAGATGATTACATGCTAAATATAAATGCTCTCGCACATTATTTTATTCAGCTAATGCTTTATTGTATTTTGTTGACCTTGAAATCATAATCTATTTCGCGAGCGGTCCGTGTTGGAGCCTGTTAATCATACCTACTTTCATTTCTAGATCCAGGTTTCTATTATGTCAGTACTCAAATCACATGTGTTTACGGCCATAGATATCAGATAGTACACGTTGGAGAGTGTTGTTACTGGAATTTATTGTGCAGAGGCCACCTGTGGATTACCTAGGAAGTGTGTTTTCTCTTCAGGGATCGTTCAGTGTGGCTCGACTGGATATGTGTATGTTATATTTTTTATTTATCACCGGTTTTTGATGTATCTGTGCACGACGTCTGCGGTGTATGTTATATAGCAGGCATTATTAATTACCAGGATCGTCGCTATAGCTTTAACTTCTGAAGTAGCATTAAGCACCATTTATTAATCATGAATTAATACCTGAGTGCCTGTTCGATGATTATTTATATTGTTTTTTGGTACTGCTCTTATTGATTCTAGAGCTTTTCCCTCTTTCATTTGAAGATTTCTTCAAAAGAAAGGAGGGGGTGATTTTTACCTCTTCTCAGGCTTAAAAAGTATGTATCTATGAAGGAAGCTGTTTTATCCGTATTTATATCCTGCATACAGCTGAAGTGTTATTGTAAGGCATATGTTTGTAGGGGATTTTCACTCATTCTCAGATATGCCATCCTAATTTTTGGGGCTCAGTCCAGACTAGCCTTAAAAATTAGGAACTTGTCACATCCTTTGTAGCATTGTCTTCATGCTTACAGTAAGGAATTACTTAAATTGGGCTCCTTATTTAGAATATGTCGCCTCTATTACTGTATAGAGAGACATATATGTAATTCCTAATTATTCTAAGTTCCTTTCATCATAGATTGCAGGATTGGAATTATTTTTGATGTCCAAGGCCCTCCACCTTTTTATGATCCAGCTATGTCTGGGCCATAGGGTATAGATGGAAAAATATTATAAATTCATAGTAATTTCTATATTTTCCATACTTACCTATAGCCCAAGCGGGGATGGCCCTCCCATGAGTGGGCACTCATACCTCCCCACTGAATTATTATGTAATACTCTCTTTTACAAAGAATGATGTTGGCACCAATTCCGGTCACTTCCTGGCGTCTGCGCATGCACAGAGAGTAAATGTATGGAGGGCCAGATAAGACTTCTAATTTTCGCTTTTGCATGCAAATTTTGGGGATTGGTGAGCAAAATTTGTGTTTGGCCCTCAATATTTTGGAGTTAGCACCAGCTATGTCTTTGCCATAGGTAAGTATGGAAAATATAGAAATTACTATGAATTTATAATTTTTTAAAAGTTTTGCATTGGTTATAAAAAGAGAGCATGCAGCAGCCAAAAGACCAATGTGTGAGGGCTAGAGAATCAGATTTATAACTTTTTAGGCCTATTTGTGTTTGAATATGAAACATGAACAAGTAAAATATGGGCTTTTGCTCTGTTGCCCTCATTTTTTTGAAAGCCCTGATAGTGGCTTATAGCACTCAACCAGTTAATTGAATGTAATCGGCAAATTTGGGTTCATTCAGCACGTGAAAAGTGCCTGAATTTTAATTTTAAAAATTTAAATTTAAGGATCTTGAAAGTGCTGGAAAATTTAATATTTTTGGAAAAAGTCCTGAAAAATATTTCTTTACTTTTTTGATTCACAAAGTGTAGTCGGTGGTGGGCAGAAGCTATAGCACGGGGCTATTGGCTGGGACTTGGGTTACTTAATGCACAAAGCCGATCATGGTTCAACCTGGTGAGAGAAAATTTTGAAAACTGATGCCACAAGAAGCAAAATCGTTCACTCCAGGAATGAGAAGTGTTTATTACTGAACTGAATACCACATGGTTTTCTTTGATAATTAGTGTTGCATCAGTTACCTATTAATTTACTCGCAAATGGACAGTTAATTGGTGGATGGTGTGATAACTGAATATGAAACAATTCATAATTATTTATTGATGACAGATACACTCGTTGCATGTCAGAAGAGTAACGATTGTATGGAAACATACGACCCATTCCTAATGGGACTCCCAGCTTTCAGCCACCCCCATAGGATGAGCCGCCATAGAGAGAGGCAAATGTTTTTGACTTTCTGTACCAGAGGAGGAAAGTTTTGACATGAACTCCTTTAACGTCATTTCTTCGGAAGCTCTCTCTGAGAGCTTCCCAAGAAATGATGTCAGGGTTTGGAAATATCAACAAAGGTAAAAAGTTACAGAAATTCTACAACTGTCGTCCTGAAAGTGAGACAGGTGCGAGTGAATTAATGGCTCCTGTTAGCACCCGTTATTTCTATTTTAAGGGAGCTAAAAAATGCACTCATTGAAAAATATTGTGGAGCACTAATATACTGTGAGGGCAAATTAATGTGTGTTGTTTTGAGAAAGCAGCACTCTGTGGCCATTGGTAAGTTACTTCCATAATTAAGCAATTCCTTATACATTTAACCCTTTGAACACTAGTGGTATCTGTCATGCCAGTTCAATGGCAGCAATTAGAAAAGTCCATATTCATTATTTGGGGTAGACCAATCAATATTTTCATCGTGCAGCCTCTGGGCTGCACATTAAAAATACTAATTGGTCTACTCCACACATTTACTGAACAGCCATCCTATTGAATGACGTTCCTGGCTGGAAAAATGGCCGCTTGGGTTCAAAGGGTTAAAGTTTCTGATGATTGGTGACAGTATTTCCTCGAAACTTCATATACTAACATTTTACTGGTGTAATTTACTCTTTTCTCTGATTTCGTCTACACCCGTCAATTTTGTTCATTTCCAGCACTGCAACTGTATGTGAGATCAAAAGTGATTCAAATAATTACAGGTTGAGGCCCCAGAAAGTCTTTTTTTCGTTCATATGACTGTGTAAGAACCTTGTCAAACACCAAATCAATTGTGATAGCCCAGACTATAGTCAACATTTTAACTGATAATGTGTGTCCATCTCAAAATGATATTGATCAAACCTGCACATGTTCCTGTGTTTCAATCATCGATTCTATTCTATCCTAGAACAACTATTTCACATTGTTTCAGATAATTTAGGCCACATTGTGTTTATTTTGACTGCAGAAGTGCAGAAATATCAAGTTATTTCCCCCAAAATCCTACTAAATTAAATGCATGACAGGCATTATTAGTTATACCGGTGTCTTAAATTCTAAGCCTGAAAATTATAGTGAATTAGAATTGGAATCACAAAGTCAAACTGTGTCTTGGAATGAAAGCGGTCAGCAGTGATAGTGATGCGACTCTACGATTCTGATCGCTGTCTCTTTCTACTTGCACCTTCAGTTAGGCAGTTCCCACATGAATGTATTTATTTATTTATTTATTTAATGGTGTTTAAGGTCACATACTTATGCACAATGGCTAATCGTGACCATGACAGTTTTACGGGTGGAGGAAGCCAGAGTACCGGGAGAGAGTCACTGAGCATCGTTGAGCAACTGTCAGCTCCTCAACATTCTAACTCTGTTCAAGCTCCGATCAAGCAGGGTTACAGTGGTTTAAGACATGCACCACCAACATGCAGTACGCAGTAAGACATGGCATCATCATTCCCCATGTAGGCAACTGGGATAGAGTGCCTTGCCCAAGGACACAATGTGCGGCTTTTCGGACGAGGATCGAACTCGGGACCTCTAGCATCCACATGAATGTTAGAAGTGGTACTAAGCTATATTCTGTCAGGTTTGTGAAGTTGCTCTTGTGAATGGATGCACAATATATTTTAAAAATCCTTATTCCTGTTCTGAAAAAAAATTTGTTAATGTGAACCACAGGACAGTTTTAAAATTATAACCCTTTAGTCCAATAACCCATACTTTGGTAAAATTCCTGAAAAAATATTATGCACTGAGAATATTATTATCCCTGATGGGTGAAGATGTGAGAGGTGGGAAATCTCACCCAAGGGCAAGATATTTGGGCCAGACACGAGTCTTGCCAAATGTTTGGACCAAATATCTTGTTCCGAGAGTGAGATTTCCCCATCTCACACCATTCCATCAGGGATAATTTTTCTTTCCTCACCAAAACACCCTGAGGTCATCAAAAGTAATTCAGGGGCATGTGCAGCTATATCGAACAATTTTGTTGTCCATTTCTGCAAAAAAAACTGATTTGCTAATTGGAAAGAGCGTACAAAAGTTCAGTATATACCACAGGTATATACCACAAAATTAATTCTCTACACCAGCAGGACAGGGGTTAAAGATTTGTAGCGAAATGAACATTGACACATTCCGATGACGGCATGTTATGAATTCTGCAATGTATTCGCTTTTCGATGGGAATTCCGTGCAACTCACTCCACTCATAATGGCGTTCACCCAAAATTTAATATAAAAGAGTCAAGTGTCGTTTGGTATTGCAGTCTGTATTTTTATTCCTGTTTTCTTCAACAAACATTTGTCTGTTAATATTTTTGAAACATGACACCATGTTGTTTGTTAACAGAAGAACATGTGATGATTGAATAGTCCTGCACTCATTAAATATGCTAATAAGCTGGTCATGTGAGATAGATATCTATCCAGGCCTTTCAATTCTTCCCATATGACAATGAAAAATGCTGTGTTCAAATAAGATACCGATTAATCGGACATCACAAAAGTATCTCAGGTTCGCTTTTCTGGGGCGAGTTTACCAGTTCAAGGCCATGCCCTTCGGCCTCAACCTGGCTCCTTGGGCCTTCACCCGCCTGATGTTGTATGTGTTTGCCTTACATCGCACACAGTCCAGAGTGACTACTTCGGCATATCTAGACGATATCCTCCAGAGACATTCCAATGCTGCCTTTTTGGAGTCAGATGTCAACACTGTTGAGCCTGCTCACATCGCTAGGGTTCAGAGTCAACGAGGAGAAGTTGGACCTGGTCCCTTCTCCGTCGTTTTGTCATCTAGGGATGGACTTCCATACTCAGCTGAATACGGTGGTGGTTTCCCGGGCAAGGGCTATGATTCTCTCAAATTTTGCCCCAGTCCACGTCCGCAACAGCTCAGTAGTCTTCCCTGGCTGCTCAGTTTCTGCAGTTCGGTTATGAATCTTATTCCTCTAGGTCAACTGCATGTCAGACCTCTCCAACACTTTCTGCTCACTCGTTGGAGGCCGAATGTCGATCCTCTGGATCTGGTGCTTCAGTTACCAGAGTCGCTTCCTCGTCACCTTCTCCCCTGATGTTCAGTGGATTATGCAGGGAGTTCCATTGGACTTCCCCACATCCGATCGTGTTCTGACGGCAGTGGCCAGCAATCTTGGATGGGGTGAGACGTTGGATCCTCTAGGTCTTTCCCTTCACGAGTCATGGGACCAGGATCAAGCAGCTCTTCACGTCAACCAGAAGGAGCTTCTTGCTCTTCTTCCGGGTTTCCGGCAGTGGATTCCCCACCTTTCGAATTGCCAGGTCCTTCTGTTATCCGACAATTCGACAGTGGTGGCTTACATTTGGAACCAGCGCGGCACGCACTCTGTTCCCATGTACGAATTGGCTCGGGATCTTCTACTGCTCGCTCAGGATGTAAACGCTGGAGTGGTGGTTCATCACATTCCTGGTTGATGGGGTAGGGTCATTTCCACCGAGTGGATACTCCATAGGGCGGTGTTCTAGTCGCTTTGCGATTTCTGGGGGTCGTCCCCACATCATTCTCTTTGCAACTCATTGGAACCATCAGGTGGAAACTTTCGTATCCCCGTGTCCAGATCCTCTGGCTTTTGCTGTGGATGCTTTGTCACTCGATTGGAACGGTCTTGTCGGCTACACCTTCCTGCCGGTTCCGATTCTGCCTCAGGTTCTAACCAAGATACGAATCTGCATTTGTTGAATCATTTTGATCGCTCCCCTGTTGCCTCAGTGGGTGTGGATCAATCTGCTCCACTCTCTGTCTGTGGCGGTTCCGGCACGTCTCCCTCTACGTCACGACCTTCTTTGCCAAGGTCACCTGAGGAGGTTTCACGTCGACCCGACTTCATTGTGCCTTCGTGCATATCTTTTGTCAGGTCCTGTCTCCTCTGTAGAGGTTTTTCCGAGACAAGCAGTGGAGTGCTTTTCTTCTTCAAGGAGGCACTCCACTGGTTTAGCCTATACGGCTAAGTGGAAGGTCGTCTGTCGTTAGTGTGCAGATCACTCTGTTCATTATGCCAATCCTTCGATCACACAGATTGCAAAGTTTCTGGTATATCTGTTTGGTTCTCGGGGTCTCCAGCCTGGGGGGGGGGGGGGGGGGGCACTGTTCGAACCTTTATCCCAGGTGGATATGTGTTTTCTCACATACAAGATGGCTTTTCTGATGGCTTTTGCTTCAGCCAGACAGGTTAGTGAGCTTCACGCCCTCTTGGTTGACCCGGCATTTTTCAGGAGCTCTCCCAATAGGGTTATGTTTACCACTGATTGCTCCTTTCTGGTCAAGAATCAAATACCAGAAACTACTCTGCCTCCTATCTGTATCAGGGCACTTCCTTCTGTTGAGGGTAACCACCCTTTGCTCTGTCCAGTTCATGCAATTCGCATTTATCTCAATTGGACGCAGTTCATTAGAAAAGGCAGGAAACAATTTTTTTTTCTGTCTCTTATTCCTGGTCGAGAGAAGATCTCTCCTCACTCCATTTCTCAGTGGATTTGTCTTGCTATTCGCATGGCTTACGCTCGTCTAGTGACTGGTGATTGTCTTACCAATCATGTTTTCTGCCCACGTGGTGAGTGCATTGTCTAACTCTTGGGCTTATTCTAACTCCGTCAAGTTGTTGGATGTTATGCAGGCAGCCTACAGGAGAAATGCTTCTACTTTCTCCACCTTCTATCTGCGTCAGTTGCAGGGGCAGTCTGAGGACCTTTTTGCTTTGGATCCTCTTTCTTCTGCTCAGGCTGTTGTTTGCCCTAGCCATTAGGCTAGTCACAAGGTCAGTTCCAGCTCTGTGCTCTTACTGTCCTTTTCTATCTGTGCATTACATAGAACCGTACGCCTCATCTCTCATTGTCTTTTGCTAATGTTTGTGAGGCTATGGTTTGATAGGCCTGGGGACCTCTTCCTCTATCCACGGTTCCAGTGCAGTTAGGTTTTGTGTGGGTTGGTTATGTGATTCCCTCCATCCTATTGTCTATTCAGCCTGTAGTAAACAATTGTAAGGTAGGTTGATAAGAAATTTAAATTTTATAGCAAATTTCCTTTCTTATTATACCTGCCACAATTGTTTACATGGTGGCCCTCCCGTCTTCTTATTCGGGTAAGAATCCTTCCTCCCTGCTGATCACAAAACTCCACCGTTGGTGGATTCAAAAAAATGGGTCATTTGCTATGTGTCTGCGCACTGGCAAAGGAAATCGTGGAATTGTACTAAGAGAAGAGTGTCCCCTACTGGGTCTGCGTCGGTAGCTTATTTTTTCTTGGTGCTTTTGCAGCACTTTTCTTTTCCAAATCGCTTGGGAAAGATCAAAATAGAGAGTATATTTTTCGAGTTAGGGTCTTCCACTGTAGTGCAAGCCTGTAGTAAACAATTGTGTGTGATAGGTATAATAAGAAAGGAAATTTACTATAAAATTTAAATTTCTCTCAGAATATTCTGAGAAATATAAGATCTACTTTGTGAGGCCTTATATGGTTTTGTTGAAATTTTTGTAAACATTTAAAAAAAAACAATAATTAAAATAATGAATTTTGATAACCTGTGTGTTGGCGAAAGGGTTAAGAATGCTTCATTGGATATAAAACTGAAATGTTATTTTTAACTCTTTTGTTCAGGTGAAAAACAGGAGAACCTCAAGTTCCAAAAATATCAAAGAAGCTAATTATGATAAGCCAGCCTACATACCAAGCCCTTCTCCAACGTATGCTAAGCCCTACGTAAGTATCATTTCTCACAATATGATTTTGAGTGTTCCAGGAAAATGAAACTTAAGACTAGAGAAACAGAATTTACTGCCACCAGTAAATTCAAGTCTGTGTGAAAATGGTTAATGTATCAGGAATAAACTATAAAGAAAGAGAATTCATGGAGGCTTATTCTTCAGGAGTAAAATATTTTTGAACGAACCAGAAATGGGTTTTCGTTAGTATTTACAGATATTCATTCAGGAGTCAGAACATTTTTATAAGAAACCAGAAATGACATATATGTGACCAGCATTCAAAGTGTTTGATACACGAATCAGAAATGGACATTTTTGGCTCTGCCCACTAATTTGAGTGATGAAAAATACATTCATAAACTTTAGAAATGCATTAAGGTGTAATAAAATGCATTTCCCAGTCTTTCTGAATAATGCCCCCATATTAAGATTTTCAGAGGGTTAAAATATTCCCTTTAAATACTCCATTTTAATCCTTTAAATGGGGGCGCAGTGGCTCAGTTGGCAGAGGTGCAGGCTGCAAGGTGTGAGATCCTCACTCTGTCCTTGGGCAAGACACTTCACCCCATTGCCCACGTGGGTGCATGGTGGCGCTGTGTACTAAAGCGTACTGCACATCGATGGTGCACCCGTCTTCAACCAATGCTAACCCTGCTTGTGTGGATTTAGTATGTGGGGGATCTGACAGTTGCTCGTTGTTGCCCCATGGTTCTTACCGCGTACTCCGACTTCCTCCACCTGAAAAACTGTCATGATTAGCCACTGTGCAGAAATATGTGACATTAAACACCAATAAATAAATAATCCTTTAAAAAATGAGCTCAATCCAATGAAGGGTCATAAGCTATGTTTTTTAAGCAAAAATGAAAAGGTAATTAAAACTGAATAGACGTTTCTGTGAATAATGTTGACCAGTTTTCGCCGTTTGTTGGCTAAAGGGTTAAGAATCCCTTACTTTGGAAGGCACACTGAAAGGGTGTCCCATTCCACATAGAATTAAATGTTAAGAAAATAAAGCGAAAAACATTAAGTTTCTCAGCTGAGAGTACCTGCTTTTGCACTCCGGAGAGATGGAACAGCACAAATCAGAGACATTCTCTTAATGGCACTTTGGCACCAAAGGTTTCTGCACTCTCGGTGAGACCGAGCCGAGCACATTGAAAGACTATAGAACTCCTCTAACAAATGAGTTTTAAACAGTCATAGCACTAACACAGTTAACAGTACAGTCGACCATGTCAGCATTGCATTGTTACCGGCACCCTGACAGTTTTGTGATAGATTTGAACAATTATTCAGTGCAGTTTTATGGAAAGGGTTAACTTTATTCTGCCTGAAATAAAATGTGTGCAATCCACATTGAAGTCTTGAGAGGGTTAAATGCATTGAACTGATTAAGATAGGTTTCAAAAAATTTTACAATTATTCAGTGCAGTTTTATGGAAAGGGTTAACTTTATTCTGCCTGAAATAAAATATGTGCAATCCATATTGAAGTCTTGAGAGGGTTAAAAGCATTGAACTGAATAATTTATAATTTATTTCTTTGCAAGACCAAGGGTTTCTCTCGGTGAGACCGAGCCGAGCGCAGTGAAAGACTATAGAACTCCTTTAACAAAATGAGTTTTTAACAGTCATAGCACTAACACAGTTAACAGTACAGTCGACCATGTCAGTATTGATAGGTTTCAACAATTATTCAGCACAGTTTTATGGAAAGGGTTAACTTTATTCTGCCTGAAATAAAATTTTCCATGACTATTCCAAGTCAATATTGCATTGTTACCGGCACCCTGACAGTTTTGTGATAGGTTTCAACAATTATTCAGTGCAGTTTTATGGAAAGGGTTAACTTTATTCTGCCTGAAATAAAATATGTGCAATCCACATTGAACTCTTGAGAGGGTTAAAAGCATTGAACTGAATAAGATAGGTTTCAACAATTATTCAGTGCAGTTTTATGGATAGGGTTAACTTTATTCTGCCTGAAATAAAATATGTGCAATCCACAGAGAAGTCTGGAGAGGGTTAAAAGCAGTGAACTGAATAATTTATACTTATAATTTATTTCCTTGCAAGGTAAAGGGTTTCTCTCAACTTAGTTTCAGGAACTTTCATCCCATTATGATGACAAGGTCAGATTTCATTTTGACAGCTTACTCCATTGGTGTTTACATAGTCTCCAGTGTGAACATAACATTGTATTGCTTGGGGGAGAATTTACTGTATCAGGAAATTGGAGGCTGTGAAAACCCTATGGCCTACTGGGCCATACACAATGGCTCTAGCGACCTGAAAAACATAGGTGGCCGAGAAGTTATGAATGTCTACAAGTATGCCAAAAATCAGCGAGATAGGACAATTCGTTTTCGAGTTATCGTGACGACAAGGAAGTGCATAGAAGACAGAAGAAGAAGAAGAAGAAAAAAAAAAGAAAAAGAAACCGTACAAAAACAATAGTCTGTGTGTTCACACAGACTAATTACTACTGAATGCATTATTCAATTTCAGGCCAATGTTATTTCCTCGAAACAAATAACATATATTCAGGGGGGGGGGGGGGGGGGGGGGGGGGGGGGGCATACTGGGCCTGGAATTCCTTGAAAATTCTTGATTAAAAAATAATTTTCAAAGTCCTTTAAAGTATTTCAAATTTTCCGAGTTCTGCTAATGCATTTCTTTGCAATAGCAAGACACTAAATTTCCTTGTTTCGTTTTGAACATCCTTCAAGATCGGAATGTGTCCATAGTTTAAATGAACCCACACTTACTAAGACGCACGGAATATTTGGTTTTATGTGTAGTAAATCGCAGGAACTGCAGAATGTTGGCTGGAATCTGCCCACCGGAGAACTCATATTATCAAATTCTGGTCCATCTTCACCGAAACGACAACTTAATAATATATAGTGTGCAACAAGTTCAAAACACCATTCAATTTTCAGTGTTGTTTATGTGTACCCATATGCCGGCATCCAGGGTGGCCATCCGTCGTTCATCCATCCTTTGTCCGTCCGCCTGTCTGTCTGTCTTTCTGTCCATCCGTCTGTCTGTCTGTCTGTCTGTCTGTCTGTCTGTCTGTCTGTCTGTCTGTCTGTCCGGCATCCGTATCCATTTATTTGGCATTCGATAACTTGAAAAATATTGCTTGGATTGTCAAGTTACTTTATATTTGTGTTCAGGTTACTGATGTGCCAAGCTGTATAGTTTTTGGTGTAAATCTGATAATTTGAACCTGAGATATTAACCCTTTATCCTTCAAATTGAAAATTTCTCCAATCCCTTTGGCATTCGATAACTTGAAAAATATTGCTTGGATTGTCAAGTTACTTTATATTTGTGTTCAGGTTAATGATTTGCCAAGCTGTGTAGTTTTTGGTGTAAATCTGTTATTTTGATCCTGAGATATTAACCCTTTATCCTTCAAATTGAAAATTCCTGCAATCCCTTTGGAATTCGATAACTTGAAAAATAATGCTTGGATTGTCAAGTTACTTTATATTTGTGTTCAGGTTACTGATGTGCCGAGCTGTATAGTTTTTGGTGTAAATCTGTTATTTTGATCCTGAGATATTAACCCTTTATCCTTCAAATTGAAAATTCCTCCAATCCCTTTGGCATTCGATAACTTGAAAAATATTGCTTGGATTGTCAAGTTACTTTATATTTGTGTTTAGGTTACTGATGTGCCGAGCTGTATAGTTTTTGGTGTAAATCTGATAATTTAATCCTGAGATATTAACCCTTTATCGTTCAAATTGAAAATTCCTCCAATCTCTTTGGCATTCGATAACTTGAAAAATATTGCTTGGATTGTCAAGTTACTTTATATTTGTATTCAGGTTACTGATGTACCAAGCTGTTTAGTTTTTGGTGTAAATCTGTTATTTTGATCCTGAGATATTAACCCATTATCCTTCAAATTGAAAATTCCTCTGATCCCTTTTGCATTCGATAACTTGAAAAATATTGCTTGGATTGTCAAGTTACTTTATATTTGTGTTCAGGTTACTGATGTGCCGAGCTGGATAGTTTTTGGTGTAAATCTGATAAATTTGATCCTGAGATATTAACCCTTTATCTTTCAAATTGAAAATTTCTTCAATCCCTTTGGCATGAGATAACTCAAAAAATATCAATCCGATTGTCATGTTACTTTATATATGTATTCAGGTTACTGATGTGCTGTGTTGTATAGTTTTTATGTAAATCTGATAATTTGATCTGGAGATATTAACCCTTTATCCATCAAATTAGACACTCCTCCACTCCATTTCTACATGTACCCATACCATGTATGGTGTACATAATGTCGGCATCCGTGGTGGCCCTCCGTCATGCAGCTTTCTACTAAATGCGCATATGGGTATACATCTGATGATTTCATCAGCCTATTTTTTCTTCTTTTTTTTGTCTCAAAAACATAGCTTATGATCCCTCATTGGAAAGAGCTTATTGAGCTCATTCCAATGAGGGGGTCATAAGCTATGTTTTTGATGCAAAAAATGAACAAAATTAGTTATTCAAGAATTTTATTTGCAAGTGTTGTCTGCCTTTCGTGTAAGTTAAAGAGCTAAATGTGAAGTGCTACCAACAACGATTGTTGTGTATTTGATTCGATATTCACTTCGATTTGTGAATAGTGTGAAGTATTTGATTTGGTTATTTTCAAATATTTGTATTGAGTGGCATGCAGGGCCTTGAAGTCCTTGAAAATCATTTGATTAAAAAATTATTTCCAAAGTCTTTGAAAGTACTTCAATTTTGAGGTTCTACTGAGAGAAAACTTTGAATGTATACTATTCAAAATAAGTAGGGGATATTTGATAAAATTGAGATATATGAAGAAATATATTTATATTGTCATCAAAAAGACATTTTAGGCATTGCACTGTGACATTTGGTGAATGATTTCAGTGATAGTTGGTGTCTGACAAGCACACATTCCATGCACTGAGCTGTAGAAGACATGGACGGTCAGTCAGTCAGAGAATTTACCATATTCAGTCAAAGACCACAATACCTTGTAAATCCTTCTCGATTTGTGAGACAAGAGTGGCATACACTTCACCAAACGTCTAATATCAGCTTGACTGATGTTATTCCATTCTTCCTGCAGTGCAGCAGCGAGTTCCAGGTCATTGGTAGGGGGTTGTTGGCGCTGTTGAAGGTGTCTGCCAAGCATATCCCAGACGTGCTCAATTTGTGAAAGGTCTTGACTTGGTGCTGGCCAAGGCAGTGTAGTGATGTTCTGCTCCTGGAGCAACTCTGTAGCGACACGGCCATGTGTGCTCTTGCATTGTCATCTTGGAAAATGAACCGATGGCCGTGACATCATGCAAATGGCACCACATGAGCTGCTAACATGTTGTCACAGTAGTACTGCCCCGCGACATGCCTTTGGATGACATGTAATGCTGTTCTGCTTGTCATGGTTATGCCTCCCCACACCATAGCCAATCAACCACCAAAAGGATTATGCTGCCTAATGGGTATGTCATGGTATCGTTCGTGCCACCACTGCCACACTCTGTTTCGCCTGTCGTGGAAGTTGAGGGTTAACCTTGATTCATCGGAAAACATGACATTGCTCCATCGACGATTGTCCCAGCACCGTCGTGCTCCACACCAGTTATGCCTTGCTTCAATGTGACGTTCAGTCAGACGTGGAATTATTCGGGGTCGTTGAGCATACAAATACCAGCTGTGTAGGCGATTTCGGATAGTCTGACCACTGACTCGCACATCTGTCACTCAGTGCAGCTGCTGTCCAATTTCTGAGGTACTTTGATGGCAGTTATGTAATGCTGTGGTTCGGATGAAATGATCCTGGTTAGCAGTTGTCGCCCTTGGATGACCTGATCAACATCTGTCATCAACATTGCCTGACTGACGGTAGCTTGACCAGAATCTGCTAATCAGTGAGTAATCACCGATTGAGTAACATTGATAATTTGAGCCACTGCAGTGTGTTTGTTGCCAGCTTCCAACATGCCAAAGGCACGTAAACGTTTTGTCATGTATCTGTCTCCGCATACCTCAAAAGTTACGTTTCGACCAGAGACTATTGATGAACAAGTTTAGATCAAGAAAAGAACAATGAGACCTCTGGAAAAGCCTGTTCAGTACAAATGAAAATTTCAAAATGTACCCCACAGACAACGCGGCGCTCATGCAAAAAACCTGCATGAACTTTTTGTGGGCCAGTGACATTCATGATCCACACTAAACTTGGTAACATATTGATGTGTCCAATCATGCGTATCTAATAACATTTTCCAAAAATATCAACATCAGTTTGGATATTCCCTACTTTTTTTGAATAGTATATAACATCTCTGAAGTGCAACGAGATACCATCTGCAATGCTAAAGCAATATTGAGTGTAATTGCACTCTATCTCACTCATTGGATATGTACTGGTACTTGAAACTATTTGAACTACAAATTTATATTACGGCTGTGTTCAATGCTCTTTTGCTCAGAGATAGATGTGTGATAACAGTATTCTTCTCAAGTTGGCCTATGTGCTAACTTTATTTTTCATCAAATGGCAATATTTAAAAAAATTGTACTGGTTGAGGTATAAAGGCTATTTACCAACCAGCCTGGTTGGTCAGGATCTCTTAATCTTGTGGTAAATCAGTTGCTTAATGTGCTTGAGGCTGAGGGGCAAGCCTTGATGCCTGCACTTCTCTCGCAATCTGTTACATTATACATTAATGCTGTTGACCAGCCTTCAGCAGTAGGTGGCATTGTGAGTGCTGTGATGAAGCATGGTGGATGTGATGACCACTCAGAGGTGGAATCTGGGATGCGATTCACCAGGTTGAATCGCAAAAGAATGTGATAGTGGAATTGCAGTCAAGGTATAAATGCCATGAACTAATTAGCCAGGTTGTTCTGGATCTCTTAGTCTCCTGGTAAATCAGTTGCCTTGTGTGCTAGAGGCTGACGGTACAAGCACTTATCTTGATCTGTTACAAAACAATTGTTTGTTCAACATTGAGAAAAAGCTTAATATATCGCCTTCAGCAAAAACTAATTTTTATCGTCGATAATTTTTTAAAATTTATTATGCCCCTGAAAATATTTTCGGGAACATATAGTGTTTGGTATTTCTGTCCGTCCGTCTGTCTGTCTGTCAGTGCAGAGATGATGTGTCTCGCAGAGAATTTTTTTTTTGTTCAATGGAGGTCAAGGTCAGAGATCAGGGTCATAGTTTTGGGGGCATCTGTGGCTAGGACTGTCACTGTTAGTCTTGTTAATTAAAACTACTGGCATCTCTCAAATAAGAGTTAAAACTTATTTTTGACATTGGGCATATATTAAATGGCTTAGATGCAAATCATTTATCTAATTGTCTGTGTACTTTATGTCAGTTTTACTCAAGTTAATAGAAGTGTAATCCTCAATAAAAACAGCAAGGGTATTGAATGTTTTCTGGGGGCCCTAGGATTCTGCGAATCAGATTTTTGATTCAAATCAAATATATCAAATCCTGTCTATTATTTGAAATTGAATCGAACCTCAAATCGAATCAGTGACATTTTGAAGATGACTGATGGAGGCTGGGGTGCTATAAACCTGATTTGTTCCAACTGTGATGGCTCAAGTCCTGACTGATAAAATAATCCAACTACATCATCAAGACATGCCTTCGTCGAAGGCATGCCTTGGTGATGTAGTTGGAATATTACTCTGTAAGGATAATAGTTCATCTTCGACATTGCTTGGATACCTTGAATTTGCATTTACCAGTGGTAGGAACTAGTGGTATTGGAATTAGCCCAGCTGGTGGCATAAGTTCAGATGTTACATGTGTAGCAGAAGTTACATTCAGTCTTTTATTTCAACATTATTTATGTATGATTTTTATCTAATTTAATCTAATTTAATCTTATTTGTTTTACAAGGATTGGCAAACAAGTTATGCAACTTATATTAACGCCTCTCCTTGGCCCAATGGCGTAGGTGTGTGGGATGACCTTCATAGCGGCAACTTCATGGCCTAGCTCTTCTCGAATACTATGAAGGGATCTTTAGCCTGCACGGAGTGTGTTTCTCTCCGCACAGAGGACAGCCATTTTACGTCCCCACCCGATAGGACGGTATGCTGTGACAGCATCAACCCCACAATTGATGCTGACAGAGAGTGTTCGAACACCTCGAGAACTTTCCCCGACCGGGGATCGATCACGGGACCTGGCATGAGAGACCAGCGCACTTATCCATTCGGCCACCACTCTCTATCTGAACTATACATTTTGTGAGATGAAGAAGATGTCTTGATACCAAGCTATATTGCTGTGAAAAAGATTCAACAGGACACTAAATTGGGCAGCCAATTTCGAATCATACCAAATATCTACTTGAAATTCAAAATTGATTCGAATGGCGAAGCTTTGCAGGGCCCTAGGAGAAACATGGAGAGGGTGTAAATAAATGCTTTGGTGATGTACCATTTACATGTGTGTGTTATTCATAAATAAATGAATGCCAGGATTAATTTTTTGCTTCATGTTTTGCATATGCAAGCCCCACATATGAAATTGCAGGTATATTTATGTAACACAATTTTCTGTGTGGCTTATGATAAATTACTAATATGTTATGATGAAACGGTAAAAAGTAAAACCTATTGTGAATTACAAAGGAAAAAAGATTGATTAAAAATAGGAAAGGAGTGTGGGTGACTGTATTTTGCTTCAATGGAGTGATTTGGGGATGGGTTGATGACAATATGGGTCATATAATAAACCTATTATCGGTTCAGTGAAGTTATATGGATCATAGTATCACTTCTCATTGATGAGGGTCAGATTGCCGCATCAAACTAGCTGCCTGTGGTTTGCTTTTCCCACCAACTGACTAAGGCTTCCACGTTTACACGTGTAAACGTGAACGTTTCGTTTATGGGCATTAAACGTTTACAGTTCTGGTAAACGTGTACACGGAATGAAGTTTTAATAGAGTAATTTCCCTTGAGTCCCTTCAGTGTGCAATTCTGTGCCAGGAAATCGCATCTTTTTGGATTGATGTTAAATTGGATCGGCACTACAGTACACAGTGTAAAGTATGCCAGGGCTACAATCGGCACAATCAACACTTGCAAAATTTGCAGATTAATGCAGAAAGTCAAAGAAACAAACAAAAAAATTCCAACTTTGCAATGCAATATTTTGGTAATGCTTCAGAAAAACTGTGTACTGGTTCCGACTGGCTCCGCCGCCACAGTAACCGAACAAAATCATCTTCAAATCATGTGATATCATATGTGACACACAGACACAGTCACGTGAGCCGCATGGCACGTGCTTATCTTTGGTGTTTCCTTCGAAACATGTGTGGGATGTTTTTGTTTATTCGGGTTTACATGTATATTCCCAAAGTGATACACAGTTGTTCTCGATGATTTCGTTCACCTGACATGGATTATTAATTTATTATTCACTCATGGGATGATCTTAGGATCGATTTATGGAGTTTGACAGACAGACTGGCACTTGCGGTGTTTGAAAATTTGGATTCCCCTGCATGGTTTGTAGACTTTGTTTATTTTTGAGACATTGCATTCCACTCTCAAGTCGTTTAAACATTTACAATTTTGTCTAAATGTGGAAGCCTTACAACTGACAAATTCCAGATGATTAAATCTGAAAAGTACCACAAAGATTTATTTTCTTTGAATCAGTGCTAGAAATGTTCAGTCAAGACTTCATTTGATTGACTATTTACATTACCTTTAGAAATGAAGACTCACCACAGCAATTATGATTTTGTCATGTAGTTCCACTAATTGTGTTAATATCTTGATGGTTTAAATGTGAAGTGAATACTTTTTGATTAGAATTTCTATAACTGGAGTGGGAATGAATATCTGTGTATCTCTGTGAGTGAATGAACATCACATTACATCAGCAGTAGTCAGTGTGTGAACTCCTCGAAAAGTGAGTAAGCCTATACCAGCACCCTATACCTTACAATATTGTACTGATCGCCTGAGAGCTTGAGTCAGAGTTAAGGCCCCAGAAAGCAGTTCTGTTTCTCAGGCCATCTTTTGTAAAATTGCATGCAGGCATTTTTTTTATTTTATTTTTTATTTTTGTAATTATTTGTTTGCCACCCAAAGTTCATGTTCTTGGTTTGTTTTATGTTTTGGGCATCATAATCTTCAGAATAGCATGAGTTGAGGTGGGTGGGTGGGGGGTGGGGCAGTTATTTAGTCCCTTGACTGCAAGAAGGCTTTGCAGTGCAAAAGCATTGCAAAGCCTGTTTGCACTCAAGGGACAAATTTATCAACTTTATTAACTTGGGTAAATATTTTTATGCCCCCCGACTTAGGTCGGGTGGCATATAGTGATTGAAGTGTGCGTGTGTCTGTCCGTCCGTCCATGTGTGTGTGTGTGTGTGTCCGAGCCAATAACTCGAAAACGGTTAGGGCCGCAGTCATCAAACTTCAAACAATTATAAAGTACCATGGGAGGATGTGTCACACACCATAGCCGGGTTTGTACCTTCAAGGTCAAGGTCACATTTCAAGGTCACCCTAAAAATCGGTCAATATTCGTGTCTCAGCCATAACTCAGAAACGAATCATGGTACAATTGTTAAACTTTTTACAAATGTTAAGGACAGTCAGAAGGTGTGTCGCATATAATAGTTTCTGTCGCATCTGCAAGGTGAAGGTCACAAGGGTGGGGGGGGGGGGGGGCATGTGTTACCTTAGTAACATTCTTCTTGTTTGAGTTTGCATTGGTTATAAAAAGAGAGCATGCGGCAGCAAAAAGGGCCTGAGAAACAGATTTTTAACTTTTTTAAGGCCTAATGTTCATATTTTATTATAACACCCCCCCCCCCCCCCCCCCCCCCACCCACCCCGCAAACAAAGTTTTGGGGGTATATAGGAATCATCCTGTCCATCCGTCTGTCCGTCTGTCCATCCTTGTAAGCGCAACTCCTCCTAAACCATTTGAAGAATTTTCATGAAACTTTACACAATGGAAGAATTCCATATGAAGATGTGCATGAAGCAATATAATTCCGTTCTGACATTTCCAAGGGGAGATAATCTAACTTATACAGTTCAGGCGCTGTCCATCCTTGTAAACGCAACTCCTCCTAAACCGTTTGAAGAATTTTCATGAAACTTTACACAATGGAAGAACTCCATATGAAGATGTGCATGAAGCAATATAATTCCATTCTGACATTTCCAAGGGGAGATAATCTAACTTATACATTTCAGGCGCGGGCGGTATCACTTTGTGAGTTTGCTCACAGTACCTCTAGTTGTTTCTGGATCTTGTATATGTTGGGGACATATAGGTGTACTCAATTTATATATATTGATAGGTTAACCCTTTGGTATCTTCCATGTCAGTTCAATGGAAGGGTCCATGTTTATTATTGGGGGGTGGGGGTAGGCCAATGAATATTTTCAACATGTAGACTTGGGGCTGCATGTTGAAAATATTGATTGATCTAACACCCCACAAACCCCCCCAAATCCCTCCTTTTACTTAGCAGCCATCATACTGAATGAAAGTATGATGTATCATGTTCCGGGGCCAGAAAAGTGACCTCTCCGGTTCAAGGGTTAAAGGACTGGAGATTGTTTTTAATTTTCTGCTACATACTGACAGTGTACATCTTGTGGCTTTGCTGCTGTATCTAGGCAAGTCTTGCCTGCCTAGAAACTAGACATGGGCGGTATTAGAATTTTGAGCTCCGTATCGGTTTCGGTATTTTTAAGGGGCTATATTACGGTAGCGGTTTGGTATTCGGTGTTTGACTTGACTGAGATTTGCTGATAATACCAAAGGGGAATTCACATCTGGAAAATACTGAATAAGTTGTTCTTATATCATTCAGCCAGTGTGCTCAACATTGGCATTCTTTTGCTATCATAAATCATATCTACAGTAATTTTGTGACTTTTTCTAAGCACATCTTAACCCTCAAAGGCCTATATCAAGGCCTACATGCCATCATTGGAAGGTCCTGCGGATGGTAGATAAATCAGCGGAGCAGTGATTTCTGGTCAAGTCGTGGCTGCCTGTTCAGAAATCGCTGCTCAGTAACCAGACAGATACAGGTTATAGTCTTGTGAGAATTCAGGACAAATTCTCAGACCCTCAACGGTTACCAAAACCAGACATGTTAACTCTCCCGGAATGCCCGGGATTCTTCCGGAATTAGCTATACCCTCCCGCCCCGGGAGTCAATTTGGACCAAAAATCTCCCGGAAAGTCGACATACCAGACAAAAACTGAATCCACCAGCTTTTGTTTACAAATACAAAAGCATGTGCTCTACTCTCAATGGCAAGGTTATTAAGTTTGTGTGAAACGTCACCACTTACGTAAGAACTGATGACCAATTCTCATTTCTGTCAATGGCCGTGTTGTGATTATTGCAACACGTTTGACAGGCGGATTAAATTAATTTGAGATGCAGGATAATTTCTGAAATTGATTATATATTAAAGGCACGCCTTTGCTTGTATACAGGTAGCAGTCAAATCGAAAAATAAATTCCATACGTATAAAATCTTGTCCAATCGAAAAATGTGCAAAAATACGCACAAATTTATTGTGCATTTTGGATTTCACTTTCAGATAATTATAGCCTATTTTGGAGACAAACGGCTCAAACATATGAGTTGCTGTAATTTTCAATATATTGGGAAAAATTTCCGATTCGCAATTTTATAAAGCAGGCTGTGAAAAAAATTATGTTTTTGGTGAAAAAAATCTCTAAAAAGTTGGTAATTTACGGCACTTGCACGTTTTTTCATTCGTAATCGTAGTGATAAATGGACAACAAAATATCCCCGAGATGTTTCGTCCTGGGCTGGCTGTGGCATAATTTTCACGTTTCACTGAAAAATGATCACCCCATTCCAAATCCCCTTCGTAAATGACCAACTACTTCCAGTGAGTAACCGGTGTGGTTAGGTGGGGCGCTGGGCTTTGGAAGATCGAATTACCACAACAACCGGGCTCTGGGGTGTGCCTAAACACCACAGATCATCGCAGGTTACAGCAGGTCGCCGCAAGTACCCATAATTACCCAAATGGATCCAAAACTTTCAACACAGCACCATAACTGATATAGTGCTGAAAAGGTTGAAAATATCTCCAAACATTTTGTACATAAAACCATTGAAATATGGATGTCATTGGAACAAGCTCAGATATTGGCACATGACCACATCCATATTTGGCTTTTGAAAGGACAAATTGTTCAAATAAAGGGTGGAATGTTTAATGTATGTGTGTGTGAGGGGAGGGGGGGGGGGGGGGGGGGTAACATGGAAATTATTGATGTGCTGCCCATGTGCAAAAATCTCACTGACAAGCATCCGAGTCTCACTGGGAGCTCATCAAAATCTCACTGACAGTCACCTCCAGAGGTTAACAGGTCTGGGTCACTCACCACCAGTTAGTAGAACGTTGACGTATGATCCTTTGATGTATTGTTGTTGGGCTGTTTCCTGTTATGTGTGTGTGTGGGGGGGGGGTATTTGGTATTAATTTATATTTAAAATTGATCGATCCACACATGGTTTCTACGTGCAAAAAAAAATCTCCCTGAAAATCATGTCATCTCCCTGAAAATTTTCTTCAATCTCCCTGAAAAAAATTTTGGGAGGTTAACATGTCTGACCAAAACTGAGAAGAAAATCAGTCTGTTCTTTCATGAAAATGAACCCTTCAACTGCTATCAGGCCTCAACAAGGCCTTATAAATAGTGAATGTAGGACAATATTAAAATTCAGACAGTTTTGGTATTCAATGATGGGTTTGGTTCGGTTTTTTGGTATCGTCACGATATCCGTCTCGATTCGTTTACTAGAAGCAACTGCCAAGGTACTTAAAATGTAAGTTGTAAGATTACCTAAAGACTGCATATTGGGGCATCTGTTTTGTTCTAGTTAAAAGTTATCAAAGTTGGAATTAGGCCTTTGAGAGTTAAATTTGACCTTGTCCTTTCTGAACCCATAATTTGATCCGCTGAGAGCTTGTCGACTCTGTGCTCTAATCTCAGGTAAATTTTCTCTTACCATGTTCTAATTGCTGGAAGCAGGTCAATTAGAACATGTCTGTATTCACGCTACCTGCAGGCAATGATGCTAAATAGCTCCTATCACAGATCAAACACATCCCAGAGTTGTTTTCTGTAAATTTGATCATGGCAAATACATCGAGATCAAAAATGACCATTTTTTGATTGTTTTTCTTGAAATAAAATGGGTTTAGAAAATTTTTTCACTTCTAACAATGTCAGGAATTACAATGGAGATAAACGTCTCTTGTTTTGATAGACATTCAGAAATTTGACTGTAAAACCATTTGGAAAAACGAATGGTTTTCTATAGTCAAATTCCCGAATGTCTAACTCAGTAAGAGATGATTAACTCCTAATTTGAATGTATGTATTCATTTTGAGTAGCCTCTATTTAATTTTTGAATGCACACTTTAAACAATACGTAACTTTTCAGTATGATAACCAGTGGGATTCGGGAATTTAGTTAAAACAGTTTATTACCTATTTTCCAGTGCTTTTTCCCAAATAAAAAATGTTCTAACCCATTATCATTGATATCTTGTTTAACCCTTTACCCAACGCAGACGATATCAAAATTTATTATTTTAAATGTATTTTTTTAAATTTTTCAAAACATTTCAACAAAACCATATCATGTGACCCCTCATTGGAATGAGCTGAATGAGCTCGTTCCAATGAGGGGTCACATGATATGGTTTTGTTGAAATATTTTGAAAAATTGAATTTGCCCAATTTGCATATTACGCGGACGGATATTGGCGATTTGTTAGGTAAAGGGTTAAAGAGCTCTGTCAAACAAAATATAAAGAATTGATCAAATGAATATTTAGCGAAATAGAGGGAATTTTGGTTTGTTGGATAATCCTTTAAATCACATATTTATCACTGTCAAAAATGGAATGCAAATAATGGTTTTACTGCACCAGATTTCAAAATCTACCAAGTTGTTTTGCCTCAATTATTATGCAACATAGAGCATACATTGTGCACAATGTATCGTGATTTATGCTTATCACGATTAATCGTTGCTGGCCTAAACAGAAGTAGTGTTGTACTTTGTATTCTGTATCTTTCTGAATTCATTTAACACCTAGAAATCTGATTTTGAGTCAACTTTCCTGTGATGTAATACAGCTGGTGCTCTGGCACCGACGGTCTGGAAAATGGTGACTAGTTGGTTCTAGTCAAGTGTTGTCTGCCTTAACAGCAGAAGACACTTGAGTAGAAAGCAGCTGCTGGTCCATAGTCTGGAGAAATATGTGATGTTCAATAAATTCAGTCTTTTTACCAACATTGTACAAGTTGAAAGAATATCATTTGTTTTTTTTTTTTCAGAAAAAGAAGTGATTTACGAAAAATTATTTATTGTGATGTGACATATTTTTTGTTCTATTATTACAGATGGCTGCTCCACATGGTGGTATTCCACTCAACCAGCCCTCAATCCACAAAGAATCACCTTTGAGTTATGAAAACAAGGCTTACACCACATTTCAGTAGAAGATGTAATAGGGAACTTGTATCTAGCATTTGACCACTATTGTATACTAATTATGCAGATTTCATAATTTAGAAAACAGAAAAAAAAAATATCCTTATTAATTGCTTATATTCTCTTTCCACACATCTTTTCCCATATATTCAGAAAAAAATTTATGTTTCTTGTTGGCTCTAGAAAAAAATACCTTTAAGGCCTAAAAAAGTTTAAAAAACTGTTTTTCAGGCCCTCATGCATGGTCCTTTTGCCTGCCGCATACTCTCTTTTTATAACCAATGCAAATTTAAAACAAAACAAAAATTAAATGGTTTATGTCTGATTTTTTATCCAAGTTAATAAAACTGATGAATTTGACCCTTGAGTGCAACAAGGCTTTGCAATGCTTTAGCATTGTAAAGCCTTCTTGCACTCAAGAGGCGAAATACACCACCACCCATGCTATTCTGAAGATTATGAGGCCTAAAACATAAAACAATCCAAGAACATGACTTTTGATGGCAAAGACATAATTACAAAAAAAGAAATAAAACAAAAAACTGCCCGCCCACATGCAATATTACAAAAAATGGTCTGAGAATTAGAAGATCTACTTTGTAGGGCCTTTAATAAATTCTTACCCTCCAGAACATTATGAGGGAAGTGTTAACTCCTTGCCAATCATGACTAACTAGAAAGCTAACTGAAATAACTAAAATTTTCATTTTCCTTATTTGCAAAACATAGTTTTATGACCCTTCATTAGCACAAGCTCAGTGAGCTCATTCTAATAACTTGGTCATAATCTGTGTTTTGGAAGCAAAAATTGAAAAGAAAAAAAAATTGATCAAGTACTTTTGTGTAAAATACTGTGTGTTTATTGATAAGTGAAGGGTTAATTTCAAAACACTTCAAACAAACTACTTATTCCTAAAATTAAAAAAATAAGGAGATATCTTTTTGTCACCACAGTTCAGAGAGCTCCATGAAACACAATAGTAGCAAGTAAACGCTTACTTTTCAATGAAAATAAAGGGAGTTAACCCTTAATCTAGTACAACGAAAAGTGATATTTGTTATATTTTTTCAAGTAAAGAAAAATTTTCCTTTTCAAAACATAGTTTATGACACCTCATTGGCATGAGCCCATTCCAATGAGGGATTGATTATAAGCTATGTTGCTGAAGCAGAATTTTAAGAAAATAATTGGAATGTCAAGGTTTGTGTACAGTATAGAGTGTTTTTCTTTTACATTGGGCAAAGGGTTAACCCTTTGAGACTTTACTTATCCTGATGTTCAAACGTCACTGGGAATTCAGTTTCTTCACCGTTTTTCAAAATACAACATCAGACGTCGGAAAGTACAAATAACAAGATATTTTTCACATTAGTGATTAACTGGTTGAGGGCTAGATTATTTTTGGTGATCTGAATTTGTTATTCAAAATTTGTTTTATTACAAATTATTGGAGAGTGCCCACAGGCACTAAAGGGTACTTCAGGATTGCACGCTGTCAGACATTATGGAAAGATGATGCACGTCATTTTTATTTGTTTTAAATTCAAGATGGCCGACTTGTGGCTATTTTTGTTGGAAATTGCATGTATTTAGTTTTCTGCCCAGAACTTCTGAACGACCTTTCCGATTTCAATACTTTTGGGTACAGAGGTCTAGCAGCATCAGATAAATAACATATCATACAGGTTTTTTTTCTCATGCACACAGGTTTTTTTTCTCATGCATAAATTATGCAAATTAGACGAACTTAAGCTTTTTTTCCAGCCATTGTTGTATATATTATGTTGGTGTGTCCTGTTATCACCTGTATCTCAGAGATATTTTGGTGCTGTGCTTTCAATCTTCCTACATTCATGAGACGCATGTCCACAGTTTGTTGACACTCTCAACCGTGGGGGACTATTGTCTGATCGCTGGCGATCGGTGTTGCACTTGTTTTAAATATTATATTTTCAAACTTTTCAAAAAATTTAAACAAAACCATATCATTTGACCCTTCATTGGAATGATTTAGTAAGTTGAAGAGTCTATGAATTACATGCTTCTCCTCAGTGATTCTCTCAGTATACTCTAGCTTCATCCACTTGTGAAACAGTTTGATGTGACATACCAGGTGGTTAAAATATCATTAACATGAGGGTTGGTCATCCTGTGAATGCAAGAAGGCTTTGTAATGCTAAAGCATTGCAAAGCCTTGTTACGCTCAAGGGTCAAATTTACAAAAATAAAATAAAACGCCTGGCAACTTGCAATTTTACAAAAAATGGCCTGAGAAACAAGATCTGCTTTGTGGGGCCTAACATGAACTTTTGTAGGAAGCTAAAAACCATATATGATACACCCTTTATGTAGATTTAATAGATATAAACTTATATATTTTTTCTTGACACATTTTTCACAAAACAATGCAAATATATTTTTCAAATTTTACATATCACTTTTATCCAAAGCAAACTTCGAACATGAGGGTTGATTTCCTTTTTTTCCATTGAGGGTGTTTTTCCTGGTATTCCTTGGGTGCCTGTTTACAATTTTGACAAACTTCTGACTGCACAACAGGTGTCTCAATATGAGGAAGTCTACCAGAATAAAATAAAGCTTACCCTGGCAAAGATTTCTAGCAAAGTCTTGCCTGTATTGGCAAACAAGACTTGACCGCAAATCCCACAGGTTGTGGTTTAGTGAAGATTCTGGAAATTGCACAGGCCAATAAGGGTTAAAGAAAATTTCAATTCATTCTTTATTTTTCTTTGATGATACCAGAACTAATATATTATACATGCATGATGTATGTTACCCACTCGATGTTTTGGAACAAATATTTTGAAAATGAAAGTTTAACCCCTTAATTAAAATGAAATGCAGATGATACTTACAAGCAAGAATCTTGAATAATTAATTTTTTTTCATCAAAAACATAGCTTAGGACCCCTCATTGGAACGAGCTCAATGAGCTTGTTCCAATGAAGGCCCATAAGCTATGTTTCTGATGAAAAAAATAATTAAAATAATGAAAATTGAATGTTGACTTTTGTGAATGGTGCTGGCCAGTTTTGGCCATTATGTTGAGGAAATGAATAGTTAATTAATATGTCACTGCATTGGTTTCTGCATAGCATTAAAAATGTGAATGCTGTGCATCTCAATCTTACCTAGAAGCTCACTGATGCTAACCCTGCTTGTGTCAGATTAATAAGTTGGTGAGTCTGATAGTTACTCACCACTAATTGGCGGTTCTCTCTGGGTACTCCAGCTTCCTCCACCCATAAAATGTCTGACATGATATGACTTTGGCAGTTAAAAGTGTTGTTAAACTCTAATTAATGAACAAAACAAGCATTACCTATAAAACATTATTAAGCCTTTACCCAACGTAATGGCCAAAACCGGCCAGTGCTATTGTAAAAAATCGCCAATTAATTTTCATTATGTTTTTCATTTTTTGTCTCAAAAAGATAGGTTATGACCCCTCTTTGGAACGAGCTCAGCGAGCTCGTTCCAAAGAGGGGTCATAACTTATCTTTTTGAGACAAAAAAGAAAAAAAAATAGTTATTCAAGAATGTTGTTTGCAAGTGTCGTCTGCTTTTCATGTTAGGTAAAGGGTTAAGCAGTTGGGATGAATATAAAATACTATGGAGTTCCACTCAATTATGTATCGCCAATGTCAAGCAGTTACGAAACAGTACTTGAAAAAGAACTGCGTGTATTCAGCGGTGACATATTACTGTGGGTATTTCAAACTAAACAAGATGGTGTGAAATATGTTTTGTCAAAATTGCAAAAAAAAATTTTTTTTGTTTGGACTGTTAATACCGGTATTTTAATGTCAAATAATTGATTTTTTTTTTGGAGTCTGTATCTCTGTCTCATGTTTGCGTTGGTTTTTTTCAGTAGGGGGCATTATATTTTTTAGAAATAACTGTCTGTAAATATGAACACCACCCTTTGTTACATACTTGTTACAAGAATATATGAATTTCACATTTTATTATGTATTTGCTTATTTGTTTACCAGTTTGTAAATTTATGTTTATGTAAATTTAATTGTGTTATTTGTTGTTAGATGGTTTTTAAACATTCAATTTGCAGTGAAGTTTTATGACCTCAGAAAGGTATCTCAAGATGTAAAAAGGCCTGAAAAATAATGGTAAACTTGCCCTAACATTGATTTCTAGTTGAGTCTTGGCTGCTTCTACAGGCAGCCAAGACTTGACTAGAAATCACTACCAATCCACAAGGCACACAGGCATTGAAGTGAAGGAAAACATAAGCTGTATAACTGAGTTCAAACTTTCACTTATTGCATTGAAAGTATGTTATCCTTTTTGGTTGTCATCCTCTTGAAAATATTCTTTCTCTATTGTGAAAAATGTTCAATATACATTCTAATGTAGAAAATTAGTCGTTGGATGATTTTTCTAAAGTTATGTCAATTTTTGGTATGTTTTGTTTCACAAAGGTTTTCCTGCTTTTAAATTCCAATTCTAGAGTTATGGCCTTATTTTATTGGTTTTCTGTCACAAAAGTTACTAGCTCTACAGTATGTGGAGAGAATATTATCACTGAATCTCCTGCAATGTGGACATTCCACCCAAGCAATAATTGCAAATGTGTTGCAAAGTATAATAAGCACAAGCGAAGTTCCATTCAGTGGACCTTTTATTTTTTTCTAGGAGCCTTATTTTCGAATATTATAAGTTATCTGGGGAAACATCCAGGGTACATGGAGATTTAATACCTGAATGTCGGTTTTCAACCATGAGGCGCAAATCTCCATGTACCCTGGATGTTGCCCGAGATAACGATTTTGTCCCGCCTCCTAACACAGAAATAATGTCGAGATGTAAAATATGATCCCACATTAAGACTCAGGCGACAAAGTTTAAACCCCACACTGAGCCTCAGGTTTTGAACCAAACAGCGAAACAAACATCACAGCAAAACTATAAATAGACCAAGTCTATTTCCGAATCGTTTATAAACCAGGTCACACATGGAGAAGTTTTAATTTTTTGTTTTAAACAATTCAAATTCAGTATCAAAGTCTTTCTCTGACAAATACTCTCAAAAAAGCTGTGCGGCAGTATTTTTTGATTTGGCGGTGGATTTAGGCGTGAGTTCAATCCGTTTGCGAACAATGTCTCAATCGGAGCGACACGTGAAGCGAGAGATTGACATTTTGTATTCTGCTCAAGCGATATCGAAGATAAACAGATGAGTTGCTCCCCTTGATGTTCTCACCTTGCAAAGCGCAAAAGTATATTTGCGAACCCGACTCAATCTATTCAGTTCTCGTCGAATACGACAGCGAACAAGTGCTTCTACTCATAGGGCTGCAGCAGTGTTTTTTAATTTGTATTACCATTCACTACAATACGACAATAAGTTGGATATAACTTAACATTTCTAATAGGAGTTTCTGCAATCGATGTGACCCAGTAGGAGTCAAAGGTTATTTTTATCACCTGGATGTTTCTCAAGTGACAAACGGGGAACAACAGTGCACGCTCTTATCACCTGCATGTTTGAACATAGCCAGTACTATGGCTATTTGTTTTGGTCACGTTGACCAATCAGAAGATGCGATGCATAATGATACGCAGACAATGCATCATATCCATGTGCAACATTTCAAGGCAGATAACTCTCCACCCACTATTTAGTACTGTCATACCTTATATATGTTAATTTTATACCATAATTTTTATTATTGTTATCACTGTTGTACATAATTCTTATAAAAAATATATATAGTTTCATAATAAAAGTACAGCAAATATTTTAATAGTTGTCTTTTCCTGACAGAATACATTATTGAAAAAATGTATTAGGAAAACCACCCATGGAATCTGGCCTACAGCATGTAAGGATGGATCTGATTGGTAGTTATATAATCCTGTTGACGACAGGGGTTCACTTAAAGTGGGACAAAATCACTTGGATTGAAATTGACACGGGTTGAAATCACCGATTACCCAGTAATTTTGTGTCTTGTTCTAAGCACATCTTAACCTTCAAAGGCCAATAGCAGGCTTTTACGATCTTAGAACATGTGCCATTAACATGCCATCATTAAGAGGTCATGCTGAAAGTAGATAAATCACCTGAGCAACTGTTCTGACAGTCAAGACTTAACTAGAAATCACTGCTAAGCAACCAGACATATACAGGTCGCAGTCTTGTGGGAATTCAGGACTATTTCCCAGGCCCTCAACGGTTACCAAAACTGAGAAGAAAATCTGTGACTTCTTTCTTGAAAATGGACCCTTAACTGCTATCAAGCCACAATAAGGCCTTATAAATAGTGAATGTAGGAAAATATGAAAATTCAGACAGTTTCGGTATTCATTGATGGGTTTGGTTCGTTTTTTAGCTCAACTTGACAAAGTCAAGCTGAGCTATTGCCATCACTTCTCGTCCGTCGGGTACGTACATCCACAATTTCCTTTGGCACACCTCATAGGCCACATTTATGATCGGATCGCTTTGAAACTTGGTATGCTCGTTTGGGGTGATCTCTAGATGGGAGCTATTGATTTTCTTCAATTTCCGTCAAAAAATGAGGCCGCGGCCAACGTTCTTAGAACTTAGTTTAGTCAGACCTCAATATTTCCCCTTTGGCACACCATACAGGGCACATTTATGATTGGATTGCTTTGAAACCTGGCATGCCTGTTTGGGGTGACCTCTAGATGGGAGCTATCGATTTTCTTCCATTTCCGTCAAAAAATGTTGCCACGACCAACGTTCTTAGAACTTAGTTTAGTCAGACCTCAGTATTTCCCTTTGGCACATCCTACAGGGCACATTTATGATCGGATTGCTTTGAAACCTGGCATGCTTGTTTCGGGAGACCTCTAGATGGGAGCTATCGATTTTCTTACATTTGCGTCAAAAAATGTTGCTGCGGCCAACGTTCTTAGAACTCAGTTTAGTCAGACCTCAATATTTCTCTTTGGCACACCCTACAGGGCACATTTTATAACTTTGAAACCAGGCATGCTTGTTTGGGGTGACCTCTAGATGGGAGATATCGATTTTCTTCCATTTCCATCCTTCAAAAAATATTGCCGCTGGCAACGATCTTTGAACTAAGTTTAGTCAGGCATCAATATATTCCTTTGGCATGCCCTATAGGGCACATTTATGATCAGATCAGTTTGAAACTTTGTATGCTTGTTTGGTGTTACCTCTAGATGGGAGCTATCGATTTTCTGCGATTTCCGTCAAAAAATATTGCCACTGGCAATGACCTTCGATGAACTTAGTAAAAACTTAGAGCAGTTAAGCATCAATATTTCTCTTTGACACACCCTGCAGGGCACATTTATGATTGGATCGCTTGCAAACTTGGTGTGCTTGTGTGGGGTGACATCTATATGGGAGCTGTCGATTTTCATCCATTTTTGTCAAAAAATGTTGCCGATGACCTTTGAACTTAGTTTAGTCAGACCTCAATATTTCCCTTTAACACACCCTTCAGGGCACATTTATGATCGGATCACTTGAAACTTGGTATGTGTGTTCGGGGTGACCCCTAGATGTGAGCTATTGCTTTTTTTCATTTCCATAAAAAATTATTGTCATTATCACCAGCCTTTGAACTTACTGCATTTTGTGCATCAACTTATCCCTTTTGCACTCTCTGCAGGGTATATTTATGAATTTCCATAAAAAAAAAACAAAAAGCATTACCACAAGCAACCTTCAAACTTAGTGCATTTGTGCATTAACATCTTCCTTTGGCATGCCTCAGAGGGCACATTCATTATCAGGTTGTTTGGAAACTTTGTATGCTTATGCAGGATGACAAAGATAGGAGCTATTGATTTTCTTTTCATTTCCATCAAAAACTGTTGCTGTTAGCTGTTAGCAACAATCTTTGAATTTATTGAATTTGTGCATCAACATTCTTTGACATGGCCTACAGGCCACATTTATCATAGGATTGTTTTTGAACTTGGTGTACTCATTAGGCAAGACCTTTAGATAAGAGCTATTTGTGTATCAAACTTCTTCCTTTAGCCAGTCTTACAGTTTACATTTAAAAATGCATGGATAACTCTGACGTTGTGCACACACAATGCTGTTATGTTGAAATTTCATCAAATAACATTGGTACCAATGATCTTCAGTTTTGCCATTTCATTTATAACTTACCAAGTTCAAGTTTGTCAAGTTGAGCTACAGTGTCATTGACACTTTCATTTGGTATCCTCATGATATTGGTACCTGGTTTTTAGTATATTGCTCAAATGTTTGTATTTGGCCATCAGTGTGCTGAGTGTTCAATGTACTTGTATATTATGTTCTGTATACTCCTCATTTAACTCTTTCAACACGAGAGGCCGCTTTTCCGGTCCAGGAACACGAAACGTCATAATTTCATTAAATAGGATGTACTAAGTGAATGTGTGTGGAAGAACAATTAATATTTTCAATGTGCAGCCACATTGAAAATATTAATTGCTCTACCCCCAAATAATGGATATGGACTCTTCCAAATTCTGCCATTTAACTGTCATGGAAGATACCACCAGTGTTGAAAGGGTTAAACATTAATCATAGAATCTTGTGACTTCTGAATCCACCCCGCCTCACACCTCCAGTCATGACAATTGTACCTCACTGACTATGAAGAGTTGTAATGACAGGGTTTTAGACTTAGTTTCTAGGGCTGTAGTGCTTGAGTTTAGACTTAGTTTCTAGGGCTGTAGTGCTTGAGGGAAATGTCAGACCGAAAGCATATTAATTGATGTACGACTACGCCTCAAACTGAAAATGAATGGATGGTTAATATAAAATTGATTCATATATTGTATGTAGTTTGGTCTCCACTGCATTTTGGGGTCGTTCTCATTATGTAGGAACTTATTTATTAAGTGTAATCAAACAGTCTGAGGTTCTTTAGTTGGACAATATAAAGCATTAAGACAGAACCTTTGGAGGTTGCAAAAAACCTTCTTAACTTGAATCAGGGTCTTCCCGAAATGCCGATATCTATTGTTCTCATACAATCGACCAGTAAGGTGTAATAAGGTGTGATAATCTGAGTCATCATCTATAACCTGCTTCACATTTGTGGGCAGTTCAGGCGGAGTCGTAATTAACACAAACTCATTTCACATTTCGATTAATTTTAATGGGGATTTTCAAGGATGTTCTTTACACATATTAGATAATAAATAATACATAAATATGATTTGGAAGAAAAATTGATTTTTTTCTCTTAATTAAATTTTGGATCATAACACATCATTTGGAAGAAAAATTGATTTTATTCACTTAATTTTGAATACAAGAATATATTTATATTACAAGATAGAAAATACATAAATATTTCAGAACAAACATACATTTTATAGTCCTACAAGATGGGACACAGCGTCACCATATTGAACAGGCGTCATGTCACCCGCCTCTAATTTTGCCTTTTCCCTCTCTAACGTCTCCTCTTTCCCCTGTTTCTGATTTGAAGGATATCTGTGAATGCCTTCTCTGCTTTTATCAAGTCAATAAACTTGTAGACACTGTGGTTATGGTGATACAGTTTGGCTAGTTTAGCATGCCACCCCTCCCCATGATTGTTAGTTCTCGGGCCCTGGTTTCCATAGTGACTCCACATGGCCCTGCCACCTTCTACCCACTGCTCAGTTATGTAATCTGCAAACCCAAGAACTTTAGGGTTCTCTAAGTCAGTCTCTTCTAGAGCATTTAGCCAAAAATCGTCTATATCACTCATTCTCATGAGAGGCAGTGCTGATGCTCGACGAACAAGTTTGGTAACACTGTCATCATTTCCAAATGCACTTTGTAGCCCGTGTTTTTGTGCATTTCTCCAAATTGCTTGTCTAAAATGGAATAAGCAACCCTTTAATTCACAATTGAACACATTCGGAACAGCTTTTTGAGCAGCAGTTTCAAAGTCTGTAACAATCCTAGTGGGCCGTAAAGGTGCATTTAGTCTTTGAGAATTATTTTCTTTTACTGTATTAAAGAATGATTCGTAAGTTCTTTGAGTTTTGTTCAGGAGTAATGCGTGCACCAATGGAAACATTTTATTATCCACAGTTTGGTTGGCATCATTTCCAATGAACAATGCTGTTTCTTTGACTCTTGTTGTGGAATTTATGTCCTTGGTATACATGATTTTGTCCTCCGCATCTCATGGGTATAAACTCTACTTGTATTTGTGAATTGACATTTTGGAATGCAATGGTTTGCAAGTTTCCGATATTTATTAGAACACTGCCTCATGTTTATTTAGTAGTTTTCAAAGGAATAAAAAAAGACAATAAAAACTAATAAATGGCCTGAGTGACTTCAAATAATGTCATTTTACTTGATCGACAAACAGAACACTCATTATTCAATCACAACTAACACTGTTTCTTGAAGAAACACAAATTGAAGCTGGTGTGAATTTTGTTGTGCTAGTGCAAGCAGTTAAACGAAACAAACCATACCTAATTAACAATGACCTGTACTGGCATAGTGAGAACAAATTTCAGTTTTGTGATTACAGCATGCTGGCATTCCAAGAATAAACCCTTGAATCATGTTGACTCTTTACCTAATGTCACAAGAATATGAAACTCAGCAGAAAAGAAAGAAAAAAACTAAATTGGGTCATTTGTGCAGCAAAGCACACCATGCTGTTATGACCAGACTGTGCATTACATTCTGACACATAGAAATCGCTCTATATTTTTTAATAATAATGGTTAATTCAAGTTGATTTACATTAGTCTGTGTGAAACAAACAAGGGTTTTTGTATGGGTTTTTTTTGTTTTGTTTTTTTTTTTTCTATGCCAGTTTGAAAAACTGTATTATAGTATAACATTGTCCATCCATCCACCTGACCATTTATTTTTGGTTTTCAGACAATAACTTTGGCTGTATATGTGACTAGCGGGTGAATATCCGGCGTTGCACGGGAGAAGATGGTTATATCAATATACCCTCAGATATGATCGGCTCGGCCGTTTTCGAAATAGAAGGTCAAGATCACCAATTTCAAGGTCAAGGTGACCGGGCACCCTGATAAAGTCAAAATGGTCGATGGGTTAATATACCCGCACATATGAAATTTTAGCCCGATTGGCCCAGCTGTTTTCGAAATAAAAGGTCAAGGTCATCAATTTGAAGGTCAAGGTCACCCTACACGGGCACAGCACCCATCCCATGTTACTCGCAGGGACGAATTACCCCCGTGTACAAAATTTGAGATCATTCGGTCGAGAAAAGGATGAGTTCACCCGGAACAAAGATAGAGAGAGATATAGATACAGACATTCGCATTTATAAGATATCCAATTCATTTTTATGCTTTCCTAAAAAATTTGGAGGGAGCATATAGGCACCACTATGTCCGCCTGTCTGTCCATCTGCCAGTGATATCTCAGCAGTGAGTGGATGGATTTCAGTGAAATTTGGTATGAGGGATGCTTGTGACAGGCTGCTCTCGCATATATTATAAAAAAGTTGTCCGCTTATTTTTCACCAGAGGTACTTTCGTTACTTTGTTAATTTTTCATGATTTTTTTCTGTAAACAGCAACATCTTACTAGTTCAGGGATGGATTTCAATGAAGTTTGGTTTGAGGGATCCTTATGACAAGCTGCTCCTGCACTTGTTTTAAAAAAGTTGCGTGCATATTTTTCACCAGAGTTATGGCCCTTACTTTGTCAATTTTTCTTGATTTTTTCCATCTGCAGGAATATTTCAGCAGTGAGTGGTTAGAAATCAATGAAATTTGGTATGAGGGATCCTTGTGACAAGCCACTCCTGCACGTTATAAAAAAGTCTGCTTGGTCATCCAGCCATCTGCCCACACCGATATCTCAGCAGTGTTTGAATGAATTTCAAGAAAATTTGGTATGAGGGATCCTTGTGACAAGCCACTCCTGAACATGTTATAAAAAAGTTCCCCCCATATTTTTCACCAGAATTACAGTACTTGCATTTCAAAGAGATGTGCCAAATTATTTCCTATAGTGGGGGACCACAATTTTACGAATCTGTCTGATAACAAGTTGACTGTCGCAGAACATCCATCAGTTTTACTGATTTTCTTGTTGGTATATGGTCTTATAAACAGAAAACACAGATCAAGTTCAATTTTGACGTTTTTTTTGGTATTCTGTTGTCAAATTATTCCCCTTTATTGACATATAATTTCATATATTTCTTTTCTGTCCATTCACTTTTGGTTTCCAGATGACTTTGGCTGTGCAAACCAATTCAATTTTTTGCTCACCTGTACGAAGCTCGAGGGGAGCTTCAGTGCTCACTTTCTGTCTGTCATCCGTCCATTGCCTGTCCATTTTTCATCCATCAGGCTGCCATTAACTTTATATTAGCGACTTCTCGTCATAAACCACTGGGCCAAATTGAATCAAACTTCATATGCATGTTCCTTATCATATGTCAGTTCAGTTTGTTCAAATAAAATTGCCATGCCTAGAAGTGGCATAATTTTGTTAGCACACCCACAACATCCTGAGAGGGGTCAGATTCAGGTTTGTTCATAACAAGTCCCTGGGTTCATATTTGGGCTAACTATGAGAACCCAAATTTCAGCTTGGTGCAATATGAGGAAAAATATCTAAAAAACAGAGCTACCAGTAAAAATCCCTTGAAATTTAGTGTACTGCATCTTTAGGGGGTCAACTTGAAGTTTGTTCAAATTAAGTTCTTGAAGTAGAACTGTGGGAGTCTAAATTTTAACTTAGTGCAACATGAGGAATTTTTAAAAAACATTTCTGATGATCCGTCATTGGGTAAAATTATATTTTATTTGCTTGAGAAGAAAATTTGTAGGGTTTTGAATGATTTAAAAAAAAAAAAAAAATTTCATATGTTGGAGCTTGGTGGGGGGGAGTTTTTCTCTCTTTGCTTCAAAATGTTTTTTCAAGGGATCTGAGTGATTTTACACCAAAATAAACCCCAAAATTCACCAAAAAGACCCTAGCTAAATTATATTTACTGTACAGTAAAACTACTCTGTTAATTGAATAGTCACTTTGCCAAGGAAAATTATTCAGTTAACAGAAGTATTCAATTAACAGGGATTGTATCACTTACCTGTATTCTAGAGATAAACTTGGCATTTGTTCTATTATATCTTGTTTGTCAGAGCTCCATGAGCTCTGTCAAACAAGATATAATAGATTTAAAGATTAAAGAAAAACTGGAGAGAGTCAGGGTAATTTATTCTATTAACATGAGTTTACTCTGACCTATATTCAATTAACAGGTCACATTTGTACTTGAGGTATGGTAAATGGTTTTGTGTTGGGAAATTATATTCAATTAACAGGGTTATTCAGTTAAGAGATATCCAATTAAGTTGGCTCCATTGTATTCAGATAAAGAGGCTGAATGTGATCTTAAATCCTTATTTATCAGGGAAGCGCTTAAGGCCACTTGTGGTCACTTGTTGGTATATGTTCTTATCAACAGAACATGTAGATCAAGTTCAATTTTGACATTTGTTCAATATTCTTATATGGAGTTACTGGGGAGTGCGGTGGCTCAGTGGTGGACCGTTGGACTTCTATGCTACAGGTCCCGATTTCGATCCCTGTCAGGGATGACCCGCATTGTGTCCTTGGGCAAGGCACTTTAGCCCGGTTACCTATATGGGGGGCACAATGATGCTGTGTACTAAGGCGTACTGCATGTCAATGGTCCATATGTCTTCAACTGCTGTAACCCTGCTTGAGTGGTGCTTGAACAGAGTTCGAATGTTGAGGAGCTGACAGTTGTTCGTCGTTGCTCGGTGGTTCTCTCTGGGTACTCCGGCTTCCTCCACCCGTAAAACTGTCACGGACACGATTAGCCATTGTGCATAAGTATGTGACCTTAAACCCTAATAAATAATGGAGTTATTGTCCTTTACTGACTTAGAATTTCATATGTTTCAAATTTACAGGTAATAACTTTTGTAATGTTCACTCTAGCTAACAGGAGTCTGCATTTAGCCTTATGAACAGAATGTACAGGCCATTTATTTGATATTAGATTGCAGAGTTATTGTTCTTTATTGACTTAGAATTTCTTGTATTTCAAGTTCCCGGGTGATAAATTTCTTTGCATTCAACACACCTAATCTGATTTTTTTAATACAGTTCAAATTTGATTTGGATGTTTATTCAATATTCTGTTGTGGAGTTACATGTATTGCTGTTTATTAACCCTTTACCTAACTTGAAGAGCAGGCGATACTTGCAAACAATTCTTGAATAACACAAGCTTGTTCCAAAGAGGGGTCATAACCAAGCCAGAAAATAGGCAGACTGTCATCTGCAAAATGAGGTCCCCAGAGGCCGAATTTAGTGATGCTACCCTGCACAGCAGGGTAGCGTCACTAAATTTACCCTGTGTGAACTGCAATCTGAATCAGTGTCTCAAAACTAAACAGAAAGAAATACTCAGAGGATAATTGGCCCATTGTATGGGATAGCATCATCAAATTCACCCTCTGGGGACCTCATTCTGCAAATGTCTGACTGCTTATTTTCAGGCCTGGTCATAACCTATGTTTTTTAGACAAAACATGAAAAAATAAAGAAAACTGTCGATTTTCGTGAATAATGCTGACGAGTTTTGGCCATCACGTTGGGTAAAGGGTTAAATTAGAATATCATATATACCAAGTATCCAGATGATAACTTTCTTTATATTCCACACACTTAATCTGTATTTGGAATATAGAGTTATGAACAGAAAACTCAGGACAGGTTTGACTTAGCATTTATTCAAAATGCTATTTTGGGAATTATTGCCCTTTATTTGCACAGAATTTAATATATTTCAAGTTTCTGGATGATAACTCTGTTTATATTCAATGTAACTCTGCCCATTCAAAAAACAGAACATATTATGTTTTGGCATTGTCCAGCAATCTCCATCCATCCATCCATCCAAGAGCTCTTGGTTTCCAAGTAAAATATTTCTCAAGAATATGAAGAAGATCAGCTGAGATCAAGCCAGAAAATAAGCAGACTGTCAACTGCAAAATGAGGTCCCCAGAGGGTGAATTTAGTGATGCTACCTTGCTTAGCAGGGTAGCATCACTAAATTTACCCGCTGTGAACCTCATTCTGAATCAGGGTCTCAAAACTAAACAGAAAGAGGTACCCAGAGGATGAATTGGCCCACTGTATGGGATAGCATCATCACATTAACCGTCTGGGAACCTCATTCTGCAAATGTCAGACTGTTTATTTTCAGGCCTGGCTGAAATTTGAATTTGAAGAAAACAACAGATTGAAATACAGATACTGTTGATGTTGTTCTACTTTCTGATTTTCTTCTTATTAACTCAACTTTGACGTAAGTCAAATTTGAGGTTATGCCATGGCCTGTCGACCGTCTGTCCATCAACAGTTCAATATGGCTCGGGCTAGAGGCTGCATTTATGAACCGATATTTTACGAAACTTCTTGGGTACCTTTGCTATCACCGTGGGACGAGAACAAGTGTTTTGGGGTCCAGTCCTAAATTCAAGTTGGCTTCTAGCAGTCATTTTGTACAAAATTAGGTGCAATCAGATTTTTGCGCAGAACTTCCATATGAAAGTTCTGATTTGAATAATTTTTTGTAGGAATGTTTAGTACCATGGGATACATCACACATAATACAGGTTTTTTTCTTGTGCGTAAATTATGCAAATTAGACTAACTTTGATGTTTTTAGTGTTACTTTCAGCACTGTAAGTTCAAATGCCAATACAGCTAGAGGCTGTATTTATGAACCGATCTTTACGAAACTTCTTGGGTACCTTTGTTATCACCGTGGAACAAGAACGAGTGTTTTGGGGTCCAGTCTGAAATTCAAGATGGGTGCTGGCAGCCATTTTGTACAAAATTAGGTGCAATCAGATTTTTGTGCAGAACTTCCATATGAAAGCTCTGATTTGAATAATTTTTGTGTGAATGTTTAGTACCATGGGATACATCACATATAATACGGGTTTTTTTCTCATGCATAAATTATGCCAATTAGACTAACTTTGCTCCATTTGGTGTTACTTTCAGCACTGTAACTGCAAATGCCAATACGGCTCGGGCTAGAGGCCGTATTTATGAACCAATCTTTACGAAACTTCTTGAGTACCTTTGTTATCATCGTGGGACGAGAATGAGTGGTTTTGGGTGCGGTCCAAAATTCAAGATGGCCACCAGCAGCCATTTTGTACTTTAGTTAGTGCAATCAGTTTTTTGTTCAGAACTTCTGTATGAAAGTTCTGATTTGAATAAATTTTTGTATGAATGTTTAGTAACATGGAATATATCACATATAATACGTTTTTGTTTTCTCGTGCAGAAATTATGCAAATTAGATGAACTTTGATTTATTCAGTGCTACTTATACACAATAAGTACACATGTCAATACGGCTCATGCTAGAGTCTGTATTTATAAACCGATCTTCACGAAACTTCTTGGGTACCTTTGTTATCACCTTGGGACAAGAACGAGTGTTTCTGGGTGCGGTCTGAAATTCAAGATGGCTGCCAGTGGCCATTTTGTACCAAAATTAGGTCCAATCAGTTTTTTGTACACAACTTCTATACAACTCAGGCTAGAGGCTGTATTTATGAACCAATCTTTACAATACTTTACATGTACCTTTGTTATCAGGTCATTACCTAGATGTTTGTCATTGCTGTATCATATACTATACATGTACATGTCTTAAACAAGTTGAGCTACAGTGTCACTGACACTTTCATTTTTGAACTTGTTGTGCTCATTGGGCAAAACCTTTAGATAAGAGCTATTGATTAGCATTCATTTCTGTGAAAAAAGTTGCCATTTACAATAACCTCTGAACTTACTGCATTTGCGTATCAACATTCTTCCTTTAGCCAGTCTTACAGTTTACATTTAAAAATGCATGGATTATTCTGACTTTGTGCACACACAGTGCTGTTATGTTGAAATTTCACCAAATAACACTGGTACCAATGATCTTCAATTTGGCCATTTCAATTATAACTTACCAAGTTCAAGTTTGTCAAGTTGAGCTACAGTGTCATTGACACTTTCATTTTATTAAGGCTCCTGGCTAAAAATCAGGGGGAGCTCAAGTGATCAATTTTTGTTTGCTGTCTGTCTGTCCATCCGTCTGTTTGTTTGTTCATCTGCCCTGCGTGAACTTTACATTATTGACTTCTCTTCATAAGCCACTGGGCTGAACTGACCCAAATTTGATGTGCATGTTCCTTATATGTCTATTCAAGTTTGTTCAAATAAAGTTTCCACGCCCACAGGGAGCACCACAAGGGGCATTACTCTGATAGCACCCATAAATTGTTTTCCAAAATTAAAAAATCTTCTCCAGAACCATCAATTAGAATCTTTTGATATTTGATATATAACATCTCTAGGTGGGTCAGATTCAAGTTTGTTCAAATTGGGTCCCTTGGTTAATATTTGGACTACCTGTAGGAGCCCAAATTTTAACTTGGTGCAATATGAGGAGATTTAATTAAAAATCTTCTTCTTCAGATCCACTAGTCAGAATCCTTTCATATTTGGTATACAACATGTCTAGGGGGCCAGATTTAAGTTTGTTCAAATCGAGTGCCTGGGCTAATATTTGGGCTCCCTATGGGAGGCCAAATTTTAACTTAGTGCAGTATGAGAGAATTTCTTTGAAAATCTTCTCCAGAACCATCTATTAGAATCATTTGATGTTTGGTTTACAACATCTCGGGGTGAAGGGGAGGTAAATACTTATTAATATGAAGCTTTCACTGTTTCTACAGTTCAAGATTACGCAGGGTTTGCATGCTCTAACTGAGAAAGCTGTTTGTTCGACATGTTTTAACCCACAGCACTCTGAAGTCAAAATGACTTAAGTTTTCAGCAGCAAATATTCCCCATAATGCAGTTTGATATTTAACCAAAGATACCTTGTTTGACAGAGCTCTGTCGTAAGCTATGTGTTTGAGATAACAAATGGAAAAAATAATGAAAATTGAATGGTGATTTTTGTGAGTAGCGCTGGCCGCTGTTGTCCGTTATGTTGGACAAAGGGTTAAAGTATATTTAACACTGCTGTCTGCCATTTGTCGAGACAAATTTTTGTATTTTGCCATCAGTCTGCTCAGGATTCAGTTTACATTTATCTTTATCCTTGATAAGCCTAATCGACCCCCTAGCTACTGAAAGTGATGTTAAACTGCAAGAAACAAACTATCTGAATTTATTAGCTTAACTTGACAAACTCAAGATAAGCTATTGTCATCATGGGTGCAGAAGTCTGTTAGTCTGTTCGTCTGTACACATTTTCCTTTAGCACAGGCTACACCCCGTAGTTCTTGTCCGATCGTCACGAAATTTTTCATATGTAGGTTTGGGGTCATATCTAGTGAAGAACGTCCCCTTTTGGTCGCGATCGGTCAACCGTCATTGCTAACCGAGCCCAAAACCCGAAAACCTTTAGCACAGTCTACAGGTAGTATTTATGAAGGGACTTCATTGTAACTTGGTAGGATGCCTCTGTATAATATCTAGATGAGAACGTCCCCTTTTGGTCATTATCTGTCAGCCGTGACGGTTGCCCAAGTCCGAAACCCAAAAACTGTTAGCACAGTCTGTATGTCATATCTAATATGGAGGGATTTTTATAAATTGGTACGATGACTCCGTATGATGTCCAGGTGAGAACTTCCCTATTTGGTTGTGATCTGTCAACCGTGACGACTGCCCTAGCCAAAACCTGAAAACACAGTCTACAGGTCGTATTTATGGAGGGATTTCATAATAGCTTGGTAGGTTTACTTCATATAATGTCTAGATGAGAACATCCCTTTTTTGGTCGTGATTGGTCAACTGAGACTGCTACAGGGGCTCGAAGTCCGAAAACTTTTAGCACAGTCTACAAGTCATATTTATGAAGGAATTTCATTGTAACTTGTTAAGATGAATCCAGATAGTGTCTTGATGAGAAAGTCCCCTTTTGGTCGCGATCATTCAGCTGTGATGGCTGCCCATGTCCAAAACCCCAAAACCTTTATCACAATCTATAGGTCGTATTTATAGAAGGATTTCATTGTAACTTGGTAGGTTGACTCCATATAGTGTCTAGATGATAACGTCACTTTTTGGTCGTGATTTGTGAACTGTGACGGCTACAGGGGCCCGAAAACCTTTAGCACAGTCTACAGGTCATATTTATGAAGGGATTTCATTGTAACGTGGTAGGATGACTACAGAAAATGTCTAGATGAGAACGCCCCCTTTTGTCGCGATCATTCAGTCGTGATGGCTGCCCAAGCCCCAAAACCCTTAGCACAATCCATAGGTCGTATTTAGTATAGAGGGATTTCATTGTAACTTGGCTGCCTCCATATAATATCTAGATGATAAAGTCACCTTTTGGTCGTGATTAGTCATCTGTGACGGCTACAGGGTTCAGAAGCCCGAAAACCTTAAGCACAGTCTACAGGTCATATTTATGATGGGATTTCATTGCAACTTGGTAGGATGAATCCAGATAATGCCCAGATGAGAAGGTCCCCTTTTGGTCGCGATCATTCAACCATGACGGCCACCCGAGGCCAAAACTCGAAAAACTTTAGCACAGACTACAGGTCGTATTTATGAAGGGATTTCATTGTAACTTGGCAGGGTGACTCAGTATAATGTCTAGATGAGGACGTCCCCTTTTGGTTGCGATCGGTCAGCCGCGATGGCTACACAGACCCGAGCCCGAAAACCTTTAGGCCTTATTTATGAAGGGATTTCATTGTAACTTGATAGGATGACTCGTTTGGGAATAATTTTACTGTAATTTGGTATCTTTCGTTGACATACATTAACTGTGAGGGCCACATTAACCCACCCCTCAATTCTTTAGTACAGTCTACACCTCATATTATTTTATAGAAAACAGCATACAGGTAACACAATTGAACATATTCCCAATTATCACAATTCTTGTCTTATTTCATAGTCCCTTCATAAACATTTAACATTATCCTTTTCTCATCAAACACAACACACGGACAAGTTAATCCTTTACCCAACGCCGACGATTTCAAAATTTATTATTTTAAATATCATTTTTTAATTTTTTTTTTTAAAATTTCAACAAAACCATATCATGTGACCCCTCTTTGAAACGAGCTCGTTCCAAAGAGGGGTCACATGATATGGTTTTGTTGAAATGTTTCGAAAAATAATATTTTTTCAGCTGCTGAATTTGCATATTACGCGAGCGGATGCGGGCGATTCGTTGGGTAAAGGGTTAAGCTACAGAATCATTGACAATTTCATTTGAACTTTATCAGTGTACGATACTGCCACTATTATATTTTAAATACCCATCACAAATCTTCCAGCTTTCTCACAGACCACATGACTTGGAATAAGAAATTCATTGCCCAGATGGTAGCGCTGACCAGCATCACATAAATATACTGCACTATTTTGGTTCCATCTTTTATCGTGATCCTGTTCACTTTCATCCTTGTCCTTTTAAATTAATGTGAAGAGCCTTATATAGGGATCTACTTTCATTTGGCAATGAAGAACATATATCGGCTTAATCTCTACTTTTTATGTTGCACATTTTCCAGAGGCTTGTTTCGGTTAGAACATTCAATCCCACCGGATTATCGTGTATCTTGAATTATCTTAACATGGACTAGCTGCTATTATTAAAAAAAATATTCAGGCGAGTAGTTTTGGCCAGGCCTGCAACCAGGGGGAGGGGCAAGCCCCCCCCCCCCCCGGAAACATTTTCGTCCCTCCCCCCTAGTAAAATTTCCGACACTGTTTTTTTCAATTTTCACCATTTTGATCCATTTTATCTACCAGTGAATTAACTCAAGAGTTGTCAATTTACACCTATAATTACATTGAATATAATCCCATGACTGAGTCTCTATTGTTATATTTGAGGTATTTAATCAACACACAGATTATACACAACTATGACAATACGAAACATTAACTAATTAACAGAAGAGATTATCAGGTTAAATTTCAAGTGATAAGTGGTTACTGCTAATTGAAAGTAGGAGAAATGCTCTCGCAAACAGAGGCTTTCCATGGGACAACGACAGGAAATTGCTCCTTTTAATGCCAAATTTTAAAATTTTTACGCGCCGGGTGGAACCATGGTCGACCCGAGGCACATGTGCTTGGCAAAGAGTATCCAAATTAGTGGAATTTAGTCACTTTGAGGCGGTGGAGGGGTTGAGGGTGGGGGGATAAAATGATTCTGAATGGTCCTTCAAAAGTTAATGGACAGAAATAAAAAATTGCAAATAATGAATCTTGTTATTTGAGCAGAAAAAATAAAACTTTTTGGGGTATGTTGAAGCAGGAATTGATCCTTCAGAAGACAGGAAAATGCTCCTTTTAATGCCAAATTTTAAAATGTTTCCATGCCGGGTTGAACCATGGTCGACCCGGGACACATGTGCTTGGCACGGTGTATCCAAATTAGTGGCAAAAGTTAGTGGACAGAAATAAAAAACAAAAATCAAATATTGAATCTTGTTATTTGTTGTGCAGAAAAAATAAAACTTTTTGGGGTATGATGAAGTAGATATTGATCCTTCGAAAGACAGGAAATTGCTCCTTTTAATGCAAAATTTTGGGGTATGTTGAAGTAGGAATTGATCCTTCAGAAGACAAGAAATTGCTCCTTTTAATGCCAAATTAAAAACTTTCCCCATGCCGAGTCGAACTATGATCGACCCGGCGCACATGTGCTTGGCACGATGTATCCAAATTAGTGGAACTTAGTCGCTAGGGGGGGGGGGGGGGGGGGGAGGTGAAATGATTCAGGATGGTAATTCAAAGGTTAGTGGGCAAAAATAAAAAAATCAAATAATGAATCTTGTTATTTGAGCAGAAAAAATAAAAATTTTGGGGGTATGTTGAAGTAGGAATTGATCCTTCAGAAGACAGGAAATTGCGCCTTTTAATGCAAAATTTTTAATTTTTCCCATGCCGGGTCGAACCATAGTCGACTCGGCGCACATGTGCTTGGCACGGTATGTCCAAATTAGTGGAATTTAATCACTGTGGGGTGATGGGGGGCGGGGGGGGGGGGGTCGAGTGATTCAGGATGGTCAATTCAAAAGTTAGTGGACAGAAATAAAAAAAATCAAATAATGAATCTTATTTGAGCTGAAAAAATAAAACTTTCTGGGGTATGTTGAAGTACGAATTGATCCTTCAGAAGACAGGAAATTGCTCCTTTTAATGCCAAATTTTAAAATTTGTCCATGCCGGTCCGAACTATGGTCGGCCCGGCGCACATGTGCTTGGCAAGATGTATCCAAATTAGTGAACTTTAGTCACTTGGGGGGGGGGGGGGGGGATAAAATGATTCCAGACGGAAAAATGAGGGGATTATGTCCAGGTTGGGGAGGCGCCCCCCCCCTACATAACCCCCTCCCCCTGATGTCCGACTCTGGTCGCAGGCCTGGTTTTGGCATTTTACTAGCATACACTAGAAGCCTTTCACATAAAGCTGTCTAACAAATAACTAAAGTGGTTAAGATGACACAGCTAAGTGGCACATCTACAGACCCTACCTCATCTTCTGAGCATAGTTTTAGCGTTTCGAATTACATAGCCCAAAGGCTCTTCGCTGGAAAAAGGACTTGGAACACTCAGCGGCACAGACACGTGTCACATGGACAATCTGAAACCTTCATGCATATCTAGTACAGACTCTATTGCAACAGAGAACATCGTGTTAGCATTTCGTATAATATATCCTAGAAGCCATTCGCTGAAATGGTGTAAGAAAACACTAAATTGGTAAGGTGACAAATGGAAATCTCAAGCTCTCAGGCCACCAGACTAATTTTGTAAGAAATTCGATGCTGTTATGACCTGGAACCAGCCTAGCCTTTAAATAAATAGGCCATCCACTCGTCTGAAATATTTCGGTTGGCTGGAAAAGCGAACCCATGATTCGATCGACATTTTAAAGTCTCTCCACACCCGTAGTTTGATGAGTATGGCGGGAAGTTTCACAAATTATGTTATCTGGTACCATCCGTGGCTTTTCGATAGATGGCATTTCGAGTTACGACCCTTATACCATTGAACGCTCCGGAGAACGCTTCGAATCATTGGGTGTTTTACCCGCACATATCTTAAGACACAATTGCCTTTTCTTGGTAAATAACGCAGAATATTGCCACATATTCAGTTATATCGGATACAAATACACACTTCTTCCGAATTTGAAGTCAACCGGGCCTGTACAGGCCGAGGAGATGAAGCATTCCATGACAAACAGAAACTGCTAATATCAATGACTTTTCGATAGGCGGCATTTCGAGTTACCTCCCTTATACCATAGAACGCTCCAGAGAACGCTTCGACTCCCAATACCAACACGAGTCTTAAGATACAATTGCCCAATCTCTCTAAATAGCGCAAAATATTGCCTTCAGACGTGTCCATTTAGTAATATCGAACAGAAATACACACACCTGCCGAGTTTGAAGTCGATCGGGCCCGTAGAGGCAAAGGAAGTGGGGCACGTCACGACATTACACCATTACACCCACGGCAAAGCGTCTTCGTTTGCACGCACGGATTATATGACACAATTGTTGACTGCATAATTCACTTGTGAAGTTATTTATAATCAAACCCGGAAATCCCAGTAAATCACTTTTTGGAATGTAATAAAAGGTTCTAATCTGCATAGGGCCTTGCGAATCACATAGTTTCGATTCGCATCGAATCGAGTCTGTTATTCGAACCTCGAATCGAATACATGCGTCTTGATAAAATATTCCAACTGCATCGTTGAAGGCATGCGTTGATGATGTTGTTGAAATATTTACCCAGTAAGGATTTTTGTTCAAAAACAGAAACGGATGCGAGAATTCTGTACTGGATATAGGGCCTACTGAACGGTTCTAGCCGCTAGTAACCGTGAGCTCATCACGATATTACTCGTGGACTTTAAGTTTGCCTTCAGCAGTGGTAGCGACTATTTATTTATTTATTGGCGTTTAAGGTCACATACTTATGTACAATGGCTAATCATGACCGTGACAGTTTTACGGGTGGAGGAAGTCGGAGTACCCGGAGAGAACCACCGAGCAACGACGAGCAGCTGGCAGCTTCCCAACATCGTAACTCCGCACTGCAGCACGGGTAGGGTTAGACTGGTTCAAGACATGCGTACCATCGGCGTGCAGTACGCCATAGTACCCGGCGTCATCGTGCCCCCATGTGGGCAATCGAGGTTAAGTGCCTTGCCCAAGGAAACAACGCGGGAGTCCGAATTGATCGCTCAGACGATCACCCATCCAATGATTAACCGGGCTCGACGTCGCTAAACTTCGTTGATCTGGCGAGAACCGGTTACCGCAACGCCACCGCGGTAGCGACTAGTGTAACCGGGATTAACACGAGTGATTGCATGGATACACGTGTTTTGTCTGTTATAATAGCGGAAATTACACCCTGACTTTATTTTCAACATTACTTATATAAAATTTCTATCTCAGATATACATTTTGTGAGGCGACTAAGATGACCGATACCAAGCCAAATTCCAGTGAAAAGATTCGAAGGAAAATGAATCGTGCAGCCGATTTCGAATCGAGACGAATTCCAACATAAGATTTGAATTCGAATCGAATCTCGAAACTTCATGGGACCCTAAAGCTGCAGTTCCAAAGCACTGCAAACGGCGCCTTGTTACCTGAACTGCTTCATCACGTTTCACACAATCTTACCCTAGCGTACTAAACCCACACAAGCAGGATTAACACTGGCTGATGACAAGTGCACCATCGAAGTGCAGTACGCCTAAGTACACATCGCACCGTGTAAGTGGCTTGTCCAAGGACACAATACAGTTACCCCTGGCGGGGATCGAACCATGAACCTTTCGATTTGAAATCCAATGGCGTATGTAACCACTGAGCCACAGCGCTTCCACGAATCCCTTATATTTGTGGGGAAAATGCCTACGACCAACCAGGGTTTCACGTTTAAAGTTTTTCTTTCACACTTTAAGGGGGCGCGGTGGCTCAGTTGGTAGAGGTGCAGGCTGCAAGCCGAGAGGTCCTCGGTTCGAATCCCACCTGCGGCAACCGCGTTGTGTCCTTGGGCAAGACACTTCACCCCGATTGCCTACATGGGGGCACGATGACGCTGTGTACTGAGGCGTACTGTACGTCGATGGTGCGCATGGCTTCAACCAATCTAACCCTGCCTGTGCTACGGTGCAGAGTTCAGAGTTACGATGTTGGAGAGCTGACAGCTTCTCGGTGGTTCTCTCCGGGTACTCCGGCTTCCTCCACCCGTAAAACTGTCACGGTCACGATTAACCATTGTGCATAAGTATGTGACCTTAAACACCAATAAATTTCACACTTTAAACTTTATTGTTAGGAATTTTGTTGATCACTTTTCACCTCCTGTTGATGCCTGACGACAGATCCTGTCACAAGGTTACCACATCTAATGGAAATCTCTACATCCCCCAGTCCAGCCCATTTTCTGTTGACCCTCTATCCAACGTATATATATGAGTAGTTTTTTAGAGCTATTTTCAAAATCGCCAGTAATATTTTATTGTAGTGATATCAACGAATCGGAAACATGGTCGGAAAATCTTACCTTCGACCCACCATGTCGGGAAACTTTAAGATCCTGGCCCAAGATAAGTTTTATCTTGAATTTATTTTGCTATTGTTGTGAACGAGATTTTCAACAGTCATGTCATGTCTGGTCGTTTTACAGAGAAACACCGATCAGTGGCAAATAACTGTCGGACTCTCCAAATTACTAACCCCACACCCGGGTGGGGCGGGCACTAGTTGAAGGTACAGCACACATCGCCACCATGCACTCACCGGTGCCATTGGGATTAACCCTCTGCACACTAATGTCAAAATACCAAAGTTTTCAGCAGAAAATTGAGCTCGTTCCAATGAAGGGGCCATAAACTTTGTTTTGACGCAAAAATGAAAAAAAAGTAATTAAATAATTTCGTTTGCAAGTGAATCAGCGTTTAATGTTAGGTAAAGGGTTAAATTTCTGATAGCAATTCTCAAAATTTGCAATCGGCGAGTGGGGATAAAAATGATGTTTCTCGCACCCCAACCCCCACACCCCTCTCATTTTTTTCCCTTTCCCATCCAATTAATATCAGTCCTCATGCTAACAATGAAGCGATGTTGTTTGTATTTGTTTAAGTTCTTTTCTGAATGATCTGAATGAAAATTGTTTTCTTCAAATGACATCTCATAAAAATCGTGTTACACCGACCTCATTGTCGTCACACGCAATTGGACAAAAGCCCGGGGAACGTTGAATTTTTGTGAATCATGGAACGTACTGCACGATTTATGTTTGTGGGCAGTCGCTTCATCCGTGACGGAGAACATCTTTCATCAGCCATTCATTATTAATACTGTTTTGACAGCGTGTGGAGATGCTGATAGAAGACAGTCACCAGCACTCTTCAGAGTGCCTGTGAGTACATGAAAACTGGAGTCTTTAGAAATTTGATAAAAACTATTGAGCTCTTCAAAAAAAATCTACCTTTCGTCTTCTGATACTCCGTGACAAAACCGATTCTTGGGAGGAGAATAACCGGTGAAGGGGCACTTTAGTTGTAACCCAAGGGATTCGGGGCAGGAGGGATGGGAGCCGACACGAGTCGAGCCCAAACCTGACCTAAAAGTCCGTAATAAAAATTTTTGATTTGGTATGTCCTTTCGTGAAAGGACGTACCAAACACCAAAATTATATAGGGGACTTTCATGCCGTGTTTGGACTGAAACGAGATTTGCAACACAAATTGCTCTCCCAAGGGGGAATAAAATCCACTATGCGATTCAAATTAGGAAAATGTTTCTGGATGTGACATCCCAGGAACGTTTTTTTCCCTTTAAATTTGGAGTACTCAAGTCTCATTTCCCTTATAATTCTCTCCCTGGCATATAAACGCTTCGCGACGCGGAACATAATTACTTTCCACACATAATCTAAACACCATCAAAGAGCCCGGGCTATAAAAATTGGCCCCGGATCCAAAATTTCTTCTTTGGGCCCTGAATAAGAAAGCACTCAATAGTCTGAAAACCGTTTGGCTTATTTGGTACTAACTTTTTTAAGGTGCTGTATACATAAGTAACGGAATTTTGTTCATTTTGAAATTCCCACCTCTGATATTCCTTAAGGTCTATAGGAACAGGCGAATTTCCCCAAATGGTAAAAAACAAGAGTTCGAAAACTAAAACGATTTTCGTACAAACGGGGACAATCAATGATACTGCTTTGATCAAAAGAATATTTTGTTTGCTGAAGTTAACTAAAAAATATTTTTATTGTTGAAAATCAACTTTTAAAATGTAGATCGCACTACCAGAACGGAAAATTCACACACGCAACTCTTAAATTAATGAAACCAAAATTAATCCCAAACATATATCTATAGCACTTTACCGAAAAATGAACTCTGAGGTTATTTTAAAATTAAAACATGTTTTTAATGTCCATTCAAAAATAGTTTTCCAGTAATGACACCAAGACGTGACACCTGAAGAGACAAATGGCACATGCAAGATGTACATAACACCTTGACTGATGTATTTGGTACAGATATGCATGAATGTTTGTTGACTTTGATTGCTAAATCCAAATATCTAACACTGACAGAGTTGTACAATGTTAAAACCTTCTTACGAAATGGCAATACATGATACAGCTGACTGGTCAAGGATAAATACACTAATTATTTTGTCTCTAACACAGGTTACACATCTTAATATTGATACTAAAAAAATCTTTCAGGTTGGAGATTAAAAATCTGTTTTAAATAATTCAAAAGGCATATCAAAGTTCATATGACGGTAAAGTGCTGTAGATACATGGTTCAGATTAATTTTGGTTTCAGTAATTTAATTGTACCAAATGTGAATCTTTAGTTCTGTTGTCAGTGCAATTTGCAATTTAAAAGTTGATTTTCAACAATAAAATCACTTTTTAGTTTGAAAGTTCAGCACTCCAAATATTCTTTAGATCAAAACAGTACCATTACCTGTCATTGCTTGTATGAAACTTGTTCAATTATCGTGTTTTGGAACCATTTGTTTTAAGGTCTATAGGAACTGGCGAATTTTCCCAAATTGACAAAAACAAATGGTTCCAAAACACGATAATTAAACAATTTTCATACAAGCAATGACAGGCACTTGTACTGTTTTGATCTAATGAATATTTGGAGTGCTGAAGTTTCAAACTAAAAAGTGATTTTATTGTTGAAAATCAACTTTTAAATTGCAAATTGCACTAACAACAGAACTAAAAATTCACATTTGGAACACTTAAATTACTGAAACCAAAATTAATCTGAACCATGTATCTGCAGCACTTTACCGTCAAATGAACTTTTTGAATTATTCAAAACATATTTTTAATCTCCAACCTGAAAGATTTTTTTAGTATCAATATTAAGGGCCTATATAAGTAATGAAATTTTGTTTTGAAAATTCTCTCCTGATATTCCTTCAATTCAAATTAAATATACAAAAATTATACATCAAAATGAAGGTTGGGATGTATAGAACACGAAACACATGTGTAATCAACTCATAGCCGACTGTAGGCACCACTGGTTCCTGGAAGTCTGCTGCCGTATTCGCACCAGGACTGATAATTTAATAATATTTCACGAAAACAACTTGTGGCCAAATGTGCTTTACATATCCAAGAACAAAGCTGGGGGATAAAAATTCTTCAAAACACGGCGACAGAGCTGCATTGGGGAAAGTTCCAAAGCCTTTGCTTTTGTTTACGTATGAGTATACTTTCGATTTCCGGTCGACGTCATCAGACAGAAAAAGCATGTAAAAACAACGCCGTCTAAAATCAAATAATGAAAAAGATCGCCTTCATACAGTATACTGTTATTAGATAGAGATTACACAGTTGCCATATTCAATGCAAGGTATCAGGATACCTGTTGAAATTTCTTAGAATTACGATTTTGTTTTTTGATGGAAATTCGTGGTAACGAGTGATTTGCGCATGTCTGTCGAGCATGGAAACCATCTTCAATAAAAAATGCAGACAGTGTTGTCCTTTTCCAAAATGCAGACCTATCGCTGTATTCGAAAGTGTTTTGAATGCCTAGCTTTGTTCTTGGATATATGAAGCACATTTGGCCACAAGTTGTTCTGATGAAATATTATTTTATTATCAGTTCTGGTGCGAATACGGTAGCAGACTTCCAGGAACCAGTGGTGCCTACAGTCGACTCTATGAGTTGATTGCATATGTGTTTCGGGTTCTATACATCCCAGCCTTCATTTTGATGTATAATTTGTGTATATTTAATCTGAATTTAAGGAATATGAGAGGTGAGAATTTCAAAATAAACAAAATTCCATTACTTATATAGGCCCTTAAGAGGTGTAACCTTAAGAATGCATGCCCAGGATTCACTGGAGCTTCACACTTTTCACTAGTTATGTTTAACACCAACTGAACAATGATTGTCCATCTAGTGTTAGAAACGAAATAATTAGTGTATTTATCCTTGACCAGTCAGCTGTATCATGTATTGCCATTTCATAAGAAGGTTCAACATTGTACAACTCTGTCAGTGTTAGATGTTTGGATTTAGCAATCAATGTCAACAAACATCCATGCATATCTGTACCAAATACATCATCCATGGTGTTATGTACATCTTGCATGTGCAATTTGTCTCTTAAGGTGTCACGTCTTGGTGTCATTACTGGAAAAATATTTTGGAATGGACATTAAAAACATGTTTTAATTAATTTTAAAATCACCTCAGAGTATATTTCTAGGTAAAGTGCTATAGATATGTTTTGGATTAATTTTGGTTTCATTAATTTAAGAGTTGCGTGTGTAAATTTTCCGTTCTGTTAGTGCGATCTACATTTTAAAAGTTGATTTTCAACAATAAAAATATTTTTTAGTTTACAACTTCAGCAAACAAAATATTCTTTAGATCAAAGCAGTATCATTGATTGTCCCCGTTTGTACGAAAATCGTTTAATTTAGTTGTTTTGGAACTCTTTTGTTTTTGACCATTTGAGGAAATTCGCCTGTTCCTATAGACCTTAATTTGGGAAAATTCGCCAGTTCCTATAGACCTTAAATTAAAATTAAATATACACAAGGGGGCGCGGTGGCTCAGTAGGTAGAGGTGCAGGCTGCAAGCCGAGAGGTTCTCTGTTCGAATCCCACATGCAGCAACCGCGTTGTCCTTGGGCAAGACACTTCACCCCCATTGCCCATGTGGGGGCACGTTGACGCTGTGCACTAAGGCGTACTGCACGTCGATGGTGCACCTATCTTCAACCAATGCTAACCCTGTTTGTGTGGAGTTAGTATGTTGGGGAGCTGACAGTTGCTCGCTGTTGCTCGGTGGTTCTTTCAGGGTACTCCGGCTTACTCCACCCGTAAAACTGTCGTGGTCATGATTAGCCATTGTGCAGAAATGTGACCTTAAACACCAATATAAATAAATATAAATATATACAAATAGTATATCAAAATGAAGGTTGGGAGGTATAAAGCACGAAAAATGTGAAATCAACTCAGTTGTCGGCAGGCATCAATGGTTCCTGAAAGTCTGCTACCATACCCGTTTCAGAGCTGATGATACAATAATATTTCAGGAGAACTTGTGGCCAAATGTGCTTCACATATCCATGAACAAAGCTAGGCGTTCAAAACACTTTGGGATGCAGCGTTAGAACTGCATTCGGGAAAAGAACACTGTCTGCATTTTTCACTCTCTATGTTCTAGACATGCGCAAACCACTTCATACCACGAATTTCCACCAAAAAACAAAATCGTAATTCTAAGACATTTCACCAGCAGTCACATCTTGAATAGAATACGGCAACCGTACGGTCTATATATAAAAATAGTATGCTGTATTAAGGGCCTATATAAGTCATGAAATTTTGTTTATTTTGAAAATTCTTACCTCTGATATTCCTTCAATTCAAATTAAATATACACAAAATGTACATCAAAATGAAGGTTGGGAGGTATAGAACACGAAACACGTGTAATCAACTTAGAGTCGACTGTAGGCACAACTGGTTCCTTGAAGCCTGCTGCCGAATAAGCACCAGAAACTGATAACTTAATAATATTTCAAGAAAACAACTTGTAGCCAAGTGTGCTTTATATATCCAAGAACAAAGCTAGGGGATAAAAATTCTTCAAAACACGGCGACAGAGCTGCATTGGGGAAAATTCCAAAGCCTTTGCTTTTGTTTACGTATGAGTATACTTTCTATTTCCGGTCGACGTCATCGGACAGAAAAAGCATGTAAAACCAACGCCGTCTAAAATCAAAGAATGAAAAAGATCGCCTTCATACAGTATACTGTTATTAGATAGAGATTGCACAGTTGTCATATTTAATGCAAGGTATCATGATACCTGTTGAAATTTCTTAGAATTACGATTTTGTTTTTCGATGGAAATTCGTGATAACGAGTGATTTGCGCATGTCTCGAGCATGGAAACCACCTTCAATAAAAAAATGCAGACAGTGTTGTCCTTTTCCAAAATGGAGTCCTATCGCTGTATTTGAAAGTGTTTTGAATGCCTAGCTTTCTTCTTGGATATATGTAGTACATTTGGCCATAAGTTGTTCTGATGAAATATTATTTTATCAGTTCTGGTGCGAATACGGTAGCAGACTTCCAGGAACCAGTGGTGCCTACAGTGGACTCTGAGTTGATTACATATGTGTTTCGTGTTCTATACATCCCAACCTTCATTTTGATGTATAATTTGTGAATATTTAATCTGAATTTAAGGAATATTTGAGGTGAGAATTTCAAAATAAACAAAATTCCATTACTTATATAGGCTCTTAAGGCGATCTTATTTGGTTTTAGACGGCATTGTTTTTCGATGCTTTTCCGTCGGATGATGTTGACCGCAAATCGAAAGTAAAATTATGTGAACAAACTCGAAACCTTTGGAATTTACCCCTCGCAGCTCTGTCGTTGTGTTTTGGAGGATTTTGATGCCCAAGCTTTGTTCTTGGATATGTGAAACACATTTGGCCTCAAGTCCTCAGGAAATATTGTATTATCAGTTCTGGCAAGAATACGATAGCATACTTCGAGGAACCAGTGGTTCCCGCTGTCAACTCGGTTGATTATATTAGTACTTCGTGTTCTATACATCCCAACCTTTTGATGTATACGTGTGCATTTAAATTGAATTTAAGGAATATCTGGTGGGAATTTCAAAATAATCAAAATTCCATTACTTATACAGTACCTTTAAGGTCTATAGGAACCGACGAATTTCCCCAAATCGACAAAAAACAAAAGCGTCCTCAAAGTAAGGTAACTTAGGTGCTGCACAAGAGAAATTTGTTTACTTTGAAATTCCCAGCTCTGATATTCCATAAAATCAAATTAAATATATACAAATTATACACTAAAATGAAGGATGGGGTATAGAACACGAGAAATGTGTAATCCACTCATATATAGAGTTGACAGAACGCACCACTGGTTCGTGGAAGTCTGCTACCCTATTCGCACCAGAACTGATGAAATATTTACGGAGAAGAACCGGTGACCAAATGTGCTTAAAATATCCAAGAAACTAAGGAATGAGACTTTTGATCTACAAAATATACTACTCAATTTGCTAAGCACCAAATATTTGACACATCATAGTGAAATTTGCTTGACATATATGCGATAATTTTGGTGGATATGATTGAGGAATGTATTGAGGTGGTCCCCGGTGTTTACATTAGCTCTCTTGACGGGCAGACTTTTCGTGAGTCCTGGAAAGCATGTACCCCTTGATTTTCATGTTTTCATGTACTGTCAACATGTACATGACATGTGTAGAGTATTCAATCTTTATTTCAACGCAAAACCTTGATTTAATGATTGAATATGGAAAATTCAGATGTAAGAACGGTTTTTGATCATTCAGGCCCGTAGGAACCGCTTTGCCACAGCAAACCAGCTTAGAAGTGACCTTTAAAATGTATCCGGGGTAAATGTTTCGACGCAGACTACCCGGATAGGTTGCATGAAGGTGGTCTCCGATCGAGAAGTCAATGTATTCGCATTCCGCTGTTCCAGACCCTCCGCCAAACACGATATGAATGGGCCATGGACCACGTTGGGTGGGCCAGAAAAGATTGGCGACCTGTCCTTTTTACAGATGAGTCAAGGTACTGCCTAGACCACACCGATAGGCGTTCTGGGGTATGGAGAAGACCAGAAGCGATTCCATGCAGCCAACATTGCTGAGCATGACCGCTATGGTGGAGGATCAATCGTGGTCTGGGCGGCATCAGCTGGGACGTAGAGAACTGTGTTCTTGAACGTGGTACTTTGACTGTACAACGGTATATTGATATCCTTGATGTCCACGTCAGATTGTATGCAGGTGCAGTGGGTGATATTCATTCTGATGGACGATAATGCCCGTCCTCATGTTGCCCATGCTGTCTGGGAGTACCGACAGAGGGAGGGGATTGAGTGTTTGGACTGGCCAGCAAGATCCCCTGACCTCAGACCAATAGAACATGTCTGGAATGAGTTGCAGTTTGCAGTTTCAGCCCGTCCAGTGCAACCAAGAAGTGTCCAGGAGCTTTGGTGCCATGCTGGTGTAAGAATGGAACATCTCACAAAGGACCACCAGGAACCTGATGGGGACCATGAGAAGGCGTTTTTAAGCTATAATTAAGGGCCTATTTAAGTAATGGAATTTTGTTTATTTTGAAATTCTCACCTCTCATATTCCTTAAATTCAGATTAAATATACACAAATTATACATCAAAATGAAGGTTGGGATGTATAGAACACGAAACACACATGTAATCAACTCATAGAGTCGACTGTAGGCACCACTGGTTCCTGGAAGTCTGCTACCGTATTCGTACCAGAACTGATAAAATAATATTTCATCAGAACAACTTGTGGCCAAATGTGCTTCATATATCCAAGAACAAAGCTAGGCATTCAAAACACTTTCGAATACAGCGATAGGACTGCATTTTGGAAAAGGACAACACTGTCTGCATTTTTTATTGAATATGGTTTCCATGCTCGACAGACATGCGCAAATCACTCGTTACCACGAATTTCCATCGAAAAACAAAATCGTAATTCTAAGAAATTTCAACAGGTATCATGATACCTTGCACTGAATATGGCAACTGTGCAATCTCTATCTGGTAACAGTATACTGTATGAAGGCGATCTTTTTCATTATTTGATTTTAGACGGCGTTGTTTTTACATGCTTTTTCTGTCCGATGACGTCGACCGGAAATCGACAGTATACTCATACGTAAACAAAAGCAAAGGCTTTGGAATTTTCCCCAATGCAGCTCTGTCGCCTTGTTTTGAAGAATTTTTACCCCCTAGCTTTGTTCTTGGATATGTAAAGCACATTTGGCCACAAGTTGTTTTCGTGAAATATTATTAAATTATCAGTTCTGGTGCGAATACGGCAGCAGACTTCCAGGAACCAGTGGTGCCTACAGTCGACTCTACGAGTTGATTACACATGTGTTTCGTGTTCTATACATCCCAACCTTCATTTTGATGTACATTTTGTGTATATTTAATTTGAATTGAAGGAATATCCGAGGTGAGAATTTTCAAAATAAATAAAATGTCATTACTTATATAGGCCCTTAACAGTAATGGGTCTCGTACTCGATATTTAAGCCATGCCAGTTCGCTGTCAACTTTTAGGCATATTGAACAATTTCCTCTTTTACCAATAATATCCATTTTCCATGGTTATCGTAATCAAAAGCTAAAAAATGTCAAACACAAATAAAATCTAAAGTGTGCTTTACATATCCAAGAACAAAGCTTGGGTTTCAAAAATTCTCCACAACACTGCGACAGAGCTGCTCGGGAGTAAATTCCAAAGCCTTTGATTTTCTTTACATAGGAGTTTACTTTCGATTTCCCGTCAACGTCATCGGACGGAAAAAGCATGTATATACAACGCCGTTTAAAATCAAATGAGAAAGATCGCATTCCTTCAGCATTCTGTTAGATAGATTGCAGAGTTGCCGAGTTCAATGTAAGGTATGATACCTGTTGAAATTTCTTAGAATTGAGATTTTGTTTTTCTATGGGAATTCCTGGTATCGAGTGATTTGCACATATCTGTCGATCATGGAAACCATCTTCAATAAAAAAAATTCAGACAGTGTTGTCCTTTTCCAAAATGCAGTCCTGTCGCTGCACTCTTAAGCGTTTTGAATGCCTAGCTTTGTTCTTGGATATCTGAAGCACATTCGGCCACGAGTTCTTGCGAAATATTATTTCATCAGTTCTGGTACGAATACGATAGCAGACTTCCAGGAACCAATAGTGCCTGCTGTCAAATCTATGAGTTGATTGCTTGTTTCGAGTTATATACATCTCAATCATCATTTTGATGTATAATTTGTGTATATTTAATTTATATTTAAGGAATATGACAGGTGAGAATTTCAAAATAAACAAAACTCCATTACATATATTGCACCTTAAGAACAAAAAATGACAAGAAAACGGCATGTGAAGCTTTATGCTATGTATTTAATACATCCGGGTTGCTCGAATTGCAAAGGCAGTTAATCAGTCTCGTTTCCTTTTAAAAGGTAATATCCGGGATCATTGGATATCCAAATAGGTATTTTGGGTGACAATTTTATTTTACTATGGATTGAATTTTGTAAATAATGCTCATTAACTGGTTACAGGATAGATTATTTTCGGTCGGAATTTCTTCATATAAATGTTTTATTACAAATTATTCGAAAGACTCTCTTTGGAAACAGAAGTTTTTGTCGGGAGCCATTTTGCAACTGAAATTTTCATACGTCTCATGATGGGAAGTTTATCCGAGTAATATTGAACTTGATTCCAACTGGCGGACGATATTAAATAGAAAAGCCCGATGTACTGTCCACTAGAAGTCGGACGCCATGTTGAAAATATAATTTACACAGGCAAGTCTGATAGAATAAATAACCCACGTGCTAACCCCACTTGATTCGTTTGTTTAAAATGGCGTCATTCCATTGTGAACGCTGCAGTAACTCAACCGACAGCTCTCTTGAAATGGAACGCCATTTTTGGAAACATAATCTTCCATGAAGTTGGCCGGATGCAGTGAATTATCGACCTTATTCAAGATGGCGCAAAAAAAGCTGAATATTATCTGATTTCGGACGCCATCTTGGAACGTCAAATTCACGAACATGAGTTATCGAACTTCAAAATGGCGGCATTTCCGATTTGGAAACCTCGAAGAGGTTCTTTTGGTCGCCATTTTGAAAATGAAATTTTCGCACACATCCCATAATTGGAAGTAGGTCAGAGTTATTGGACTTGATTAATTCAAAATGGTGGGCTGTATTCCATGCAAAAAACCCAGCAGATTTGTCCACTAGAAGTCGGACGCCATGTTGAAAATATAATTTACACAGGCAAGTCTGATAGAATAAATAACCCACGTGCTAACCCCACTTGATTCGTTTGTTTAAAATGGCGTCATTCCATTCTGAACGCTGCAGTAACTCAACCGACAGCTCTCTTGAAATGGGACGCCATTTTTGGAAACATAATCTTCCATGAAGTTGGCCGGATGCAGTGAATTATCGACCTTATTCAAGATGGCGCAAAAAAAAGCTGAATATTATCTGATTTCGGACGCCATCTTGGAACGTCAAATTCACGAACATGAGTTATCGAACTTCAAAATGGCGGCATTTCCGATTTGGAAACCTCGAAGAGGTTCTTTTGGTCGCCATTTTGAAAATGAAATTTTCGCGCACATCCCATAATTGGAAGTAGTTCAGAGTTATTGGACTTGATTAATTCAAAATGGTGGGCTGTATTCCATGCAAAAAACCCAGCAGATATGTTGTCCACTAGAAGTCGGACGCCATGTTGAAAATATAATTTACACAGGCAAGTCTGATAGAATAAATAACCCACGTGCTAACCCCACTTGATTCGTTTGTTTAAAATGGCGTCATTCCATTCTGAACGCTGCAGTAACTCAACCGACAGCTCTCTTGAAATGGGACGCCATTTTTGGAAACATAATCTTCCATGAAGTTGGCCGGATGCAGTGAATTATCGACCTTATTCAAGATGGCGCAAAAAAAAGCTGAATATTATCTGATTTCGGACGCCATCTTGGAACGTCAAATTCACGAACATGAGTTATCGAACTTCAAAATGGCGGCATTTCCGATTTGGAAACCTCGAAGAGGTTCTTTTGGTCGCCATTTTGAAAATGAAATTTTCGCACACATCCCATAATTGGAAGTAGGTCAGAGTTATTGGACTTGATTAATTCAAAATGGTGGGCTGTATTCCATGCAAAAAACCCAGCAGATATGTTGTCCACTAGAAGTCGGACGCCATGTTGAAAATATAATTTACACAGGCAAGTCTGATAGAATAAATAACCCACGTGCTAACCCCACTTGATTCGTTTGTTTAAAATGGCGTCATTCCATTGTGAACGGTGCAGTAACTCAACCGACAGCTCTCTTGAAATGGAACGCCATTTTTGGAAACATAATCTTCCATGAAGTTGGCCGGATGCAGTGAATTATCGACCTTATTCAAGATGGCGCAAAAAAAAGCTGAATATTATCTGATTTCGGACGCCATCTTGGAACGTCAAATTCACGAACATGAGTTATCGAACTTCAAAATGGCGGCATTTCCGATTTGGAAACCTCGAAGAGGTTCTTTTGGTCGCCATTTTGAAAATGAAATTTTCGCACACATCCCATAATTGGAAGTAGGTCAGAGTTATTGGACTTGATTAATTCAAAATGGTGGGCTGTATTCCATGCAAAAAACCCAGCAGATATGTTGTCCACTAGAAGTCGGACGCCATGTTGAAAATATAATTTACACAGGCAAGTCTGATAGAATAAATAACCCACGTGCTAACCCCACTTGATTCGTTTGTTTAAAACGGCGTCATTCCATTCTGAACGCTGCAGTAACTCAACCGACAGCTCTCTTGAAATGGGACGCCATTTTTGGAAACATAATCTTCCATGAAGTTGGCCGGATGCAGTGAATTATCGACCTTATTCAAGATGGCGCAAAAAAAAGCTGAATATTATCTGATTTCGGACGCCATCTTGGAACGTCAAATTCACGAACATGAGTTATCGAACTTCAAAATGGCGGCATTTCCGATTTGGAAACCTCGAAGAGGTTCTTTTGGTCGCCATTTTGAAAATGAAATTTTCGCACACATCCCATAATTGGAAGTAGTTCAGAGTTATTGGACTTGATTAATTCAAAATGGTGGGCTGTATTCCATGCAAAAAACCCAGCAGATATGTTGTCCACTAGAAGTCGGACGCCATGTTGAAAATATAATTTACACAGGCAAGTCTGATAGAATAAATAACCCACGTGCTAACCCCACTTGATTCGTTTGTTTAAAATGGCGTCATTCCATTCTGAACGCTGCAGTAACTCAACCGACAGCTCTCTTGAAATGGGACGCCATTTTTGGAAACATAATCTTCCATGAAGTTGGCCGGATGCAGTGAATTATCGACCTTATTCAAGATGGCGCAAAAAAAAGCTGAATATTATCTGATTTCGGACGCCATCTTGGAACGTCAAATTCACGAACATGAGTTATCGAACTTCAAAATGGCGGCATTTCCGATTTGGAAACCTCGAAGAGGTTCTTTTGGTCGCCATTTTGAAAATGAAATTTTCGCACACATCCCATAATTGGAAGTAGTTCAGAGTTATTGGACTTGATTAATTCAAAATGGTGGGCTGTATTCCATGCAAAAAACCCAGCAGATATGTTGTCCACTAGAAGTCGGACGCCATGTTGAAAATATAATTTACACAGGCAAGTCTGATAGAATAAATAACCGACGTGCTAACCCCACTTGATTCGTTTGTTTAAAACGGCGTCATTCCATTCTGAACGCTGCAGTAACTCAACCGACAGCTCTCTTGAAATGGGACGCCATTTTTGGAAACATAATCTTCCATGAAGTTGGCCGGATGCAGTGAATTATCGACCTTATTCAAGATGGCGCAAAAAAAGCTGAATATTATCTGATTTCGGACGCCATCTTGGAACGTCAAATTCACGAACATGAGTTATCGAACTTCAAAATGGCGGCATTTCCGATTTGGAAACCTCGAAGAGGTTCTTTTGGTCGCCATTTTGAAAATGAAATTTTCGCACACATCCCATAATTGGAAGTAGTTCAGAGTTATTGGACTTGATTAATTCAAAATGGTGGGCTGTATTCCATGCAAAAAACCCAGCAGATATGTTGTCCACTAGAAGTCTGACGCCATGTTGAAAATATAATTTACACAGGCAAGTCTGATAGAATAAATAACCCACGTGCTAACCCCACTTGATTCGTTTGTTTAAAATGGCGTCATTCCATTCTGAACGCTGCAGTAACTCAACCGACAGCTCTCTTGAAATGGAACGCCATTTTTGGAAACATAATCTTCCATGAAGTTGGCCGGATGCAGTGAATTATCGACCTTATTCAAGATGGCGCAAAAAAAAGCTGAATATTATCTGATTTCGGACGCCATCTTGGAACGTCAAATTCACGAACATGAGTTATCGAACTTCAAAATGGCGGCATTTCCGATTTGGAAACCTCGAAGAGGTTCTTTTGGTCGCCATTTTGAAAATGAAATTTTCGCACACATCCCATAATTGGAAGTAGTTCAGAGTTATTGGACTTGATTAATTCAAAATGGTGGGCTGTATTCCATGCAAAAAACCCAGCAGATATGTTGTCCACTAGAAGTCGGACGCCATGTTGAAAATATAATTTACACAGGCAAGTCTGATAGAATAAATAACCCACGTGCTAACCCCACTTGATTCGTTTGTTTAAAATGGCGTCATTCCATTCTGAACGCTGCAGTAACTCAACCGACAGCTCTCTTGAAATGGGACGCCATTTTTGGAAACATAATCTTCCATGAAGTTGGCCGGATGCAGTGAATTATCGACCTTATTCAAGATGGCGCAAAAAAAAGCTGAATATTATCTGATTTCGGACGCCATCTTGGAACGTCAAATTCACGAACATGAGTTATCGAACTTCAAAATGGCGGCATTTCCGATTTGGAAACCTCGAAGAGGTTCTTTTGGTCGCCATTTTGAAAATGAAATTTTCGCGCACATCCCATAATTGGAAGTAGTTCAGAGTTATTGGACTTGATTAATTCAAAATGGTGGGCTGTATTCCATGCAAAAAACCCAGCAGATATGTTGTCCACTAGAAGTCGGACGCCATGTTGAAAATATAATTTACACAGGCAAGTCTGATAGAATAAATAACCCACGTGCTAACCCCACTTGATTCGTTTGTTTAAAATGGCGTCATTCCATTCTGAACGCTGCAGTAACTCAACCGACAGCTCTCTTGAAATGGGACGCCATTTTTGGAAACATAATCTTCCATGAAGTTGGCCGGATGCAGTGAATTATCGACCTTATTCAAGATGGCGCAAAAAAAAGCTGAATATTATCTGATTTCGGACGCCATCTTGGAACGTCAAATTCACGAACATGAGTTATCGAACTTCAAAATGGCGGCATTTCCGATTTGGAAACCTCGAAGAGGTTCTTTTGGTCGCCATTTTGAAAATGAAATTTTCGCACACATCCCATAATTGGAAGTAGTTCAGAGTTATTGGACTTGATTAATTCAAAATGGTGGGCTGTATTCCATGCAAAAAACCCAGCAGATATGTTGTCCACTAGAAGTCGGACGCCATGTTGAAAATATAATTTACACAGGCAAGTCTGATAGAATAAATAACCCACGTGCTAACCCCACTTGATTCGTTTGTTTAAAATGGCGTCATTCCATTCTGAACGCTGCAGTAACTCAACCGACAGCTCTCTTGAAATGGGACGCCATTTTTGGAAACATAATCTTCCATGAAGTTGGCCGGATGCAGTGAATTATCGACCTTATTCAAGATGGCGCAAAAAAAGCTGAATATTATCTGATTTCGGACGCCATCTTGGAACGTCAAATTCACGAACATGAGTTATCGAACTTCAAAATGGCGGCATTTCCGATTTGGAAACCTCGAAGAGGTTCTTTTGGTCGCCATTTTGAAAATGAAATTTTCGCACACATCCCATAATTGGAAGTAGGTCAGAGTTATTGGACTTGATTAATTCAAAATGGTGGGCTGTATTCCATGCAAAAAACCCAGCAGATATGTTGTCCACTAGAAGTCGGACGCCATGTTGAAAATATAATTTACACAGGCAAGTCTGATAGAATAAATAACCCACGTGCTAACCCCACTTGATTCGTTTGTTTAAAATGGCGTCATTCCATTCTGAACGCTGCAGTAACTCAACCGACAGCTCTCTTGAAATGGGACGCCATTTTTGGAAACATAATCTTCCATGAAGTTGGCCGGATGCAGTGAATTATCGACCTTATTCAAGATGGCGCAAAAAAAGCTGAATATTATCTGATTTCGGACGCCATCTTGGAACGTCAAATTCACGAACATGAGTTATCGAACTTCAAAATGGCGGCATTTCCGATTTGGAAACCTCGAAGAGGTTCTTTTGGTCGCCATTTTGAAAATGAAATTTTCGCACACATCCCATAATTGGAAGTAGGTCAGAGTTATTGGACTTGATTAATTCAAAATGGTGGGCTGTATTCCATGCAAAAAACCCAGCAGATATGTTGTCCACTAGAAGTCGGACGCCATGTTGAAAATATAATTTACACAGGCAAGTCTGATAGAATAAATAACCCACGTGCTAACCCCACTTGATTCGTTTGTTTAAAACGGCGTCATTCCATTCTGAACGCTGCAGTAACTCAACCGACAGCTCTCTTGAAATGGGACGCCATTTTTGGAAACATAATCTTCCATGAAGTTGGCCGGATGCAGTGAATTATCGACCTTATTCAAGATGGCGCAAAAAAAAGCTGAATATTATCTGATTTCGGACGCCATCTTGGAACGTCAAATTCACGAACATGAGTTATCGAACTTCAAAATGGCGGCATTTCCGATTTGGAAACCTCGAAGAGGTTCTTTTGGTCGCCATTTTGAAAATGAAATTTTCGCACACATCCCATAATTGGAAGTAGTTCAGAGTTATTGGACTTGATTAATTCAAAATGGTGGGCTGTATTCCATGCAAAAAACCCAGCAGATATGTTGTCCACTAGAAGTCGGACGCCATGTTGAAAATATAATTTACACAGGCAAGTCTGATAGAATAAATAACCCACGTGCTAACCCCACTTGATTCGTTTGTTTAAAATGGCGTCATTCCATTCTGAACGCTGCAGTAACTCAACCGACAGCTCTCTTGAAATGGGACGCCATTTTTGGAAACATAATCTTCCATGAAGTTGGCCGGATGCAGTGAATTATCGACCTTATTCAAGATGGCGCAAAAAAAGCTGAATATTATCTGATTTCGGACGCCATCTTGGAACGTCAAATTCACGAACATGAGTTATCGAACTTCAAAATGGCGGCATTTCCGATTTGGAAACCTCGAAGAGGTTCTTTTGGTCGCCATTTTGAAAATGAAATTTTCGCACACATCCCATAATTGGAAGTAGGTCAGAGTTATTGGACTTGATTAATTCAAAATGGTGGGCTGTATTCCATGCAAAAAACCCAGCAGATATGTTGTCCACTAGAAGTCGGACGCCATGTTGAAAATATAATTTACACAGGCATGTCTGATAGAATAAATAACCCACGTGCTAACCCCACTTGATTCGTTTGTTTAAAACGGCGCCATTCCATTCTGAACGCTGCAGTAACTCAACCGACAGCTCTCTTGAAATGGGACGCCATTTTTGGAAACATAATCTTCCATGAAGTTGGCCGGATGCAGTGAATTATCGACCTTATTCAAGATGGCGCAAAAAAAAGCTGAATATTATCTGATTTCGGACGCCATCTTGGAACGTCAAATTCACGAACATGAGTTATCGAACTTCAAAATGGCGGCATTTCCGATTTGGAAACCTCGAAGAGGTTCTTTTGGTCGCCATTTTGAAAATGAAATTTTCGCACACATCCCATAATTGGAAGAAGTTCAGAGTTATTGGACTTGATTAATTCAAAATGGTGGGCTGTATTCCATGCAAAAAACCCAGCAGATATGTTGTCCACTAGAAGTCGGACGCCATGTTGAAAATATAATTTACACAGGCTAGTCTGATAGAATAAATAACCCACGTGCTAACCCCACTTGATTCGTTTGTTTAAAATGGCGTCATTCCATTCTGAACGCTGCAGTAACTCAACCGACAGCTCTCTTGAAATGGGACGCCATTTTTGGAAACATAATCTTCCATGAAGTTGGCCGGATGCAGTGAATTATCGACCTTATTCAAGATGGCGCAAAAAAAGCTGAATATTATCTGATTTCGGACGCCATCTTGGAACGTCAAATTCACGAACATGAGTTATCGAACTTCAAAATGGCGGCATTTCCGATTTGGAAACCTCGAAGAGGTTCTTTTGGTCGCCATTTTGAAAATGAAATTTTCGCACACATCCCATAATTGGAAGTAGGTCAGAGTTATTGGACTTGATTAATTCAAAATGGTGGGCTGTATTCCATGCAAAAAACCCAGCAGATATGTTGTCCACTAGAAGTCGGACGCCATGTTGAAAATATAATTTACACAGGCAAGTCTGATAGAATAAATAACCCACGTGCTAACCCCACTTGATTCGTTTGTTTAAAATGGCGTCATTCCATTCTGAACGCTGCAGTAACTCAACCGACAGCTCTCTTGAAATGGGACGCCATTTTTGGAAACATAATCTTCCATGAAGTTGGCCGGATGCAGTGAATTATCGACCTTATTCAAGATGGCGCAAAAAAAAGCTGAATATTATCTGATTTCGGACGCCATCTTGGAACGTCAAATTCACGAACATGAGTTATCGAACTTCAAAATGGCGGCATTTCCGATTTGGAAACCTCGAAGAGGTTCTTTTGGTCGCCATTTTGAAAATGAAATTTTCGCACACATCCCATAATTGGAAGTAGGTCAGAGTTATTGGACTTGATTAATTCAAAATGGTGGGCTGTATTCCATGCAAAAAACCCAGCAGATATGTTGTCCACTAGAAGTCGGACGCCATGTTGAAAATATAATTTACACAGGCAAGTCTGATAGAATAAATAACCCACGTGCTAACCCCACTTGATTCGTTTGTTTAAAACGGCGTCATTCCATTCTGAACGCTGCAGTAACTCAACCGACAGCTCTCTTGAAATGGGACGCTATTTTTGGAAACATAATCTTCCATGAAGTTGGCCGGATGCAGTGAATTATCGACCTTATTCAAGATGGCGCAAAAAAAAGCTGAATATTATCTGATTTCGGACGCCATCTTGGAACGTCAAATTCACGAACATGAGTTATCGAACTTCAAAATGGCGGCATTTCCGATTTGGAAACCTCGAAGAGGTTATTTTGGTCACCATTTTGAAAATGAAATTTTCGCACACATCCCATAATTGGAAGTAGTTCAGAGTTATTGGACTTGATTAATTCAAAATGGTGGGCTGTATTCCATGCAAAAAACCCAGCAGATATGTTGTCCACTAGAAGTCGGACGCCATGTTGAAAATATAATTTACACAGGCAAGTCTGATAGAATAAATAACCCACTTGCTAACCCCACTTGATTCGTTTGTTTAAAACGGCGTCATTCCATTCTGAACGCTGCAGTAACTCAACCGACAGCTCTCTTGAAATGGGACGCCATTTTTGGAAACATAATCTTCCATGAAGTTGGCCGGATGCAGTGAATTATCGACCTTATTCAAGATGGCGCAAAAAAAAGCTGAATATTATCTGATTTCGGACGCCATCTTGGAACGTCAAATTCACGAACATGAGTTATCGAACTTCAAAATGGCGGCATTTCCGATTTGGAAACCTCGAAGAGGTTCTTTTGGTCGCCATTTTGAAAATGAAATTTTCGCACACATCCCATAATTGGAAGTAGTTCAGAGTTATTGGACTTGATTAATTCAAAATGGTGGGCTGTATTCCATGCAAAAAACCCAGCAGATATGTTGTCCACTAGAAGTCGGACGCCATGTTGAAAATATAATTTACACAGGCAAGTCTGATAGAATAAATAACCCACGTGCTAACCCCACTTGATTCGTTTGTTTAAAATGGCGTCATTCCATTCTGAACGCTGCAGTAACTCAACCGACAGCTCTCTTGAAATGGGACGCCATTTTTGGAAACGTAATCTTCCATGAAGTTGGCCGGATGCAGTGAATTATCGACCTTATTCAAGATGGCGCAAAAAAAGCTGAATATTATCTGATTTCGGACGCCATCTTGGAACGTCAAATTCACGAACATGAGTTATCGAACTTCAAAATGGCGGCATTTCCGATTTGGAAACCTCGAAGAGGTTCTTTTGGTCGCCATTTTGAAAATGAAATTTTCGCACACATCCCATAATTGGAAGTAGGTCAGAGTTATTGGACTTGATTAATTCAAAATGGTGGGCTGTATTCCATGCAAAAAACCCAGCAGATATGTTGTCCACTAGAAGTCGGACGCCATGTTGAAAATATAATTTACACAGGCAAGTCTGATAGAATAAATAACCCACGTGCTAACCCCACTTGATTCGTTTGTTTAAAACGGCGTCATTCCATTCTGAACGCTGCAGTAACTCAACCGACAGCTCTCTGGAAATGGGACGCCATTTTTGGAAACATAATCTTCCATGAAGTTGGCCGGATGCAGTGAATTATCGACCTTATTCAAGATGGCGCAAAAAAAGCTGAATATTATCTGATTTCGGACGCCATCTTGGAACGTCAAATTCACGAACATGAGTTATCGAACTTCAAAATGGCGGCATTTCCGATTTGGAAACCTCGAAGAGGTTCTTTTGGTCGCCATTTTGAAAATGAAATTTTCGCACACATCCCATAATTGGAAGTAGGTCAGAGTTATTGGACTTGATTAATTCAAAATGGTGGGCTGTATTCCATGCAAAAAACCCAGCAGATATGTTGTCCACTAGAAGTCGGACGCCATGTTGAAAATATAATTTACACAGGCAAGTCTGATAGAATAAATAACCCACGTGCTAACCCCACTTGATTCGTTTGTTTAAAACGGCGTCATTCCATTCTGAACGCTGCAGTAACTCAACCGACAGCTCTCTTGAAATGGGACGCCATTTTTGGAAACATAATCTTCCATGAAGTTGGCCGGATGCAGTGAATTATCGACCTTATTCAAGATGGCGCAAAAAAGCTGAATATTATCTGATTTCGGACGCCATCTTGGAACGTCAAATTCACGAACATGAGTTATCGAACTTCAAAATGGCGGCATTTCCGATTTGGAAACCTCGAAGAGGTTCTTTTGGTCGCCATTTTGAAAATGAAATTTTCGCACACATCCCATAATTGGAAGTAGTTCAGAGTTATTGGACTTGATTAATTCAAAATGGTGGGCTGTATTCCATGCAAAAAACCCAGCAGATATGTTGTCCACTAGAAGTCGGACGCCATGTTGAAAATATAATTTACACAGGCAAGTCTGATAGAATAAATAACCCACGTGCTAACCCCACTTGATTCGTTTGTTTAAAATGGCGTCATTCCATTCTGAACGCTGCAGTAACTCAACCGACAGCTCTCTTGAAATGGGACGCCATTTTTGGAAACATAATCTTCCATGAAGTTGGCCGGATGCAGTGAATTATCGACCTTATTCAAGATGGCGCAAAAAAAGCTGAATATTATCTGATTTCGGACGCCATCTTGGAACGTCAAATTCACGAACATGAGTTATCGAACTTCAAAATGGCGGCATTTCCGATTTGGAAACCTCGAAGAGGTTCTTTTGGTCGCCATTTTGAAAATGAAATTTTCGCACACATCCCATAATTGGAAGTAGGTCAGAGTTATTGGACTTGATTAATTCAAAATGGTGGGCTGTATTCCATGCAAAAAACCCAGCAGATATGTTGTGCACTAGAAGTCGGACGCCATGTTGAAAATATAATTTACACAGGCAAGTCTGATAGAATAAATAACCCACGTGCTAACCCCACTTGATTCGTTTGTTTAAAACGGCGTCATTCCATTCTGAACGCTGCAGTAACTCAACCGACAGCTCTCTTGAAATGGGACGCCATTTTTGGAAACATAATCTTCCATGAAGTTGGCCGGATGCAGTGAATTATCGACCTTATTCAAGATGGCGCAAAAAAAGCTGAATATTATCTGATTTCGGACGCCATCTTGGAACGTCAAATTCACGAACATGAGTTATCGAACTTCAAAATGGCGGCATTTCCGATTTGGAAACCTCGAAGAGGTTCTTTTGGTCGCCATTTTGAAAATGAAATTTTCGCACACATCCCATAATTGGAAGTAGGTCAGAGTTATTGGACTTGATTAATTCAAAATGGTGGGCTGTATTCCATGCAAAAAACCCAGCAGATATGTTGTCCACTAGAAGTCGGACGCCATGTTGAAAATATAATTTACACAAGCAAGTCTGATAGAATAAATAACCCACGTGCTAACCCCACTTGATTCGTTTGTTTAAAACGGCGTCATTCCATTCTGAACGCTGCAGTAACTCAACCGACAGCTCTCTTGAAATGGGACGCCATTTTTGGAAACATAATCTTCCATGAAGTTGGCCGGATGCAGTGAATTATCGACCTTATTCAAGATGGCGCAAAAAAAGCTGAATATTATCTGATTTCGGACGCCATCTTGGAACGTCAAATTCACGAACATGAGTTATCGAACTTCAAAATGGCGGCATTTCCGATTTGGAAACCTCGAAGAGGTTCTTTTGGTCGCCATTTTGAAAATGAAATTTTCGCACACATCCCATAATTGGAAGTAGGTCAGAGTTATTGGACTTCATTAATTCAAAATGGTGGGCTGTATTACATGCAAAAAACCCAGCAGATATGTTGTCCACTAGAAGTCGGACGCCATGTTGAAAATATAATTTACACAGGCAAGTCTGATAGAATAAATAACCCACTTGCTAACCCCACTTGATTCGTTTGTTTAAAACGGCGTCATTCCATTCTGAACGCTGCAGTAACTCAACCGACAGCTCTCTTGAAATGGGACGCCATTTTTGGAAACATAATCTTCCATGAAGTTGGCCGGATGCAGTGAATTATCGACCTTATTCAAGATGGCGCAAAAAAAGCTGAATATTATCTGATTTCGGACGCCATCTTGGAACCTCAAATTCACGAACATGAGTTATCGAACTTCAAAATGGCGGCATTTCCGATTTGGAAACCTCGAAGAGGTTCTTTTGGTCGCCATTTTGAAAATGAAATTTTCGCACACATCCCATAATTGGAAGTAGGTCAGAGTTATTGGACTTGATTAATTCAAAATGGTGGGCTGTATTCCATGCAAAAAACCCAGCAGATATGTTGTCCACTAGAAGTCGGACGCCATGTTGAAAATATAATTTACACAGGCAAGTCTGATAGAATAAATAACCCACGTGCTAACCCCACTTGATTCGTTTGTTTAAAACGGCGTCATTCCATTCTGAACGCTGCAGTAACTCAACCGACAGCTCTCTTGAAATGGGACGCCATTTTTGGAAACATAATCTTCCATGAAGTTGGCCGGATGCAGTGAATTATCGACCTTATTCAAGATGGCGCAAAAAAAGCTGAATATTATCTGATTTCGGACGCCATCTTGGAACGTCAAATTCACGAACATGAGTTATCGAACTTCAAAATGGCGGCATTTCCGATTTGGAAACCTCGAAGAGGTTCTTTTGGTCGCCATTTTGAAAATGAAATTTTCGCACACATCCCATAATTGGAAGTAGGTCAGAGTTATTGGACTTGATTAATTCAAAATGGTGGGCTGTATTCCATGCAAAAAACCCAGCAGAGATGTTGTCCACTAGAAGTCGGACGCCATGTTGAAAATATAATTTACACAGGCAAGTCTGATAGAATAAATAACCCACGTGCTAACCCCACTTGATTCGTTTGTTTAAAATGGCGTCATTCCATTCTGAACGCTGCAGTAACTCAACCGACAGCTCTCTTGAAATGGGACGCCATTTTTGGAAACATAATCTTCCATGAAGTTGGCCGGATGCAGTGAATTATCGACCTTATTCAAGATGGCGCAAAAAAAGCTGAATATTATCTGATTTCGGACGCCATCTTGGAACGTCAAATTCACGAACATGAGTTATCGAACTTCAAAATGGCGGCATTTCCGATTTGGAAACCTCGAAGAGGTTCTTTTGGTCGCCATTTTGAAAATGAAATTTTCGCACACATCCCATAATTGGAAGTAGGTCAGAGTTATTGGACCTGATTAATTCAAAATGGTGGGCTGTATTCCATGCAAAAAACCCAGCAGATATGTTGTCCACTAGAAGTCGGACGCCATGTTGAAAATATAATTTACACAGGCAAGTCTGATAGAATAAATAACCCACGTGCTAACCCCACTTGATTCGTTTGTTTAAAACGGCGTCATTCCATTCTGAACGCTGCAGTAACTCAACCGACAGCTCTCTTGAAATGGGACGCCATTTTTGGAAACATAATCTTCCATGAAGTTGGCCGGATGCAGTGAATTATCGACCTTATTCAAGATGGCGCAAAAAAAGCTGAATATTATCTGATTTCGGACGCCATCTTGGAACGTCAAATTCACGAACATGAGTTATCGAACTTCAAAATGGCGGCATTTCCGATTTGGAAACCTCGAAGAGGTTCTTTTGGTCGCCATTTTGAAAATGAAATTTTCGCACACATCCCATAATTGGAAGTAGGTCAGAGTTATTGGACTTGATTAATTCAAAATGGTGGGCTGTATTCCATGCAAAAAACCCAGCAGATATGTTGTCCACTAGAAGTCGGACGCCATGTTGAAAATATAATTTACACAGGCAAGTCTGATAGAATAAATAACCCACGTGCTAACCCCACTTGATTCGTTTGTTTAAAACGGCGTCATTCCATTCTGAACGCTGCAGTAACTCAACCGACAGCTCTCTTGAAATGGGACGCCATTTTTGGAAACATAATCTTCCATGAAGTTGGCCGGATGCAGTGAATTATCGACCTTATTCAAGATGGCGCAAAAAAAAGCTGAATATTATCTGATTTCGGACGCCATCTTGGAACGTCAAATTCACGAACATGAGTTATCGAACTTCAAAATGGCGGCATTTCCGATTTGGAAACCTCGAAGAGGTTCTTTTGGTCACCATTTTGAAAATGAAATTTTCGCACACATCCCATAATTGGAAGTAGTTCAGAGTTATTGGACTTGATTAATTCAAAATGGTGGGCTGTATTACATGCAAAAAACCCAGCAGATATGTTGTCCACTAGAAGTCGGACGCCATGTTGAAAATATAATTTACACAGGCAAGTCTGATAGAATAAATAACCCACGTGCTAACCCCACTTGATTCGTTTGTTTAAAACGGCGTCATTCCATTCTGAACGCTGCAGTAACTCAACCGACAGCTCTCTTGAAATGGGACGCCATTTTTGGAAACATAATCTTCCATGAAGTTGGCCGGATGCAGTGAATTATCGACCTTATTCAAGATGGCGCAAAAAAAGCTGAATATTATCTGATTTCGGACGCCATCTTGGAACGTCAAATTCACGAACATGAGTTATCGAACTTCAAAATGGCGGCATTTCCGATTTGGAAACCTCGAAGAGGTTCTTTTGGTCGCCATTTTGAAAATGAAATTTTCGCACACATCCCATAATTGGAAGTAGGTCAGAGTTATTGGACTTGATTAATTCAAAATGGTGGGCTGTATTCCATGCAAAAAAACCAGCAGATATGTTGTCCACTAGAAGTCGGACGCCATGTTGAAAATATAATTTACACAGGCAAGTCTGATAGAATAAATAACCCACGTGCTAACCCCACTTGATTCGTTTGTTTAAAACGGCGTCATTCCATTCTGAACGCTGCAGTAACTCAACCGACAGCTCTCTTGAAATGGGACGCCATTTTTGGAAACATAATCTTCCATGAAGTTGGCCGGATGCAGTGAATTATCGACCTTATTCAAGATGGCGCAAAAAAAAGCTGAATATTATCTGATTTCGGACGCCATCTTGGAACGTCAAATTCACGAACATGAGTTATCGAACTTCAAAATGGCGGCATTTCCGATTTGGAAACCTCGAAGAGGTTCTTTTGGTCACCATTTTGAAAATGAAATTTTCGCACACATCCCATAATTGGAAGTACTTCAGAGTTATTGGACTTGATTAATTCAAAATGGTGGGCTGTATTCCATGCAAAAAACCCAGCAGATATGTTGTCCACTAGAAGTCGGACGCCATGTTGAAAATATAATTTACACAGGCAAGTCTGATAGAATAAATAACCCACGTGCTAACCCCACTTGATTCGTTTGTTTAAAACGGCGTCATTCCATTCTGAACGCTGCAGTAACTCAACCGACAGCTCTCTTGAAATGGGACGCCATTTTTGGAAACATAATCTTCCATGAAGTTGGCCGGATGCAGTGAATTATCGACCTTATTCAAGATGGCGCAAAAAAAGCTGAATATTATCTGATTTCGGACGCCATCTTGGAACGTCAAATTCACGAACATGAGTTATCGAACTTCAAAATGGCGGCATTTCCGATTTGGAAACCTCGAAGAGGTTCTTTTGGTCGCCATTTTGAAAATGAAATTTTCGCACACATCCCATAATTGGAAGTAGGTCAGAGTTATTGGACTTGATTAATTCAAAATGGTGGGCTGTATTCCATGCAAAAAACCCAGCAGATATGTTGTCCACTAGAAGTCGGACGCCATGTTGAAAATATAATTTACACAGGCAAGTCTGATAGAATAAATAACCCACGTGCTAACCCCACTTGATTCGTTTGTTTAAAACGGCGTCATTCCATTCTGAACGCTGCAGTAACTCAACCGACAGCTCTCTTGAAATGGGACGCCATTTTTGGAAACATAATCTTCCATGAAGTTGGCCGGATGCAGTGAATTATCGACCTTATTCAAGATGGCGCAAAAAAAGCTGAATATTATCTGATTTCGGACGCCATCTTGGAACGTCAAATTCACGAACATGAGTTATCGAACTTCAAAATGGCGGCATTTCCGATTTGGAAACCTCGAAGAGGTTCTTTTGGTCGCCATTTTGAAAATGAAATTTTCGCACACATCCCATAATTGGAAGTAGGTCAGAGTTATTGGACTTGATTAATTCAAAATGGTGGGCTGTATTCCATGCAAAAAACCCAGCAGATATGTCGTCCACTAGAAGTCGGACGCCATGTTGAAAATATAATTTACACAGGCAAGTCTGATAGAATAAATAACCCACGTGCTAACCCCACTTGATTCGTTTGTTTAAAATGGCGTCATTCCATTCTGAACGCTGCAGTAACTCAACCGACAGCTCTCTTGAAATGGGACGCCATTTTTGGAAACATAATCTTCCATGAAGTTGGCCGGATGCAGTGAATTATCGACCTTATTCAAGATGGCGCAAAAAAAGCTGAATATTATCTGATTTCGGACGCCATCTTGGAACGTCAAATTCACGAACATGAGTTATCGAACTTCAAAATGGCGGCATTTCCGATTTGGAAACCTCGAAGAGGTTCTTTTGGTCGCCATTTTGAAAATGAAATTTTCGCACACATCCCATAATTGGAAGTAGTTCAAAGTTATTGGACTTGATTAATTCAAAATGGTGGGCTGTATTCCATGCAAAAAACCCAGCAGAGATGTTGTCCACTAGAAGTCGGACGCCATGTTGAAAATATAATTTACACAGGCAAGTCTGATAGAATAAATAACCCACGTGCTAACCCCACTTGATTCGTTTGTTTAAAATGGCGTCATTCCATTCTGAACGCTGCAGTAACTCAACCGACAGCTCTCTTGAAATGGGACGCCATTTTTGGAAACATAATCTTCCATGAAGTTGGCCGGATGCAGTGAATTATCGACCTTATTCAAGATGGCGCAAAAAAAGCTGAATATTATCTGATTTCGGACGCCATCTTGGAACGTCAAATTCACGAACATGAGTTATCGAACTTCAAAATGGCGGCATTTCCGATTTGGAAACCTCGAAGAGGTTCTTTTGGTCGCCATTTTGAAAATGAAATTTTCGCACACATCCCATAATTGGAAGTAGTTCAGAGTTATTGGACTTGATTAATTCAAAATGGTGGGCTGTATTCCATGCAAAAAACCCAGCAGAGATGTTGTCCACTAGAAGTCGGACGCCATGTTGAAAATATAATTTACACAGGCAAGTCTGATAGAATAAATAACCCACGTGCTAACCCCACTTGATTCGTTTGTTTAAAATGGCGTCATTCCATTCTGAACGCTGCAGTAACTCAACCGACAGCTCTCTTGAAATGGGACGCCATTTTTGGAAACATAATCTTCCATGAAGTTGGCCGGATGCAGTGAATTATCGACCTTATTCAAGATGGCGCAAAAAAAGCTGAATATTATCTGATTTCGGACGCCATCTTGGAACGTCAAATTCACGAACATGAGTTATCGAACTTCAAAATGGCGGCATTTCCGATTTGGAAACCTCGAAGAGGTTCTTTTGGTCGCCATTTTGAAAATGAAATTTTCGCACACATCCCATAATTGGAAGTAGGTCAGAGTTATTGGACTTGATTAATTCAAAATGGTGGGCTGTATTCCATGCAAAAAACCCAGCAGAGATGTTGTCCACTAGAAGTCGGACGCCATGTTGAAAATATAATTTACACAGGCAAGTCTGATAGAATAAATAACCCACGTGCTAACCCCACTTGATTCGTTTGTTTAAAATGGCGTCATTCCATTCTGAACGCTGCAGTAACTCAACCGACAGCTCTCTTGAAATGGGACGCCATTTTTGGAAACATAATCTTCCATGAAGTTGGCCGGATGCAGTGAATTATCGACCTTATTCAAGATGGCGCAAAAAAAGCTGAATATTATCTGATTTCGGACGCCATCTTGGAACGTCAAATTCACGAACATGAGTTATCGAACTTCAAAATGGCGGCATTTCCGATTTGGAAACCTCGAAGAGGTTCTTTTGGTCGCCATTTTGAAAATGAAATTTTCGCACACATCCCATAATTGGAAGTAGGTCAGAGTTATTGGACTTGATTAATTCAAAATGGTGGGCTGTATTCCATGCAAAAAACCCAGCAGATATGTTGTCCACTAGAAGTCGGACGCCATGTTGAAAATATAATTTACACAGGCAAGTCTGATAGAATAAATAACCCACGTGCTAACCCCACTTGATTCGTTTGTTTAAAACGGCGTCATTCCATTCTGAACGCTGCAGTAACTCAACCGACAGCTCTCTTGAAATGGGACGCCATTTTTGGAAACATAATCTTCCATGAAGTTGGCCGGATGCAGTGAATTATCGACCTTATTCAAGATGGCGCAAAAAAAGCTGAATATTATCTGATTTCGGACGCCATCTTGGAACGTCAAATTCACGAACATGAGTTATCGAACTTCAAAATGGCGGCATTTCCGATTTGGAAACCTCGAAGAGGTTCTTTTGGTCGCCATTTTGAAAATGAAATTTTCGCACACATCCCATAATTGGAAGTAGGTCAGAGTTATTGGACTTGATTAATTCAAAATGGTGGGCTGTATTCCATGCAAAAAACCCAGCAGATATGTTGTCCACTAGAAGTCGGACGCCATGTTGAAAATATAATTTACACAGGCAAGTCTGATAGAATAAATAACCCACGTGCTAACCCCACTTGATTCGTTTGTTTAAAACGGCGTCATTCCATTCTGAACGCTGCAGTAACTCAACCGACAGCTCTCTTGAAATGGGACGCCATTTTTGGAAACATAATCTTCCATGAAGTTGGCCGGATGCAGTGAATTATCGACCTTATTCAAGATGGCGCAAAAAAAAGCTGAATATTATCTGATTTCGGACGCCATCTTGGAACGTCAAATTCACGAACATGAGTTATCGAACTTCAAAATGGCGGCATTTCCGATTTGGAAACCTCGAAGAGGTTCTTTTGGTCACCATTTTGAAAATGAAATTTTCGCACACATCCCATAATTGGAAGTAGTTCAGAGTTATTGGACTTGATTAATTCAAAATGGTGGGCTGTATTCCATGCAAAAAACCCAGCAGATATGTTGTCCACTAGAAGTCGGACGCCATGTTGAAAATATAATTTACACAGGCAAGTCTGATAGAATAAATAACCCACGTGCTAACCCCACTTGATTCGTTTGTTTAAAACGGCGTCATTCCATTCTGAACGCTGCAGTAACTCAACCGACAGCTCTCTTGAAATGGGACGCCATTTCTGGAAACATAATCTTCCATGAAGTTGGCCGGATGCAGTGAATTATCGACCTTATTCAAGATGGCGCAAAAAAAGCTGAATATTATCTGATTTCGGACGCCATCTTGGAACGTCAAATTCACGAACATGAGTTATCGAACTTCAAAATGGCGGCATTTCCGATTTGGAAACCTCGAAGAGGTTCTTTTGGTCACCATTTTGAAAATGAAATTTTCGCACACATCCCATAATTGGAAGTAGTTCAGAGTTATTGGACTTGATTAATTCAAAATGGTGGGCTGTATTCCATGCAAAAAACCCAGCAGAGATGTTGTCCACTAGAAGTCGGACGCCATGTTGAAAATATAATTTACACAGGCAAGTCTGATAGAATAAATAACCCACGTGCTAACCCCACTTGATTCGTTTGTTTAAAATGGCGTCATTCCATTCTGAACGCTGCAGTAACTCAACCGACAGCTCTCTTGAAATGGGACGCCATTTTTGGAAACATAATCTTCCATGAAGTTGGCCGGATGCAGTGAATTATCGACCTTATTCAAGATGGCGCAAAAAAAGCTGAATATTATCTGATTTCGGACGCCATCTTGGAACGTCAAATTCACGAACATGAGTTATCGAACTTCAAAATGGCGGCATTTCCGATTTGGAAACCTCGAAGAGGTTCTTTTGGTCGCCATTTTGAAAATGAAATTTTCGCACACATCCCATAATTGGAAGTAGGTCAGAGTTATTGGACTTGATTAATTCAAAATGGTGGGCTGTATTCCATGCAAAAAACCCAGCAGAGATGTTGTCCACTAGAAGTCGGACGCCATGTTGAAAATATAATTTACACAGGCAAGTCTGATAGAATAAATAACCCACGTGCTAACCCCACTTGATTCGTTTGTTTAAAATGGCGTCATTCCATTCTGAACGCTGCAGTAACTCAACCGACAGCTCTCTTGAAATGGGACGCCATTTTTGGAAACATAATCTTCCATGAAGTTGGCCGGATGCAGTGAATTATCGACCTTATTCAAGATGGCGCAAAAAAAGCTGAATATTATCTGATTTCGGACGCCATCTTGGAACGTCAAATTCACGAACATGAGTTATCGAACTTCAAAATGGCGGCATTTCCGATTTGGAAACCTCGAAGAGGTTCTTTTGGTCGCCATTTTGAAAATGAAATTTTCGCACACATCCCATAATTGGAAGTAGGTCAGAGTTATTGGACTTGATTAATTCAAAATGGTGGGCTGTATTCCATGCAAAAAACCCAGCAGATATGTTGTCCACTAGAAGTCGGACGCCATGTTGAAAATATAATTTACACAGGCAAGTCTGATAGAATAAATAACCCACGTGCTAACCCCACTTGATTCGTTTGTTTAAAACGGCGTCATTCCATTCTGAACGCTGCAGTAACTCAACCGACAGCTCTCTTGAAATGGGACGCCATTTTTGGAAACATAATCTTCCATGAAGTTGGCCGGATGCAGTGAATTATCGACCTTATTCAAGATGGCGCAAAAAAAGCTGAATATTATCTGATTTCGGACGCCATCTTGGAACGTCAAATTCACGAACATGAGTTATCGAACTTCAAAATGGCGGCATTTCCGATTTGGAAACCTCGAAGAGGTTCTTTTGGTCGCCATTTTGAAAATGAAATTTTCGCACACATCCCATAATTGGAAGTAGGTCAGAGTTATTGGACTTGATTAATTCAAAATGGTGGGCTGTATTCCATGCAAAAAACCCAGCAGATATGTTGTCCACTAGAAGTCGGACGCCATGTTGAAAATATAATTTACACAGGCAAGTCTGATAGAATAAATAACCCACGTGCTAACCCCACTTGATTCGTTTGTTTAAAACGGCGTCATTCCATTCTGAACGCTGCAGTAACTCAACCGACAGCTCTCTTGAAATGGGACGCCATTTTTTGGAAACATAATCTTCCATGAAGTTGGCCGGATGCAGTGAATTATCGACCTTATTCAAGATGGCGCAAAAAAAAGCTGAATATTATCTGATTTCGGACGCCATCTTGGAACGTCAAATTCACGAACATGAGTTATCGAACTTCAAAATGGCGGCATTTCCGATTTGGAAACCTCGAAGAGGTTCTTTTGGTCGCCATTTTGAAAATGAAATTTTCGCACACATCCCATAATTGGAAGTAGTTCAAAGTTATTGGACTTGATTAATTCAAAATGGTGGGCTGTATTCCATGCAAAAAACCCAGCAGAGATGTTGTCCACTAGAAGTCGGACGCCATGTTGAAAATATAATTTACACAGGCAAGTCTGATAGAATAAATAACCCACGTGCTAACCCCACTTGATTCGTTTGTTTAAAATGGCGTCATTCCATTCTGAACGCTGCAGTAACTCAACCGACAGCTCTCTTGAAATGGGACGCCATTTTTGGAAACATAATCTTCCATGAAGTTGGCCGGATGCAGTGAATTATCGACCTTATTCAAGATGGCGCAAAAAAAGCTGAATATTATCTGATTTCGGACGCCATCTTGGAACGTCAAATTCACGAACATGAGTTATCGAACTTCAAAATGGCGGCATTTCCGATTTGGAAACCTCGAAGAGGTTCTTTTGGTCGCCATTTTGAAAATGAAATTTTCGCACACATCCCATAATTGGAAGTAGGTCAGAGTTATTGGACTTGATTAATTCAAAATGGTGGGCTGTATTCCATGCAAAAAACCCAGCAGATATGTTGTCCACTAGAAGTCGGACGCCATGTTGAAAATATAATTTACACAGGCAAGTCTGATAGAATAAATAACCCACGTGCTAACCCCACTTGATTCGTTTGTTTAAAACGGCGTCATTCCATTCTGAACGCTGCAGTAACTCAACCGACAGCTCTCTTGAAATGGGACGCCATTTTTGGAAACATAATCTTCCATGAAGTTGGCCGGATGCAGTGAATTATCGACCTTATTCAAGATGGCGCAAAAAAAGCTGAATATTATCTGATTTCGGACGCCATCTTGGAACGTCAAATTCACGAACATGAGTTATCGAACTTCAAAATGGCGGCATTTCCGATTTGGAAACCTCGAAGAGGTTCTTTTGGTCGCCATTTTGAAAATGAAATTTTCGCACACATCCCATAATTGGAAGTAGGTCAGAGTTATTGGACTTGATTAATTCAAAATGGTGGGCTGTATTCCATGCAAAAAACCCAGCAGATATGTTGTCCACTAGAAGTCGGACGCCATGTTGAAAATATAATTTACACAGGCAAGTCTGATAGAATAAATAACCCACGTGCTAACCCCACTTGATTCGTTTGTTTAAAACGGCGTCATTCCATTCTGAACGCTGCAGTAACTCAACCGACAGCTCTCTTGAAATGGGACGCCATTTTTGGAAACATAATCTTCCATGAAGTTGGCCGGATGCAGTGAATTATCGACCTTATTCAAGATGGCGCAAAAAAGCTGAATATTATCTGATTTCGGACGCCATCTTGGAACGTCAAATTCACGAACATGAGTTATCGAACTTCAAAATGGCGGCATTTCCGATTTGGAAACCTCGAAGAGGTTCTTTTGGTCGCCATTTTGAAAATGAAATTTTCGCACACATCCCATAATTGGAAGTAGGTCAGAGTTATTGGACTTGATTAATTCAAAATGGTGGGCTGTATTCCATGCAAAAACCCCAGCAGATATGTTGTCCACTAGAAGTCGGACGCCATGTTGAAAATATAATTTACACAGGCAAGTCTGATAGAATAAATAACCCACGTGCTAACCCCACTTGATTCGTTTGTTTAAAACGGCGTCATTCCATTCTGAACGCTGCAGTAACTCAACCGACAGCTCTCTTGAAATGGGACGCCATTTTTGGAAACATAATCTTCCATGAAGTTGGCCGGATGCAGTGAATTATCGACCTTATTCAAGATGGCGCAAAAAAAAGCTGAATATTATCTGATTTCGGACGCCATCTTGGAACGTCAAATTCACGAACATGAGTTATCGAACTTCAAAATGGCGGCATTTCCGATTTGGAAACCTCGAAGAGGTTCTTTTGGTCACCATTTTGAAAATGAAATTTTCGCACACATCCCATAATTGGAAGTAGTTCAGAGTTATTGGACTTCATTAATTCAAAATGGTGGGCTGTATTCCATGCAAAAAACCCAGCAGATATGTTGTCCACTAAAAGTCGGACGCCATGTTGAAAATATAATTTACACAGGCAAGTCTGATAGAATAAATAACCCACGTGCTAACCCCACTTGATTCGTTTGTTTAAAATGGCGTCATTCCATTCTGAACGCTGCAGTAACTCAACCGACAGCTCTCTTGAAATGGGACGCCATTTTTGGAAACATAATCTTCCATGAAGTTGGCCGGATGCAGTGAATTATCGACCTTATTCAAGATGGCGCAAAAAAAAGCTGAATATTATCTGATTTCGGACGCCATCTTGGAACGTCAAATTCACGAACATGAGTTATCGAACTTCAAAATGGCGGCATTTCCGATTTGGAAACCTCGAAGAGGTTCTTTTGGTCGCCATTTTCAAAATGAAATTTTCGCACACATCCCATAATTGGAAGTAGGTCAGAGTTATTGGACTTGATTAATTCAAAATGGTGGGCTGTATTCCATGCAAAAAACCCAGCAGATATGTTGTCCACTAGAAGTCGGACGCCATGTTGAAAATATAATTTACACAGGCAAGTCTGATAGAATAAATAACCCACGTGCTAACCCCACTTGATTCGTTTGTTTAAAACGGCGTCATTCCATTCTGAACGCTGCAGTAACTCAACCGACAGCTCTCTTGAAATGGGACGCCATTTTTGGAAACATAATCTTCCATGAAGTTGGCCGGATGCAGTGAATTATCGACCTTATTCAAGATGGCGCAAAAAAAGCTGAATATTATCTGATTTCGGACGCCATCTTGGAACGCCAAATTCACGAACATGAGTTATCGAACTTCAAAATGGCGGCATTTCCGATTTGGAAACCTCGAAGAGGTTCTTTTGGTCGCCATTTTGAAAATGAAATTTTCGCACACATCCCATAATTGGAAGTAGGTCAGAGTTATTGGACTTGATTAATTCAAAATGGTGGGCTGTATTCCATGCAAAAAACCCAGCAGATATGTTGTCCACTAGAAGTCGGACGCCATGTTGAAAATATAATTTACACAGGCAAGTCTGATAGAATAAATAACCCACGTGCTAACCCCACTTGATTCGTTTGTTTAAAACGGCGTCATTCCATTCTGAACGCTGCAGTAACTCAACCGACAGCTCTCTTGAAATGGGACGCCATTTTTGGAAACATAATCTTCCATGAAGTTGGCCGGATGCAGTGAATTATCGACCTTATTCAAGATGGCGCAAAAAAAAAGCTGAATATTATCTGATTTCGGACGCCATCTTGGAACGTCAAATTCACGAACATGAGTTATCGAACTTCAAAATGGCGGCATTTCCGATTTGGAAACCTCGAAGAGGTTCTTTTGGTCACCATTTTGAAAATGAAATTTTCGCACACATCCCATAATTGGAAGTAGTTCAGAGTTATTGGACTTGATTAATTCAAAATGGTGGGCTGTATTCCATGCAAAAAACCCAGCAGATATGTTGTCCACTAAAAGTCGGACGCCATGTTGAAAATATAATTTACACAGGCAAGTCTGATAGAATAAATAACCCACTTGCTAACCCCACTTGATTCGTTTGTTTAAAACGGCGTCATTCCATTCTGAACGCTGCAGTAACTCAACCGACAGCTCTCTTGAAATGGGACGCCATTTTTGGAAACATAATCTTCCATGAAGTTGGCCGGATGCAGTGAATTATCGACCTTATTCAAGATGGCGCAAAAAAAGCTGAATATTATCTGATTTCGGACGCCATCTTGGAACGTCAAATTCACGAACATGAGTTATCGAACTTCAAAATGGCGGCATTTCCGATTTGGAAACCTCGAAGAGGTTCTTTTGGTCGCCATTTTGAAAATGAAATTTTCGCACACATCCCATAATTGGAAGTAGGTCAGAGTTATTGGACTTGATTAATTCAAAATGGTGGGCTGTATTCCATGCAAAAAACCCAGCAGAGATGTTGTCCACTAGAAGTCGGACGCCATGTTGAAAATATAATTTACACAGGCAAGTCTGATAGAATAAATAACCCACGTGCTAACCCCACTTGATTCGTTTGTTTAAAATGGCGTCATTCCATTCTGAACGCTGCAGTAACTCAACCGACAGCTCTCTTGAAATGGGACGCCATTTTTGGAAACATAATCTTCCATGAAGTTGGCCGGATGCAGTGAATTATCGACCTTATTCAAGATGGCGCAAAAAAAGCTGAATATTATCTGATTTCGGACGCCATCTTGGAACGTCAAATTCACGAACATGAGTTATCGAACTTCAAAATGGCGGCATTTCCGATTTGGAAACCTCGAAGAGGTTCTTTTGGTCGCCATTTTGAAAATGAAATTTTCGCACACATCCCATAATTGGAAGTAGGTCAGAGTTATTGGACTTGATTAATTCAAAATGGTGGGCTGTATTCCATGCAAAAAACCCAGCAGATATGTTGTCCACTAGAAGTCGGACGCCATGTTGAAAATATAATTTACACAGGCAAGTCTGATAGAATAAATAACCCACGTGCTAACCCCACTTGATTCGTTTGTTTAAAACGGCGTCATTCCATTCTGAACGCTGCAGTAACTCAACCGACAGCTCTCTTGAAATGGGACGCCATTTTTGGAAACATAATCTTCCATGAAGTTGGCCGGATGCAGTGAATTATCGACCTTATTCAAGATGGCGCAAAAAAAGCTGAATATTATCTGATTTCGGACGCCATCTTGGAACGTCAAATTCACGAACATGAGTTATCGAACTTCAAAATGGCGGCATTTCCGATTTGGAAACCTCGAAGAGGTTCTTTTGGTCGCCATTTTGAAAATGAAATTTTCGCACACATCCCATAATTGGAAGTAGGTCAGAGTTATTGGACTTGATTAATTCAAAATGGTGGGCTGTATTTCATGCAAAAAACCCAGCAGATATGTTGTCCACTAGAAGTCGGACGCCATGTTGAAAATATAATTTACACAGGCAAGTCTGATAGAATAAATAACCCACGTGCTAACCCCACTTGATTCGTTTGTTTAAAACGGCGTCATTCCATTCTGAACGCTGCAGTAACTCAACCGACAGCTCTCTTGAAATGGGACGCCATTTTTGGAAACATAATCTTCCATGAAGTTGGCCGGATGCAGTGAATTATCGACCTTATTCAAGATGGCGCAAAAAAAAGCTGAATATTATCTGATTTCGGACGCCATCTTGGAACGTCAAATTCACGAACATGAGTTATCGAACTTCAAAATGGCGGCATTTCCGATTTGGAAACCTCGAAGAGGTTCTTTTGGTCACCATTTTGAAAATGAAATTTTCGCACACATCCCATAATTGGAAGTAGTTCAGAGTTATTGGACTTGATTAATTCAAAATGGTGGGCTGTATTCCATGCAAAAAACCCAGCAGATATGTTGTCCACTAAAAGTCGGACGCCATGTTGAAAATATAATTTACACAGGCAAGTCTGATAGAATAAATAACCCACTTGCTAACCCCACTTGATTCGTTTGTTTAAAACGGCGTCATTCCATTCTGAACGCTGCAGTAACTCAACCGACAGCTCTCTTGAAATGGGACGCCATTTTTGGAAACATAATCTTCCATGAAGTTGGCCGGATGCAGTGAATTATCGACCTTATTCAAGATGGCGCAAAAAAGCTGAATATTATCTGATTTCGGACGCCATCTTGGAACGTCAAATTCACGAACATGAGTTATCGAACTTCAAAATGGCGGCATTTCCGATTTGGAAACCTCGAAGAGGTTCTTTTGGTCGCCATTTTGAAAATGAAATTTTCGCACACATCCCATAATTGGAAGTAGGTCAGAGTTATTGGACTTGATTAATTCAAAATGGTGGGCTGTATTCCATGCAAAAAACCCAGCAGATATGTTGTCCACTAGAAGTCGGACGCCATGTTGAAAATATAATTTACACAGGCAAGTCTGATAGAATAAATAACCCACGTGCTAACCCCACTTGATTCGTTTGTTTAAAACGGCGTCATTCCATTCTGAACGCTGCAGTAACTCAACCGACAGCTCTCTTGAAATGGGACGCCATTTTTGGAAACATAATCTTCCATGAAGTTGGCCGGATGCAGTGAATTATCGACCTTATTCAAGATGGCGCAAAAAAAGCTGAATATTATCTGATTTCGGACGCCATCTTGGAACGTCAAATTCACGAACATGAGTTATCGAACTTCAAAATGGCGGCATTTCCGATTTGGAAACCTCGAAGAGGTTCTTTTGGTCGCCATTTTGAAAATGAAATTTTCGCACACATCCCATAATTGGAAGTAGGTCAGAGTTATTGGACTTGATTAATTCAAAATGGTGGGCTGTATTCCATGCAAAAAACCCAGCAGATATGTTGTCCACTAGAAGTCGGACGCCATGTTGAAAATATAATTTACACAGGCAAGTCTGATAGAATAAATAACCCACGTGCTAACCCCACTTGATTCGTTTGTTTAAAACGGCGTCATTCCATTCTGAACGCTGCAGTAACTCAACCGACAGCTCTCTTGAAATGGGACGCCATTTTTGGAAACATAATCTTCCATGAAGTTGGCCGGATGCAGTGAATTATCGACCTTATTCAAGATGGCGCAAAAAAAAGCTGAATATTATCTGATTTCGGACGCCATCTTGGAACGTCAAATTCACGAACATGAGTTATCGAACTTCAAAATGGCGGCATTTCCGATTTGGAAACCTCGAAGAGGTTCTTTTGGTCACCATTTTGAAAATGAAATTTTCGCACACATCCCATAATTGGAAGTAGGTCAGAGTTATTGGACTTGATTAATTCAAAATGGTGGGCTGTATTCCATGCAAAAAACCCAGCAGATATGTTGTCCACTAAAAGTCGGACGCCATGTTGAAAATATAATTTACACAGGCAAGTCTGATAGAATAAATAACCCACTTGCTAACCCCACTTGATTCGTTTGTTTAAAACGGCGTCATTCCATTCTGAACGCTGCAGTAATTCAACCGACAGCTCTCTTGAAATGGGACGCCATTTTTGGAAACATAATCTTCCATGAAGTTGGCCGGATGCAGTGAATTATCGACCTTATTCAAGATGGCGCAAAAAAAAGCTGAATATTATCTGATTTCGGACGCCATCTTGGAACGTCAAATTCACGAACATGAGTTATCGAACTTCAAAATGGCGGCATTTCCGATTTGGAAACCTCGAAGAGGTTCTTTTGGTCGCCATTTTGAAAATGAAATTTTCGCACACATCCCATAATTGGAAGTAGTTCAGAGTTATTGGACTTGATTAATTCAAAATGGTGGGCTGTATTCCATGCAAAAAACCCAGCAGATATGTTGTCCACTAAAAGTCGGACGCCATGTTGAAAATATAATTTACACAGGCAAGTCTGATAGAATAAATAACCCACTTGCTAACCCCACTTGATTCGTTTGTTTAAAACGGCGTCATTCCATTCTGAACGCTGCAGTAACTCAACCGACAGCTCTCTTGAAATGGGACGCCATTTTTGGAAACATAATCTTCCATGAAGTTGGCCGGATGCAGTGAATTATCGACCTTATTCAAGATGGTCCAATTCGGACGCCATCTTGGAACTTCTCATTCATGTACAAACGTAATAAAATGCTTTGGCAGTCTTCCCGGGCAATACTTAAGCCTCCTTTTCGAATATTGCGTCATTTCCGACAATCCAAGGCAGATAACTCTCGGCCAATATTTCGTGTAGCTAAAACTGCTAACCCATTCGGTTTGAAATGTGTTGTCGGTATTGCTTTTTTGTATAATCGTGTCCATTGAACTCGCGACCTTTCCGAGCTATGATCTCGGTTCATGTATATTACATTACATCCTCTGGTGCGGTCATATCATTCTGTTCGGGAATACGTTCGGCTTGTAGGAAATTTCCGATCGGTTTACAATCAATCCCAAGATGAATTACGTCCCAATTCCATCCATGTTTTTGAAACTGAAATTTGTTCTCGCTGACCCTCCGTTCGACTCGAAATAACCCTCTTTTGACCGTTGCGAGGGCTCACTCCTCTGCAACGATTTGTTCAAACAGTCTTTATCCATTCTATGCATGTTTTTGCTCTGTCCCCGTTTGCACTTAATTTGTCGCGAGGCTCCATATTTTCATTCGCCTAAACCACGGGAAGGTGTTCTAACCACCGTGAGTGCTCAAAAAGCCCAAAGACGACTCCGAGCGACACGTCATGGGGTGGGGCATCAAAACCATGCAAGGTGGAATAGGAAATGTTTACTGTGATAGATTACCTCTCGTCTGTTGGTATAGTAGCACCCGACCGCTAGTGTTTTGGTGCTTGGTCATTTACAAACACTTGTCTTAGCAAAACTTTAGCACTTTAGTTTGACCTATATTGTTTCCAACAGAGTTTACAAATGATATCCGGGATAATCCCCATTTAGGAAGCAGGGAGTGAAGTATTGCTCGTTTACTGCAGTAAACAAGCTTTGTTTTACTGGTAAAATAGAACCGTCGCCAATACATAGAGTAGAAGCCCTTTAACCCTCTATCGAACAGGAAAGGCAGACGACACTTGTTAATAAAATTCTTGAATAACAAGTTCTCTTTTCTTCATTTTTTGCGTCAAAAACTGCTCATGAACCCTTATTGGAACGAGATCGTTCCAATGAGGGATCATAAGCTGTTTTTGAGATAAAAAGTGAAAAAATAGAAGGGTGATTTTGGAATAATGCTTTTATGTTCGTTACGTTGGGTGAAAGGTTAAATGGGCAACATGGGTATAAATAAATGGCTGGCTAAACTTGACTTGATTTCATTGTTTCCGCCACGATTAGCTTTTGTGCAGAAATGTGACCCTAAACTCCAAAAAATACATGACTTCCTGTTCAGTGAAGGGTACATATGAACTCAACGTTCTGCTGACTGCTCAGTGATTACTAACCCTTTACACAACGAATCGGTCGCATCAGCCGCGTAATTTACAAATTGAACAGTTGAAGCTCGTGGAACTCGTTCCAATGGGGGTGGGGGGGGGGGGGGGTCGCATGGTATAGTTTTGGAATTTTATTTCAATTAAAATATCGGGTTCGTTGGTTAAAGGGTTAAAATCTCCTGTTTTTCCATGGAATATCGAAAATGAATGTTTATTCTCATTATTTCTCCATTGCACAGAGGGAACCAAAGATCAAGAAATTGAGAAGGTCAGTGAAATGACTGTTTAAAAGTGCACTATGAACCCATGGGAGAGAGATTGACAGTCCGTGGATAAAATCATTGAGGGATCTCTTTACTGAACACCACTTGATTTCTCACTGTCAAATCGTGTAATGTAAGAGCAGCTTCTATATCCTCAAGGTAAGATTAAAACGGAGAAAAACCAGAATGTGAGCAGTACGTGGATGGTAATTTCAGTTGGGGAGGGGGTGGGCATATCGCCGATGTTCAAATTGAGCTCGAGGTTACTGGTTCCTATATGATATTAATTGGACCGACGGTAACAATGAATGATAAATGTCTAACCCTGCAATAGGGGACCATGGAAAGAATTTTTCTCAGAAGGTTCAAATACTCTAATGGAACAAGATTTTCCTGGTGTATATATGGAGGCCTTACCATTTGTCATAATCATAAGAGTCGGGTTTTCATTCTGACTTGAAACCTCGTGGTATCTTCCTTGACAGTTCAATGACAGCAATTGGACGAGTCCTTAATCTCCTTATTCATTGGATGGGGGAGTGGGGGGGGGGGGGGGGTAGGGGGCAGGCCAGTTGATATTTTCAACGTGTAGTCTTAAGACTGCACATTGAAAATATGAATTGGTCTACTCCACACACACATTGCAGCCACCATACTTTTTAATGAAATTATGACGCATGTTCCTGGGCCATAAAAGCGGTCTTTCGGGCCAACCCTTAACCTAACATGAAAAGCAGACGACACTTGCAAAAGAAATTCTTGAATAACTCATTTTTTTTCATTTTTTGTCTCGCAAACATAGGTTATGACCCCTTATTGGAACGAGCTCTACGAGGTGTCATAAGCTATGTCCGAGACAAAAAATTAAAATAAATTGGCGATTTTTGAGAATAAAGCCGGTCGGTTTTGGCCGTTACGTTGGCTAAAAGGTTAAATAACTTAGAATTTGAAAGTATTGCTATGCCATGTGAGTGCAACCACACAGTAAAAAAAACCTTATATTTATATATTAGATCAGTATAACCCAAAGACCAAGTTCAAATTTTGGGTGTTTTTTTGTATGTACATGCTAAACACATGTTCCAACGCCCAGGGGTTTTTGTGATCTTACTAATGGAAGTTACATTATCTTGGCAGTGTTTTTAGTTCAGTCTTTACTGCCTTTAACTTCTCTAGAAACCAGTGCTGAGCCAAAGTTTTATCTTAAAAGGGAGCAGAATACGTATAATTTTAGCCTTCACCAACACTTGCAGATTTCATAAGCATTAAATGTCGAACTGTTTTCTTTGCGAGAATCCTTTGCAAGCCTGGAAATAAGCAGTCTGTCATTTGCAGAATGAGGTGATCAGAGGGTGAATATGCTGATGCTATCCCATGCAGTAGGCCAATGTATCTTCTCAGCACCTTTCAGTGTAGGTTTGAGATCTTAATTCAGATTGAGGTTCAGAGGGTATATTTGGTGATGCTACCCAGCTGTGCAGGGTAGCATCACCAAATTCACACTCTGGAGACATCATTTTGCAGTTGACAATCTGCTTATTTTCTGGTTTGGTCCTTTGCAAGAATAGATTAATTCTGATTCTTTTGCATGAATTCTAAGCCTCAAGTGGACATCTAGGAGGAGGGAATGACAAGAGCCCGAAGCAAGGTTTTCAGATGCTCGCTTCTCGTGAGTCCACTGGGTGGGGGTCATTTTTCGTTAAAGTCCACCCAGTGGAAAGAACTACACACTTTCCGAGGACTAGAACTGCTAAACTCATGTTTGACGTGTGCCAATTTGGAGAAAAAACGTAAATAACGTCGATACATATTTAACATAATTGGTGGAGTTAACCCTTTACCTAACATGAAAAGCAGACGACACTTGCAAAAAAAATTCTTGAATAACTAATTTTTTTCATTTTTTGTCTCAAAAACATAGGTTATGACCCCTCGTTGGAACGAGCTCGACGAGCTCGTTCCAACGAGGGGTCATAACCTATGTTTTTGAGACAAAAAATGAAAATATTTTGAAAATTAATTGGCGATTTTTGAGAATAGCGCTGGCCGGTTTTGGCCGTTACGTTGGGTAAAGGGTTAAAAACACAATGGGATGCATTATTGGGAAGGGTTACATCCTCTAGCCAAATTGTTGGGGGCCTGATTGAACCCGCCATCTCTACATCCTAGTACTAATTGCTACACCTCTGGTGAGTGTCGAGGATATTTCGTGTACAGAATGAAAAGACCTTCCAGTTTGGAAAATTTGGATGTATCTGAGCGTTAATTCTGGAGGGCCGGGGGGGGGGGGGGGGGGGGGGGGGGTCCACACGCCAAAAACTTATTTGACTAGTCGAGAAGAGTACTATTGTCGGACAATACTCGGCCGAAGCTGCAAGTTTATCTTAATTGGAATAAAAAAAGTTGGACACTGGACACTGACCCGAAGTACTATGTTGCTCCAAGAATCCCAAAGTTTGGTACTTAGTTAGCCCCCCACCCTTCCCTTTCATGTACGCAACATATACATGGGAGGGGATAGGCTTAAGTATTGCTCAATTGAGGGATTCAAAGGACCGGACTGAGGTCTGAAAACGCTGCAGAAGTACCAGCCTCCCTCACTGTCCAGGATACATTTATTGTGCAGATTACACCACAAATCATGTCGCTTTGAAACAAAAATGAAAGAAAACTTGAGTTATGCAGTTCCTTTAATAACCTTAAACAGATTTTAAAGACTCACACTGCAACTAACATAAATCAAATAGTTTGCACCAACTCATCTGACCCGCTCCCTGTGAGCCATTCAGTCACGTTTTCAAGCCCCTGGGCTTCGATCGAAACCGCCGTTGTTAATACGACGCGCGCGCTTGGACGCCAAGTTGCCCACGTGTTGGAAATGCAGTTGATGAAACTCCTGTTTATCGATAGCTAGGTATTCCACAACATCCACTTGGCACTATACGCACAAAATATAGGGGAAGCTATCCATTTTCAGTGTTTTGGTATCCCATATACTAGTGGTATCCTAGAATACCAAAATGTATTTTTAGAGTGTATATGGCTATCAAGCCATCAGTCAAATTAAACGAATCTGTCGGTTATCTGGAACTGGTCTAGCCTTAAAAAGTTGTCGATCGCATATTTTAAATTCATTTGAATGGAAAATTTCAGTTGGTCGGAAATTCCAACATCAGGTTCGCTTTTCCGACCAGATATTCTATCGGACTGAATCTTGAAAATACATTGTTTCGGGATTTTTTTTCCAAAAGAAAGCAAAAATTGCTTATCAATCGAGACTTGATTTGATCGAATCTTCGACTCCATTAACCCTTTACCTAACGCAACGGAAAAAAACCGGCCAGCGCTATTCACAAACGCCATTTTCATTTTTTGTCTCAAAAACATTGGTTATGACCCCTCTTTAGAACGAGCTCGTCGAGCTCGTTCCAAAGAGGGTCATAACCTGTTTTTGAGACAAAAAATGAAAAATTAGTTCAAGAATTTTGCAAGTGTCGTCTGCTTTTCATTTTAGGTGAAGGGATAACAACATTACACATGCTGATCAAGCAATTGAGAATGAAGACTCACCAGAGCTGTCATTTTTGATTACACCAGGCGGCAGTACTATAAAACTTTTACTTACAATTATACTTCCTAGAATTATATTTTCTTATGACTTGAAATGCATTGGAATGAACCATCAGTATTTTTCAAGATCTAGCAATTTGCCAGTTGACAAATTTCTATATCTTTTTAAATGCTAATTCATTTTAGTCTTGTATTAATAGGTAGAAAATAAAATTCTACAAAATACAATACGGTAACAGTTTTATAGTATTGACTCCTGGTGGCTCCACTAATGGAAGCGTGAATTAAATGCCCAGTGAAATATCTAGAACGGGGGCATGAATGAATATCTATACATTTTGTGAGCAATGGGACGTCACATCAACTGTAGTCTGCGCACAGACTGCACGGAAAGTGGGTAAACAAGTGGTCCATAACGGCGAATTCCTTACTGAATTAGAAAGGTGGTCAGGAGCAGTGGCGGCGCCATGGGTGGGGGTGGTTGGGGGTGGGGGTATGGGGGACTTTGTATGTGGGGGTACTTACCCCTCCACTTTTTTCGCCAAGCGTAGTAAAACAATACTATCATTTTAATTTTTGTTGTATTGAACGTTGCGGTGTAATGGTCGGTATGCTTAATCCCATATTCCCAAGTGCACTAAATCAGAAGTTTTGAAATTGTTTGCCCCCCGTCCCCCCACACACACGCTAGCTGCAAACAACAAACAAGAGTCGAGGGTCCAAATTGCAACAAGCATGCCGCGTTTAAACGGACTGAAACATAGTGCTTAAGAGTATTCGGCGAATGCTAGAATCGAGAGCGCGGCAAGGCATCCGTTTGGAATTCAGCCTACAGCAATTTTAAAAAATAAATAAAATTTAATATTTTAGAAAAATTCTCAATGGTATAACTCAGTGAAATAATGCAAATATGAATATCATTGGAACCGGCTTGTTCAGCCGGTTCCAATGATATCCATATTCGCATGATTTTGTTGCAAAACAGTTAAAAATTTTCACAACTTAGGGAGAGGACCCCTCTCCCGAAACCCACCCCAGCTCGGCGCTGCACAATCCCCAACTGTACCTCCTCACTTTTGTAACTCTGGCGCCGCCACTGGTCCGGAGCTGAGGTGGATATATAGCAAGTCAAATTGTGCAGCATGGTTCATTGTCTTGGTGATCGAGTACTACTATCCCAGCGGGAACCCCGGGAAAAGTAGTTTTTGTTTACTGTGATAATCGAGCACTGTTTACTGGTAAAATAGTACCTGGTCACCAATGCCTGGTGTGGAAGTCCTCTACAATGGGCAACATGGGTATAACCGATTGGCTGAAATTGAGTTCATATTCATGTTACGGTTGCGATTAACCGTTGTGCAGAAATTTGGCCTTAAAAACAAATAAACAATAAATTAAGTGCTAGGAGCTTGACATACCTAGAAATCCGCATGAGCCTAAAACTGTCACAGGTGGTCTCCGGTTTAGTCGCATACACGTCGAACCATCCTAAGAAATTAGCCATGGTGGGATAATTTGAATCTAGACAACTTCATAGATTTCAAAGATTCATATGCATTTATACGTAACAATCATCGGCTGAATATGGGTCTTTCAACTAGAGCTGAAAGGTTAATGGATTTTCTTGGTCGATTAATCACGTGGATTAACCTTGGTTAACCGATTAATCTCTTACCCTAATAGGTAGCTGAATAATTGCCGTACCGTTGATTTACAGCATATTAACGCTTAACCCTTTGCCTAACGTAACGGCCAAAACCGGCCAGCGCTATTCTCAAAAATCGCCAATTTTCAAAATATTTTCATTTTTTGTCTCAAAAACATAGGTTATGACCCCTCGTTGGAACGAGCTCGTCGAGCTCGTTCCAACGAGGGGTCATAACCTATGTTTTTGAGACAAAAAATGAAAAAAATTAGTTATTCAAGAATTTTTTTGCAAGTGTCGTCTGCTTTTCATGTTAGGTAAAGGGTTAACCCAACATAACTGAAAAAACCGACCAGCGCCATATACAAAGTCTCCGTTCAGATATTATTGTTTCCATTTTTTGTCAAAAACAGCTTAACCTGGCAATTTATTTGAAATAATCACTTCTCGATTTGTGTTGTGAATCACAGGTACTCGGCACAAGCTGTGAAATCGAAAAACATTTGATATCATTTTTAAATCGATACTGACATGCCCCCATAATGGTATATAAATATTAACAAGGTACACAACTCGCGATTTGAAAAAGATGGCACTCATCTTCGTTTACCCTTCCCCCTCAAATTTAATTCACACAACGTATCCAGCAGTACCCAGTGTCAGTAGATAGGGAAATGAATAAACTTTACACCAGCGTATTTCACAACCGTTGAATTTCTCAAGTTGATAACTGGGAGAAGTCGTAGAAAAGGCCGAAAAACATTTAGTCGGACAAGATACTGTTCAGTGGAAAGTGGGTTACGAGTGACAATTCTCCGATTTATTATAAATCGAGGTCCCATTATCTATGAGGGCAAATTCAAATATTAACCGTATACCTTTATCAATTACTATTCTTGAATCCACATTTATTCATTTCTGGCGATCACATTTGCCGTTTATACATGTTTTTACCTTCCCTTGGAAACTCAAGCTAACGGCATCCACAGAAGCCAAGATTCTCAATAAAATACCTGAAAACAAGCCAGCGGGAGACTGGGGGAAATTTTTGCGAGTCCTGTATCTATGGACGTGAAAAAACTTGATTAGATTTGAAGTGACGGCCAAAAAGTGTAAACGGTAAATGTGATCGCCAGAAATGAATAAACGTGGATCCGTTTGGTTAATGTTGCAGTCTCCCCCCCCCCCCCCCCCCTCCCCAGACTCGGTGAGACCTCGAATTATTTATAATAAATCGTATAATTGTCTCTCGTAACCCGCTTTCTACTATCACACTATCTTGTCCGACTAAAGGTTTCTCGGCCTTTTTCTGCGACTTCACCCAGTTATCATAAACAACCCAAGAACACCCAACGGTCGTTGTAATACCACTGTAAAGCTTATTCATTCCCCTTTCAACTAACATTGGGTACTGCTGGATACGTAACGTGAATCAAATTTGAGAGGGGTACAACGAAGATGAGTGCTATCGTTTTCGAAAAGCGAGTTGTGTTCCATTATGGGTGCACGTCAGCATGGTTTCAAAAATGCTATCAAATATCATCTTTCTTTCAATTTCACACCTTGTGTCGAGTAACTGTGTTTTGAATGCTATTTTCTTCACCCCCCCCCCCCCCCCCGTCCTGTACACCTTCCAAAGTTTCAATTTCCAATAATGTAACTCGTCATTGAGCTCGTCATACAAAATCAAATCGATTGAATTCCCGTTTACATTATGATGGGGGGGGGGGGGGTGCAGGATGGGTTTTTCATCTTTCGACAGCGGGGTACAGAGGTCTTAATTTTCAGTTTCTTAATGTTTTAAAAGTCCTCCGTCTCTGACGGGCAGTATGCGGCAATGTTTACTTTATATAGCTAAATAAAACAGATGTTTCGACAGCAGCCTTTTCTCCACTGACAAAATAGTTCAATTTACCTTGTGATAATACACTGCGAACATTAAACGAATGAACGAACAAACTGACCTTGCAGTGGGACTTCTACCCTGTGGGTCTCGTTTAATAATATACAAGAAAATCATGTAAGTATTTTTAAATCCTGTTCCGGTCGATACAGGTTTTTGTAACCCTAGAGTGTGCAGGAGCGTCGCTAAGGGGCAAGGGACGGTTAGTGGCGTAAAGTCCTCAATTTTTAAATCGTGGGGATCTGGATTGGAGTCGCATCAAGATTCCCTCTATAGGTTGTGATCATTCACTTTCTAACGAAACTGGATTTGCTATAGGATTAACGCCATATGCACAGGGAGGTAGGGACGTGTGAAATGGAGTGTAAAAGGATTCCGCGTGCCTAAAACCATCCACTACGCAAGTGAAGAACCTTCATTTATGTATTTGAAACATTTTGGTTGAGAAGTTCGTTATTTATTCTCATATTTTCTGTGATTACAGTTGTACTGATCGCCGATGTAACAAGTAATTTACTGACACGTCACAGCGTCGAGAACCATTCAAAACAAGACGAACGGTAACCTCAATTTCGAATCGGCAGTACAGATTACAAGAACACCCGGAAAAGTTATGTCAAAAGCACCCGAGAGATTCGTCAGTGACTAGTTACACCACCAAGATTACAGCACCAACTTGGAGAAAAATGTTATTTGCTCGACTATTAATCTTCCTTGGTGATAAATGTGATTAAAATGTTATTGCACTGTCTTAAATATTTTCTCCTGCTCACTGCAGGTTCCCATCAACCAAAGTATGATTAAAGTATTTGTAGCAAGCTCTCGGGTCACCAGTCTAATTCTGTAAGGAATTCAAGGCTGCTGTGGTCTGAAACCAATCTGACCATTAAATAGTCCATTCCTTGTCTTCAATCCATTCCTTGTCTTCAAGCCTGGAAATAAGCAGACTGTCATCTGCAGAACGAGGTCCGCAGAGGGTGATTTGGGGATGCTACCCTGCATAGCAGGGTAGCATCACTAAATTTACGCTCTGGGGACCTCAATCTGAATCAAGTCCTCAAGCCTAAACACAGGTACATGGGTGATAAATTGGAACACTGTATGGGATAGCATCATCAAATTCACCCTCCGGGACCTCATTCTGCAGATGGCTTATTTCCAGGCTTGCTTGTCTTTAGATTCAATCGTCTGTAATATTTCAGTTGGTCGGAAAAACAAATGTGGTCCACTTTTTCCACAACTGAAATATTCCAGATTGAATCGAAAAAAGAAATACCATCAACATTCATTTTCTTTGAATCAACCGAAGAAAATGAAATGTTTCTCGATGATGACTTGGTTTGACAGAATCTTTAACCCTTTAATCTCTCGTTTCCTGTAACGGTATCGCCTTTGTGTACACTTAGTGAAATGGGTCGGTCCAGTATCAATGTACAGGGTGTATGAGATCGTAACTGCAGTCTGCAGCCGTCTGGCTGGAGACGGTGTATTTATTTTATCAATGCCTCCTGTATAGACAAAAATGGGACGAAATTATGCCTTGAATCGAAAAAATCGGTTTTGCGAATTCAATGCGTTAACCCAATACCTAACACGAAAGGCAGGCGACACGTGCTAATAAAATTCTTGAATAGCTTTTTTTTTTCATTTTTGCTTCAAAAACATAGCTTATGGCCCCCTCATTGAAACGAGCTCAACGAGCGCGTTCCATTGAGGCGTCATGAGCTATGTTTTAGAGACAAAAAATGAAAAAATAATAAATTGAATATTTTAAATAGCGCTGGCCGTTTTTTTTTCCGTTACGTTGGGTAAAGCGTTAATGACTTCATCATTATGAATGAAGACTTGTAGCAGTTGTGATTACTCCATATGGTACCACAATTATTTACATAACTCGTTGGAATGGCGTGATTATATTTCGCGAGAGCCTACGGCTCTCGCGAAATACTGTGGGACTACGCCATTCCAACTCGTTATGTAAAACACCCGATTCAAACACACATCGCGTTCTATCTATACCCCAAATAACTTGAACAAATTGGCGCACAAACATAAATTCGATTGAATTGGCAATATCAGGGGCGCCGGAAGCACTTCGGGGCGGGAGGTGTCAGATTCCGGGAAAACAGTTTACTCGCTCACACTAGCAGCTCGCCCATCACATGCCGAAGCATGCCTGTTTTGAAGCCCGAAGTCCACGAAATAGGGGAGTTTGAGAGGGGTGCCCCTCCCAGTACACCTGGCCCCCCCCCCCCCCCAAACTCCGCCACGGAATTTTGAAAGCTTCCGGGACTGATTTGGGGTGTTTTAGCTTCACTGCGAGAATAAATCATTGCAAAATAAATTTCGTGACGAACCTGGGAAGGGAATTGTCTGCCACCTCTCCCCTGTGGTCAGTATGTGATCCCTCATTGGAACGATCTCGACGAGCTCGTTCCAAAGAGGGGTCATATGAGATATGGTTTCATTGAATCATTAGAAGTGTTTTTCAGCTGCTGAATTTATTACGCGGGCGGATGTAGACTTTTCGTTGTTTAAAGGGTTAAGCATAGTTACTCAGATTTCGATAATCGCAAACTGGATCGTCGAATTCAATGTAAACGAATTAGTTTTCTCAATCTTTTTTCTCCCATTAAAATATCCCCGTATAAGAATCCACTGAAGATTGTATGGATGTATGTGGTTAAGATTCGATCAAGTGATTATCCCATTTCGCGTATCCGAACTGACCAAATCGTGTTTCGAAGATGGTAAATGAGTCATTTGCTGCACTCAAATCATTTGAGTTAAAAATTAACCCAAATCGAATGGGTTGAATGAATATGTACCCCAACTGGATTAAATTTTCACTCTACTCATTAGAGTCGATTTGTGTTGATTTTCACCCAACTGATTTTAGAGTGTTACATGCAAAGCCTATTTGATTACAAGTATTTGCAGTCTCGGGTGCTTTTTAAGACATAATTGATTCAGCGTTCTGATCCTTGTGTTTCGAGAATGGGTGTCAAGCGAACATAAATGTTTTCTCGAAATCTCAAATGCTATGAATGCATTTTAAAATTTCTTTTGCCCATTTTTTTAACATTGATGGCAGCTTTAATTTCAAAATGGATAGTTAACCCCCCTTTTACCCAACGCAGACATTATTGAAATTTATTTTAAATATTTCAAGTTAATAAAAACAATTTCAACAAAACAGTATCAAGGGACCCTCTCGTTGAAACGAGGTCGACAATCTCCTTCCAATGAGGGGGTCACTCACGGTTTTGTAGGGAATTTGTTAAATTTTGTTCAACTGCTCAATTACTAAACTGCGCGGGGGGGGATAGATCGATTCGTTCGGTAAAGGGTTGATGGGTTTTAAGTCGCTCTTCATCCTTCCACTTGAAAGGGTTATTTTGCATTGTCACCTCAGGGGTCGTGGCTAACCTACCATTAAAATGTCAGACAAATTGGCACAAACATGAATGCTTAGTTTATTCAAGAAATTATTTTCCAAATGTTTGGTGAATATGCTGATGCTATGCCATGCAGTGGGCCAATGTATCTTCTGGGCACCTCTTTCTGTTTAGGTTTGAGACCTTGATTCAGATTGAAGTTCAGAGGGTAAATTTGGTGATGCTATGATGCTACCCCGCTGTGCAGGGTAGCATCACCAAATTCACCCTCTGGAGACCTCATTTTGCAGTTGACCGTCTGCTTATTTTCTGACTTGCTGTTGAAACAATTGAAAATTATTAGTCCTTCAAGAAAGCGTTGTTTTTTTCCTTCAAGTGTCGACTTCTGTTAGAGTTCGGTAGAGAGTTAATTATATTGATTCAGTCCCGTTGATAAGTGCACACGTTCCTCCGTGGCAACCTCAGGAAGTGATGCAGTGCTCGTTTACTTCGGTAAACGAGCTTAACATGGATGTAAATGATTGGCTGCACTTGACTATATATTCATGTCTGTCATTCGCCAATGTGCAGATACATGTGACCTTAAACACCAATAAAATCAAGTTCATACGTTTAGTGTGCTCGACAAGTTCTGCTTTACTATTATCCCAGCAATGAATGCCCGGGGAACAAATCCTCTTTGTGGGCATAAGTGTATATAAATGCCAACTGTAGTTACTTTGGGGGGGGGGGGGGGGTAAAGGACCCATCCCACCCCCCTTTCTAAAATATTCCAGTCGGGACATTATCGCATTATCGTCTAGACTGGAGTTTTGAATATAGATTTGCACTTGCTGGTCATGCCCTTTTTACGAGAATAGATTTGATACTTCGGCTTCTCACACAGTTGGTCGGGGACGTGACACCGTTACTAATTCCTAGTTCATTATTCGACATTCGTTATCAACCGATAATATCGGTTGATTACGAATGTTCAATAAGGAACTGAGAATAAGTAACGGTGTCACGTCGTACAAATGAAGGTATGTAATACCGGATTCTTGTTGGATGGTGGGGGGAAAGCATGACTAAGAGTACCGATAAAGTACTTAATTTATTTGATCGATTTCACAAATATCCTACACGAGGTAAACCTGACTATTAACCCTTTACCTAACATGAAAAGCAGACGACAGTTGCTAAAAAAAATTTGAATAATTTTTTTTTTATTTTTGTCTCGAACATAGGTTATGACCCCTCATTGGAAGCAGCTCGTAACAAAGGAGTCATAATCTGTTTTAAACAAAGGAAAAATAAATGAGATTAAGTAGCGAATTGTCAATAGCGCTGGTCGGTTTTTTAGCTGTTACGTAGGGTAAAGGGTTGTCATTACACTTCAATAATATCCACAATTATATTTCTGAGTGTAAAATATTAAACTGCAATCCCGACTGACGGGGGGCGTGGCGACTCGGTGGTTACGGCATTACCTTTCAAACAAAAGGGTCCGTTTAATCCTCGCCAGTGGTAACTGCGTTGTGTCCTTGGGCAAGCAACTTAATCTCCACATCGATGGTGTACTTGTCTTCATCCAATGCTAACACTGCTTGTGAAGTTAGTGTGCTGGGAGAATCTAACTGTTGTTCGCCGTTGCTTTGTGGTTCTCTCCGGAAACTCAGGCTTCATCTACCCGTAAAACCTGGCCGACATGCGGTGACCCTGGCTGTCAAAAGTGTGGTTAAACCCCAATAAATATATAATCCCGACTAATATTCCATCTAAACCATCTAAACTTCTCGAAACTTTGTCTGTCGGGATTTTAGTTTCTTTCAACTCGAAGAAACTAATATTTGGCTCCAGAAGTTAATGTCTTGCAGTCAGTCTCTGTAACTTAAAACTGCTCGATTCATGAAGCGTGGATACATGGAAGCTTGCGGTTTGCATGAATTTCTCATGCAACCAAAAATGTTGAAGGCAATTATTTATGTAATTGAGTCCCTTAGGTGACAATAATAATAAAAACACTTTGACCGGCCGCTGATTTGTCGCGGTTCTCGACGAGAAGGCCTTGGTTACCCCTGTACGCCCAGCTGACTCCCTATTCCCATGCCTCTCCTCTCCTCCCAACACTCGTAGACGAACTGCTTGATGACATCCCTTGCCCCATTCTACCCAATCTCTCCGATTAGCATATTAACCCTCTCCTTTGAGTCTCCCCCCTAACCACATGTCCTTCATTCTCCCTTCCCACTTACCCATTATACTCCCCGTGAATCGTATTCTTTTAGACAATTAACACTATCGACAGTTATGAAACCTTCCCTTTAAACTAATGTCGACACACGACCAGAAGACACTTGTAGGAACAATTCACACCCCCCCCCCACCCCCCCCCCCCCCCCCCAAAAAAAAAACCCTTCAATAACAATGTGCACCAATTTATTTCGGTGACAAAGCTTATAGTTTCGGTTGGGACGAGCCCAAGCTGCTCGTTCCAATTACTTGCTAAAAGCTAGGTTTTGGAGGCAAACACGTGAAACACTTGTTCGAAATGTTCTGGTTGAATATTACCGTTACAAAGAAACGCTGCATCGCGGTGCATTCTTGACCCCCAAGCCCACTATACCCGATAGTATAAGATACTAGCCTTGTTAACCCTTTACCCAACGAATCGCCCGCATCCGCCCGCGTAATATGCAAATTCAGCAGTTGAAAAAAATATTTTTCAAAAAATTTCAACAAAACCATATGTGACTCCTCTTTGGAACTAGCTCGTTCCAAAGAGGGGTCACATATGGTTTTGTTGAAATTTTTGAAAAAAATATTAGATATCGTCTGCGTTGGGTAAAGGGGTTAAACAAGCTGTTGTACTGATAAAATAGGACGCGTTCACCAATGCCTGTGGGGATGGCAGTCCTTCAAAATGGGCAACATGGGTATAAACCATTAACTAAACTTGACTTTACCACCATTTTGCGGAAACTTTTCGCCATTGCGCAGTCGATTCAATCAATCCTTTTTGTGCTAACGGGGGGGGGGGGGGGGGAGGGGTGGGGGGGGCGGCTGGCTGAAGTAAAGCAATGCAATGCAAATGAGCTGTCTTAATGTTAAAATGGGGGCAGTCACCAATGCTGGGGGCGGGGGCAATCAAGTAAAATGTTGTACATGGATATAAACGATTGGCTGGACTTAACTTTATATTCATGTTGCAGTCACCGTTGTGCGGCAAGGGTACCGTAACGATTAACCCTTTACCTTACATGAAATGAAGACGACACTTGCAAAAAAAAAAAAAAAAATTCTTGAATAACTAATTTTTTTTCATTTGTCTCGAAAACATAGGTTATGACCCCTTGTTGGAACGAGCCCATCGAGCTCGTTCCAACCAGGGGTCATAACCTGTCGAGACAAAAAAATAAATTAAATGGTGATTTTTGAGAATAACGCTGACGGTTTTGGCCGTTACATTGGGTAAAGGGTTAATGAAAGGCTGGTAAAGTAGGACCAGATAACTAACACTTGGTGGAAGTGCTCAAGTGCACAGCGAGGTATAAACGATTCACTAAACTTTACCTCCTGCCTTTCATGTGGTCATGAATATGGCCATGGATGCTAAAGTGTCATTAAACATCAATAAATATACCTCGGCTGTCAATTTGAGAGTACTTCTGCCCCAGTCCTTGGTTATGGGTCTTCTTTTACCAGAAAAACATTCCGACTGCAGTTAGCGCTTTCTGCTCCATTTCTCTGAATTTACACGAAGTGGGGAACAAAATAAACTAACTTGAGTGAATGTTCAGAAAATTAATATCCGCATTAGATTTTCTTGGAGTTGCTTGAAAGATTTACTGTGAAACTGAATGGCCGAGTGATGAAACAAATTTGAGAAAAAGGATATCCTCTGCTGTGCCTTCTCTCCACTGAACACCCAAGGACAGGTCGAAGTCTCAACTAACTCTAGTTTGGTTTGTTATTGGGCCACGGCTACTCTTCTCTCAGCAGCACTGAGTGGGCATTTGACCAGTAACAAACGAGGTTCAGTTTTCCAGATTGGTTTGAGGTACATTAGGTTTTGGCAAATGAACCTTACAAGTCTCGACAAGATTTCTTTAATTTATCTCTATTCCAATGTACAGATTATGCGATGACTGAATACGTGCCGTTACCTTGCCCCTTTCGCGAAATCCATTTGAGAACTTGTCTATATACCGTGGTTGGCCAGTGATTTTTAGGTCTCCTCTATCATTCAATTCTGAATTGCGCGTGAAAGGTTGGTATCTCAGAAAGGATTCTTTTTGCATAGTTGGGTAGACCTTTCCTAGTGCCCTAACGGCTCACAAGTTCCATGATCAACCCCACGGTGACACTTTCGCTTCAGATTTCTTCCATGTTCTTTTCATGCACCCCGTGTGGTTAATCTCCCTGCAACAAATTTGTGACGCCGCCCTTTTCAAGATTCTTTAATCAACCTAGAGTGTCTCCGCATGACGCATGTTTTACGTCCCCGCACAAAGATCCGACGTGAAGACATTTCCTGCATTCTGCCATTCCTTTTGATTACCAGGTGGTTCCCCGTGAAGTGAAGCCCATTTACTAGAACAGGACCAGGCCCCCTCCAATGGGAAGCGGTGCTTGTTTACTGTGGTGACAAACTGTTTTACTGGTAAATATGATCCGGCCACAAATTCCTGTGGAAGTCCTCTTAAATGGGAAACATGGGTATAAACGGTTGACTAAACATAACTTTATATCAACGCAACTGTCACGATTAGCATTGTGCAGACATGTCACCTTAAACCCCAATAAATTTAGTTGTGGAGAAATTACGTATGGATATCCTACAATGCAAATGCATTGGAAGGGGGGGGGGGGGGGGGGGGGGGGGGGTCTTTTAGGCTATTTGAGGATTTATGTTCGGTGGGAATATGTGGTTTGGCTCGGTCTCCCTCAATATTGTTCCCACACCGCCTCTGTTCATATCTCGCTATATCCGCGGACAGAAAGTTCTAACTTGAGTGATCCAGACAGTATTGCTCTTTAAAACCCATGAACATTAACTCCACGCCCATGTGCTGTATAGTTAACCCTTTACCTAACATGAAAAGCAGACGACACTTACAAACAATTCTTGAATAACTATTTTTTTTTTCTTTCCATTTTTTCTCAAAAACATAGGTTATGACAGCTCGTTCCAAAGAGGGTCATAACCTGTGTGCGACAGAAAATGAAACCTTATGAAAATTAATTGGCGATTTTTGTGAATAGCGCTGGCCGGTTTTTTCCGTTACGTTGGGTAAAGGGTTAACAAAACTGTCCACTTTTTTGCCCCCAATATTAATCTTATGACCATAATGAATTTTCAGTTGAACGAGCCCGATCTATGTGAATGAATTAAAGTATTTTGCAAATGTTCTTGTAGTTATGCAAAGGTTTTAAGTTTCTGATGATGGTGCAATGAACGGCAATAGGTATTGATAATGACCCTATACAACATGTCACAACTGTTGACAATATTGTGTACAAAGGTACCATTCTGCAATAGAGTTCTTAAAGACTATCTTCCCCGTGGGAACCCCGGGAAGTGAAGCAGTGCTGGTTTACTCTGGTAAACAAGCTTTTTTCCGCTGGTAAAATAGGACCCAGTCATTAATGGTTGGGGTGCGAGTCATCTAAAATAGGCAACATGGGACAGAAATGATTGTCTGACCTTGACTTTATCTCCATGTTGTGGTCATGATTAGCCATTGTGCAAAAGTATGACCTTAAACGCCAATAAATAAGGACTATCTGACTTGCATCTAATGATTCAGTCTCCGCGGAACCTTTGAAAGGAAATTAATTCAATGGATAAAGCAAGTTTGGTGCCCAAACAAACTAAGGTAAAATAAAACCCGCGAAGAAACTTTATCCAAGTTGGGGGTGCATAACATTATTGTGGACTGGTTGGTCTAATTTGGAGAGTTTGGCAAGTCAGTTGCTGTTCTACCCCACTGAAAAACATTACTGGAATACCAGGGTCACCTATGCCCGGACATTCGATGAAATAATGCAGAGAAATAATGCCCCCCACCCCCATATTACTCTAGTAATATAGGGGTGGTATTTTTTCCTCAACGCTATTTCCTCAAATTGCCAGGAGCAGATGTTCCGTCTAAAATGCCCCCCCCCCCTCCCGACTTATCGACTCGGAATATCTATTCTGGTAACTTTTTATTCCAAAGGACCAGGCACCCCATCAGTCTCTGGATCAACTCGCACGGTACCGAAGCCGTTAAACCAAGGCAAGGCTTTGGCTGTTTGAGCAGCCAATAACCTAGAACCATCTGCAAAGTCGGAGTATAGGCTGCCGATGTGCAACAAAGGTACAAATATGTTGTCCTTTGAAAAAATAACACTGAAATTAGTCAACATGTCTTTAATGTGGGGGATATTGGTAACTGTAGAGTTTGGTGGAATTTAACCCTTTACCCAACGTAACTGCCAAAACCGGCCAGCGCGATTCTCAAAAGTCGCCAATGAATGTTTATTATTTTTTCATTTTTTGTCTCAAAAACATAGGTTATGACCCCTCGTTGGAACGAGCTCGTCGAGCTCGTTCCAACGAGAGGTCATAACCTATGTTTTTGAGACAAAAATGAAAATTATTCAAGAATTTTTTTTGCAAGTGTCGTCTGCTTTTCATGTTAGGTAAAGGGTTAAAGGTCCGGGATTGGGTACACTTAAGTGGATAAATAAATGCAAATTCAGCAGGCAGGTTGCAATTTTGAAGTATGCACATAGCTATTTCCACCTTAAAGAAATTCAGAGAAACATTTGAATGCTATTTTTTTTAATTCTGTAGTTTGCATAAATATGTACATATTATGAGTAATGAAAATAAATTCTAGTAAACTTCAATTTACATTTTGTTCGACTTCATTGATCCATGTACCCAAAACGGTTTGCACAAGAATTTTACTCTAACATTTGAGTTCCGTTTCAAGTTCTCACATTGCTTGGTTTGGACCATGTTGAATTGTTTGACCCTTAGGTGGTCAGAACTGAATGTTCGGGAGCCATTTTCATTTCTTGCGGAGGTGCGCTTAGTCGGTTTCGTAAACTTCGGGTACAGATTCATTTAAGATTAAATGTGACATGGCACTTCTTTTCCCTTGGTATATGAAGACCGACCACGAATAGTCATGTAAGTTCATCAATGTTATCTGAAGCAGGGAGTGTTTACCTCCGAGGCAAACGCAGATTTTAAACTTTGAAAAATCGCTAAGTTTCTGATGAGTGGAAGTTTTCAGAAACAGTGTTGGCCAAGAGACTCTTGCAAACATACCTTCTTAAATATCTGCATCCCTTATTTACATTAGTCAACCCGGCGAAAGTTTTCGGGGGGGGGGGGGGGACTGGTAGCTTTGGAGATGAAGTTTTCATGAATAGGGTATTGACTTTAACAACGAGCAGGTGTTTTGTTCAAGAATATTGGTCCAAGTGACACCTACCAAGTTAAGGCCAAACACCACCCTTCTTAAACTTTCAACGACCGAAGACGTATTGTCTTTAACTGTAGAGTGCCAGAAGCCACTATCAGGGCTTTAATACGAAGAGCAGGTACATCAGCCTGATCGTGCCATATTCTGTGGATGTTCTTTATATTACTTAGTCAATATGGGTTTGCCTTGTTGCAATTTGTGGGAGAGTGCGGTTTGGCACTCTCCCATAAATTGCAACAATGCAAAGACATATGAACAAATTCTGATAATGAAAAATAACTTGGCACTCAACCAGTTAAACTCAGGAGGCGAGACCGGGGGGGGGGGAGGTAGGTAATAGATTCATGAATTTGAACCAACTACGCCCCGAGTTGAGACAAGTCAATTAACAGAGTGTTACAACACGGGGGCAGATTGTTCAAATTCATTAAATACTTTGTGGGGGTTGGTAGCCAACCTTCACACTATGGCTCCATCGTCTTTGCGGTGTTTGTGCACAACTTTACCGACAGAATAGACCTGTGTTTAAGTGAGGTCAGTGAATACCTCTGGTCAACTAATTAGAGTCCGTGCATTTTGTTGATTGAATAAAGGGGGCTGGGTATTAGTTATCAACCTGGTTGTCGGAATTTCATGAACATGAAAAACTTGCCCTGAGCAGTTACAACTCAACGCTTCAGAGCTCTGAGTCATTAAACGCACGGGACAGGTTGTTCAAATACATGAGATACCTCCAGCGCAAGAGGAAACTATTTCACAGTCCTTTGTTTTAGCAACAAAACGCACGGACTCGTACACTTTGACAATTTAAGGAATATTCAAGAGACTCCACTGAAACGCAGTCTACTGGTCCATGAGGTATTAACAAGTTGCTTGCATACCCCATAGCAACAAAGCCGGGGGTGTAGATGACAATACAACCCCACCCCACCGAGTTTTAAAATTTAATGACTAGATTAGTGCAGTCACAGGCGGTTTCACTTCAAAGCAAAATCCCTTGTGTATGGAACTGCAGGCGTCATAAGGCGACAGGTTTAAATTACTGTATCAGTTTTGATACCTGAATATGCTACCTTTAGTCTTTGAAATTCAGCAAGCCCTGAAAGTTCTCTTCTCTATTGTCTCTATATGGCGGCAGTTAATCCACTGGAGCATATTTGGTACATTCTTGGGCGCCGAATACAGGCACTGGATCCTCTTTATAGATTCGGCTGGATCTGGAAGCAGCTTTGCATGGGGAGTGGCTGCAGTTGCCCAAACATCTTGTCCAACTTCTGATTTGAGGGAGGACACGCAGTAAGGAAGAAGTCATCTGGGCACGTTGATAGTTACTCTGTTCCGATCCAAACATTTAAGGATGGCATCAATCAGAGGACTGGAAAATGACACTTTCACACAATGAGTCGCCTTTTGACTTCTGCAGCTCCTTTTTCGCACAAGGGATATTGTTGGGGGGGGGGGGGGCACTAGGGCATTGCAGACGGCGCCTTGTTGCACTCGAGAGACGACCTGTGAATGTACACTAATGATTAAATTCAAAACGGGTGGGGGTGGTTACGGGTTACTTCAGGTGTATAATAGGCATTAGGATGTTCAACTTTAGTTTGGGAACAATATTTGTTAGAGGCCACTTTCAGCAATGTAAGGCGACATGACCGCAACACAGAAACTATAAAGTCAAGTTTAGCCAACTGTTTTTACCATTGCTGCCCATTTTATATGACCTTTATCCCAGGTGTTGATCACTGGTTGCTATTTTAACAAAGTTCAACTTGTTTACTACAGGGAAGCAGCACCATTCCACTTTCAGTGGTTCCACAAAGTCACGGGGGGTGGGGGGGGGGGGGGTTAAAAGTAGTCTGAAATTGGCCGTCGAGGTCCACTATATTATGAAGTTTAGAGCGGCTTGAGCGTTTTAAGTTCCGTTAAAAAATCAGTCGTATTTTACATACTGACAAATTTGTCGATAGGATAAACAAAAGGGCAAAGGGGAGGGGGGGGGGCTGTGTGTGGGGCTGTGGGAGCCGAGTAGGGGTCGAGTAGGGGTCGAGTAGGGGCGTGAGTAGGGGCGTGAGTAGGGGGTCGAGTAGGGGCGTGAGTAGGGGGCCGAGTAGGGGCGTGAGTAAGGGTTCGAGTAGGGGCGTGAGTAGGGGGTCGAGTAGGGGGTCGAGTGGGGGGCCGAGTAGGGGGTGGTGGGTAGGCAGAGATCTGCCTAGTAATGGGGGGGGGGGGGGCAAACAAGGCACGTGACACAATCTGGTTCTCAGCAAAGGAAATTGGCGAGGGGTTGGGGGGGGGGGGGGGGAGTTACCAGAGGTACAGAGTGAATGTTATCAGAATACACGATAAAGCAAGTTCAAGCCGGTCATTTGTTGGTTAAAAAGATGAATTCGATTTAATCTTTTGAACACTGGAGACCTGCGAGGTTTTTCAGTCAATACGTTCAACGGCGAAATCCCGATTTGTTGGGGGGGGGGGGTGGGGGTTAAGTAATAAATTTGCTTTTCATACAGCGAAATGATGAATTTGACGGGCGGGCGGGCGGGGGTAAAGTTAGTTTTTACTGGTCCAATACCCTTTAACCAACGTGCCGGCTACAGCTATTCACAAAAGTGAGATTCTCATTTGCTTCTCAACAGATTATGACCCTCATTGGAACGAGCTGGTCAAAAGCAATGTGTGAGGAAACCAAAGACTTTAGTTGAAGGCGTTCTCTATTCGTGCGTGCACATTACATAATTTTATAAATTTCGAGCAGGATCCAATGCTTTCATGTTTTTTTAAATTTGTATTTTCCAGTATTGTATTTTCTGCATATGTTGACCAACGCATAAAATAAAGCATTAGCTCCTTAAACCTTTGAACCCGAGTGGTCGTTTTTGCAGCCAGGAACATAGCTATGTCATTATGTCCGTATATAGGATATCTGTTCAGTAAATGTGTGGGGTAGACCAAAGAATATTTTCAACGTGCAGCCTTAGGGCTGCACGTTGTAAATATTCTCCTGAATTGTATTTCTTATCCATAAACATGATCCACCGATCGATTACAATGGATCATGTTTACAGGTAAGGACCCTATAATACCTGTGGGTGGGTATACGAATGGCTCATTGTGACTTCTGCATTCCACTATCGGATCGTCATACATCCTTAACTGGTGAATATTTGCTGGTTATTGACTACTTCACTGTCGTGTGCTTAGAGGAATGAGACAATATCACAGTGAGAGAAATTCGGAAGGTCATGGACAGCATGCCAGGCCGATTAACCCTTTACCCAACCTAACGGCCAAAAACGGGCAGCGATATTCTCAAAAAACGCCAATTTATTATTTGTTCATTTTTGTCTCAAAAACAGTTTACGACTCTTCGTTGGAACGAGCTCGTTCCAACGAGGGGTCATAACCTATGTTTTTGAGACAAAAAAATGAAATTAGTTTTTCAAGAATTTTGTTTGAAAGTGTCGTCTGCTTTTCATGTTAGTTGAAGGGTTAAGATGTGTTATATTCTCGAGGCTGTTCCATCAGGTAGTGAAAAACATTTTTTAACGTTGTGATGTCCGCGGTGCAAATATTCATTCAATAAAAAAGGAAGCTCAAGAAACCCTTGCTTCACTATTAAGGCATATTCCCCCTACTGCAAATGGCAGGTTTTCTCGGGAGAATTTACCCATTTACTGTATAGCCACTGGTATTATAGGGAGGGAGGGAGGAAGGGGGGGGGGGGGGGGGCTTAACTTTTTTTGGACAGTATAGTATTGGCTCCAGTTTATTTCTTGGTGTTTAAGGTCACATTTCTGCAAAATGGCTAATAATGACCGCAACATGGAGGCAAGGCCAAATTGTGTCAATCGTTTACCCACGTTGCCCATTTTAGGGGACTTTCACCCCAAGCATTGGTGACTGCGTTCTATTTTACCAGTGAAACGGAACTTGTTAACCCCTAGTATTAAGCACTGCTCCAGTTGCCGTGGTTTCCACGGAGGTGGGGGGGGGGGGGGGGGGGGCACGGGCACTTCAAAGACTATTCCACGCCCTGGGTAGTTTCGAATTTATAACGCATCGGACAGAATTTGGGTCGCACTCTAAACAAGTGCTTGAGATTTCATACGACTTTCAGCTATTGCGGAAGTCTGATGCTCCACAAATAGTCACTCAAATATTATTTAAATTAAATTATCACACGGAATTTACCCTCTATTCGGTCAAAACCAAGCCATTTTGACTACAGTAACTAGCGGATACAGATTTTGGCCAAACCTAAACCGTAAAAAATGGGAGGATACTCAGACGGGCTCAGAGATGCAGAGGGTTGTGGAATTTTTAATGATTCCCCAAACGTAATCATCGAAATAATTTGGTTACTTATGTATAGATGTTAAACCCTTTACCTAACATGAAAAGCAGACGACACTTGCAAAAAAAATTCTTGAATAACTAAATTTTTTCATTTTTTGTCTCAAAACATAGGTTATGACCCCTCGTTGGAACGAGCTCGACGAGCTCGTTCCAACGAGGGGTCATAACCTATGTTTTTGAGACAAAAAATGAAAATATTTTGAAAATTAATTGGCGATTTTTGAGAATAGCGCTGGCCGGTTTTGGCCGTTACGTTGGGTAAAGGGTTAAGGTCACATTTCTGCATAATAGCTAATCGTGACTACAACATTGAGATAAGTCCAAGTCAAGCCCAGCCAATCGTGTATACCCATGTTGCCCATTTTAGATGAAGGCTATACCCCAGGCATTGGTGACCGGGTCCTATTAAAACAGTAATTTGCTTACTGATCAGTCCCAATATATTTTTAGGAGGAACCTCGATAAATAGAATTGGAAGCGTCACAATTTCTGAAATGATATCTTCCAATATCGAAGGGTGCTGGAAGCATCAACGGGCAGGGGCAGGATTGTTAAGGCACTCGACTCTGAGTATGGGTTGAGACCGTGTTTACAACGTATGAAAATGTAATGCGACTCCTTAGTATTGAGATCTGTATAGATCATCCAGTGAGAGGAAAGAGGTGCCATCTGAAATGCTTTAGCATGGCATCTTGTTCCCCTCAAGGGGACGACATGAAGCTTTAGAAAGTTTGCACTGAAATACGTCAAAAGCGAATGCTCCACTATTGTTCTCCCGACATAAATGGGCGCGCGCGCGCTTCCTCTTGCCCACAGGCTAGGGGTAACGCGTGCCGTTTCATGCCCCCGCTGCCCCCATTTACTTTACCCCTGCCAATATCCATCAACTGCAACTTTTCGGGTTCTACTGTTTCCAAATTAGACGAACTTAATGACCACAAGGGTAGGTAAATGACACGGAAGGCGGGGATGGGATGTAGCATCAGACGGGTGAAGTGGGTAAAACTATGGGCATGTTTGGGGTGGGGGTACATTTTGTAACCATGGAACTTGTGAAGCATCATCCGATCCGCGTAAGAGCGAGTACGATACTTGTTCTGTCGTGGGTGGTGTCTGGTGACCTACGGGGGAGGTTGTGATATGGGAGTTCAGTGTGGGCCTCTTGTAGTGGAACAGATGAGACCAGAGTCGGGATTTTTTAAGACACTGGTCCAGCTGATGGCCCTGTTTGAAGGAGAGGAACTCAAACAGAACATTACAATTTTAATGGTAATTTGTGAGTAACGCTGTTGGTTTTCGTATGCAAATGGTTAAGATCGTTTCCAGTGGATATCACACGAGTGTTGCGCGCAGTGCGAGAAAGTCCGAATCTGGTATCACATACCATTTGTGTGAGACTGCGACTGTGTGTGTGGAAGAAGCCGAAACATTAAAACTGGTCTCGTGGGAAATAACATGGTTTCCAGAAAGTGCGAATGTATATCAAAGATTTGAACCAGGTGCCAATACAATTAAACCTTTAGACTTGTATTTTCTAGCATTGTATTTTCTAAGTATGATTTTGAATAGGTTGAAATGAACCATTAGCATTTTCAAAGTTATGGCAATTTGCCAATTGGCAGATTGCCAAATCGTTTTAAAATGTTAACGATTCATTTTAACCCATTCAAAATCAACCTGAAAATACAATTCTAGAAAATACAATTTGTAAAAGTTTTAGAGTAATGGGCCCAGGTCGAAAATGTTCCCTGGGAAAAAAAATACTGGAAGTCTCCTTCCTATCTACGCCTCCATTAGTTACCTACCAATAATTTGCATTCAATTTCAGGTGATCTGTTAGAATTGCTCAAATTAAGGGCAACAGTCTTCTAAACAAAATTTATAACATCAATGCCCTCATCGCATCAAGTGTGGCAAGACTGAAGTAACAATTCTGTCCTTTGAGAGCAACAAGGCGCCATCTGAAGTGCAAAAGCACAGCAGATGGCATAGTGTTGCTCTCAAGGGACGACGCATAGACAGCGCTATTAAAATTACCAAAATGGTTTTAAATTTTGCCTCCAAAACAGCGTCAGACTCGGTATTGGAACGAGTTCGTTCCACTAAAAGGGTCGTTTGAAAGACAAAAAAAGTAACTTTTTCGAAATGAGGTATTTTTTCAAGGGTCTTTTAGGGGATTCTTAGGTAGAGCCAATTTTTGGACTATTAAGTACGCGTTATTTAGTAAACTGGTGGCTCTTCCGTATTAGGAATATCAGGCTTTGATTCGCCTTTTGTGAACAATACTTCCGAGTATGTCACGCGATTTTCACCTGGAACACCAAGTTTTTTTTCACTCAGATGAAATGTCGGGTTCAATGAAAACTCCTTGGAAACAAGCATTCCATTGGTTCAACAGACGGAAATCGGAAAATGCTGGTATTGGAGCGACCAGCAATTTTTCCGACACCAAATTTTGTTGTATTCCCTTCCATATCGCTCTTTCCCACCTGGCATCAAACTCCTATATTAGGTCGTACATATACCCATTTAGGCTCGCCATTTTCCTCTGGCCCGATGTTTTGGGCAATGCAGAGTAAGATCACTCTCCAATTCCAAAGAAAAGAAGTCATTCATGTCAATCTGATTATCAGTTGGCACCCTCACCCCCTCAAGTCCAGAATCTCCAAAGAGATTTTTCCTTACCCCACCTTTACTACATGTAGTCATGGGGTGCCTCCCCCCCCCCCCCCCCCGACTAGCTTCTAGGTTCCCTAGGGAAGTACATTCCGGGGGAATTTTTGCAGTAATTCATTCCATGTACCATGATATTTGTTATTTGTGAATCGCGGTGAGATTGGGTGGGGAAAAACAAATATCATCGATACAGGGTAGTGTTTTTTCGCATCTGTTAGGCTGGTCCAGAGACAAATCCATTGATATTTGTTGAAGTTATACCACTAACAAGCTGACAAAAGGCAAACAAATTAACTCATTAAGAATCAGAAGTCTACCGAGTATAATCGAATGACACCCGTTTTCGAACGAGTTCAAGACATTAAGCATATCAATGGATTTGGTCAATACTTGATTTCTTCATTGGAGTTTAACCACACTTTCGACAGTCAGGGTCACCTCGTGTCCGACAGTTTTACGGGTGGAGGAAGCCCGAGTACCCGGAGAGAACCACCGAGCAATGGCGAGCAACTGCCAGGTTCCCCAACGTACTAACACCATACAAGCAGGGCTAGCATTGGTTGAAGACAAGTGCAGTACGCCTTAGCACAACGCCACCGCGCCCTCACGTGGACAATGGAGGTGAAGTGTCTTGCCTAAGGAGACAACGCGGTTGCGCGCAGGTGGGATTCGAACCAAGGACCTCTCGGCTTGCAGCCTGCACCTCTACCTACTGAAACACCGTGTCCCCGTCAGTATTTGATATGAGAGACTAAGCAATGTCTTGAACTAGTTCGAACACCAGTGGCATTCGGTCACACTGAGCAGACTTATAATTCTAAATGAGTTAATTGCCTATTTTCACCTTGTTCGTGGGATAACTTCAACAATTATTAATGGATTTAGTAAATATGATATTTGTTGAAGTTGTGCTTGCGAGCTGGTACGCCCGTCCGCCCACTTCAAACTAAGGGTCCAGTTTTATATTTTGGAAAATAAATACTGGGATTGCTCCCTTTTCGGTTAAAGCATGTAGGCCTTAACCAGTTACCCAACGTAACTGCCAAACACGGCCAGCGTTATTCACAAAATCAATTTTTTTTTTCACTGTCAAAAACATAGGTTATGACCCCTCGTTGGAACGAGCTCAACGGGCTCGTTCCAATGAGGGGTCATAAGCCATGTTTTTGAAGCAAAAAAATGAAAAAAATTAGTTACCCAAAAATTTTATTTGCAAATATCTGCCTTTCGTGTTAGGTAAAGGGTTAAACTCGAACGTTGGAATTATCAATCTGAAGACCAAAAAACAGCGAAGAGCGATAGAACATTTCGACCCGTCTTATCGGGTCGAATTATAGAAACTGGGTTGGGCTGTAAATATTACTGATGCGCGTTATGTGGACGGTGGTGTGTACTTGGAATGGGGGAAAACTGATAAAGGGAAGGGAAAGACGTTACGATTGGTAGGAATAATTGGCAAGGTACAGTTATACAAGGTTTGCTAGGGATTTGGTGGTAAAGCAGCGAAATCTTAAATGTCATTCACAAGCTAAGGGAGTATTAGTCGTTCAGATAAAACAAAGTAACACTAAATTTGATCAGTTTCAACAAAATATAGCGTTCATGTAAAAGTCATTCAACTTTGATCCTTTCTGTGTTGTCCAATAAAAAACAAATTTGTCATGTATGCACACTGAAAGTTACTATCGTAAGCTATTTTTGCCGAGTCTACAGACACTGCCTAGTTCGCCAAATTAACACGGAACTGCGAAGAGCATTTTATACACCTATGCAGATCAGCAAAGTTCGGTTTCAGTCATGGTTATCTGCTCTCAGCTCTTGGACTGGATTCCGGATCAACGAGTTGGAAATGATGAACACTCGAGGTGAAGCTTCTTAAAACTGAAAGGTTTGTAATGGAGTAAGTATTAATGAGTGTCCCACATGGATGTAATAAGTTCTCTTCGTCGAAGGAGTCTCTCTCGACTGTTCAATACACTAATTCCTTCAAACTGAAATGGAAGAAAATTCGCATTAATGAGGTTCGTTGAAGGAAAGAAATAGGCAAAGCCCGCCGCAAAATGCTGGAGGTTCGACTGAAATTACGTCATTTTTCTCCAAGTTCTGTGCCTACAGAATACTCTGCTGGATGGTTCAGTCTAGCAGTGGCGTAACCACGTGGGCCCTGAACTTTTCGTTGCCCCCCCCCCCCCCCAACGCAAGTTTCACGTAACAGAAGAACCCCGAAAGTCTCCACTATAAGGCTACACATGCTTCAAATGCCTTAGATTCACATTTAGAGCACTGAATTCAGCAAAATTTCTTGGGGAGAGGCCCAGCATAACTAGGACCCTAGGTTCGTTACCTCCTCCATTTCCCCGGAGGGAAATGGGAGAGGGTAACTAACCCAAGGTCTTAGTTAGGGACTGGTGAAAGCCGCCCAACCCACCCCAACAGCTTTCCAAATGTTGCCTCCCCCACCCCCCTCCCTAAGGACAAGGGCATCCATTATTACATAATCCAGGCTACACGCTTGCTCTAACACAACCAAAGTCAAGTTTAGTCAATCGTTTATACCAAATGATACCTACTTTAGGGGTGGGGGAGGGGTACTTCCCCACTCGAGGCGATGGTTATCGGTTCCTGTTAAAAGCGATCTTGTTTGCCCGAGTAATACGTATTGACCCACTTCCTGGGGTTCGAAGAATTTTAGTCTTGGGCATTCAACCTTATGTATTTTACTGCCAAACGCAATGAATAGATAAGATTTATTGAGCAAATACACCAGAACAAAGGCAGATTGCTTTGTATATACAAAATCAACATAAATATGACGCCAAAGGTTCAAATATTCCACTGAATGTAACAATGACATAGCCGCGGGGGGGGGGGGGGGGGGGGGGGGCACCAATTCGCCCAAACATTTGCCCAAGGCAACTTTGACATAATAGAGCCCCAAAATGCTCAACAATATTGGGCTACACATGTCACAGATTCGCTCTTTTAGAGCACAGATTTGCATAAATTCTCCGGATGGGAGTAGAGACCCAAGAGGGGACAGACTAGGGGAGGCCTCCGCTCCTTCCTCACAACGGCTTTCAAAATATGCCCCGCCCCGCCCCGCCCATCCCCCCCACCCCACCAAAAAAAAAAGCTGGCTAGAGCATCCCGTATTTTAGAGTCTTGGCTTCGCGCCTGGATACCAAGTTTGAAATTTGGACACGCAGCTATCCAGACACTAGCCTAACTTAACCCTTTACCCAACGTAACGGCCAAAACCGGCCAGCGATATTCTCAAAAATCGACAATTTATTATTTTTTTCGTTTTTGTCTCAAAAACATAGGTTATGACCCCTCGTTGGAACGAGCTCGTTCCAACGAGGGGTCATAACCTATGTTTTTGAGACAAAAAATGAAAAAAAATATAGTTATTCAAGAATTATTTTTGCAAGTGTCGTCTGCTTTTCAGGTTAGGTAAAGGGTTAATAGTCTGTTGGAATAGTGCAGTTCGGTTTTGAAGCAAACTTCAAGCATGCAGTAGTCTCGGATTATATATCTCTTGCCACGGGATGGGGGCGCGGTGGAGCTGCGGTAACTGGTTCTCGCCAGATCACCGAAGTTAAGCAACATCGGGCCCGGTTAGTCCTTGGATGCGTGACCATCTGAGCAATAAATTCGGTCTCCCGCGTTGTGTCCTTGGGCAAGGCACTTAACCCAGATTGTCCACATGGGGGCACGATGACGCCGTGCACTGAGGCGTACTGCACGTCGATGGTGCGCATGTCTTCAAGCAATCTAACACTGCCTGTGCTGCAGTGCGGAGTTACTATGTTTGGGAGCTGGCACCTGCTCGTCGTTGCTCGGCGGTTCTGCCGGCTTACCCCACCCGTAAAACTCACCGACACGATGCGACCTTGGCTGTTAAAGTGCCGTTAAACCCGAATAAATAAGTAAACATGCCACGAGAAGCCTGACTGTTTAAATCAAAATTAGAATTGGAACTGGACTTTGAAAGATTTGCGAGTTTTTCACCCCAGGCCTGCACTACCGTGGTTACACGCTACGCCCAGGTGCACCGCGAAGATGGCAGATTTTGGGGAGGGGATGCGTAAAACCGATTTATTCCTTCTATGGTGGCAAAAGTCTCGACTGACTAATATTCCAACTAACTACATCATTTAAGCATGAATTAGCATTTATTTATTTATTGGTGTTTAAGGTCACATACTTATGCACAATGGCTAATCGTGACCGTGACAGTTTTACGGGTGGAGGAAGCCGGAGTACCCGGAGAGAACCACCGAGCAACGACGAGCAGCTGTCAGCTCTCCAACATCGTAACTCTGAACTCTGCACCGCAGCACAGGCAGGGTTAGATTGGTTGAAGACATGCGCACCATCGACGTGCAGTACGCCTCAGTACACAGAGTCATCGTGCCCCCGAGTAGGCAATCGGGGCGAAGTGTCTTGCCCAAGGACACAACGCGGTTGCCGCAGGTGGGATTCGAACCGAGGACCTCTCGGCTTGCAGCCTGCACCTCTACCAACTGAGCCACCGCGCCCCCCCCCCCCCATGAATTAGCATGTCTTCGGCTTTATGTAGATGGCATATGAGTCACTATTTATTTATTGGTGTTTAAGGTCACATACTTATGCACAAAAGCTAATCGTGACCGTGACAGTTTTACGGGTGGAGGAAGCCGGAGTACCCGGAGAGAACCACCAACCATCGACATACAACTGTCAGCTCCCCCACATTCTAACTATTCAAGCTCCGCTCAAGCAGGGTTACAGCGGTTGGAGACATGTGCGCCATCGACGCGCAGTACGCCTTAGTACACGGCGTATCGTGCCACCATGTAGGCAACTGGGATAAAGTGCCTTGCCCAAGGACACAATGCGGGTCGTCCCGGACGGGGATCGAACTCGGGACATCTAGCAAAGAAGTTCAGCAGTCTACCACTGAGCCACCGCCATATGAGTCACTCGGGATTATGAAGTTAAAAACTACAGAGGTAGCGGAAGGTCGGTAAAAGAGGAGGGGCACAACTTTTCAAGACTACCATAGTTCGGCCCAGTGGGAGAAAAGTTTCAATCGTATATCAGTAAATGTACAGTAACATACTGTTGTGTCTTGTTTAGATGAGCATGTCACAGTCCTGTCCGTTTCTTCAACTTCACCCATCTTCCAACCCGAAGGCTACTAGCCTTCGGGTTGGAAGATGGGCGAAGTTGAAGAAACTGACAGAACTATTTATTTATTTATTTATTTATTTATTGGGGTTTAAGGTCACATATTTCTGCACAATGGCTAACCATGACCGTGACAGTTTTACGGGTGGAGGAAGCCGGAGTACCCGGAGAGAACCACCGAGCAACGGCGAGCAACTGTCAGCTCCCCAACATACCAACTCCACACAAGCAGGATTAGCATTGGTTGAAGACAAGTGCACCATCGACGTGCAGTACGCCTTAGTACACGACGTTACCGTGCCCCCACATGGGCAATGGGGGTGAAGTGTCTTGTCCAAGGACACAACGCTGTTGCCGCAGGTGACATGCGAACTGAGGACCTCTCGGCTTGCAGCCTGCACCTCTACCTACTGAGCCACCGCGCCCCCTACGGACAGAACTGACCGAGTGTCATTATTTCGAAAAGATCGGCTATTTCATAAAAAATTGGGCAACGTCACCACAGACAGGCTCTATTTCACTTTCAAAAAGTTTCAGTGACAAATCGAAGTTTTTGCCTCACTTCTGTTGATAAGCATAATTTAACAATCAAATGTTTAAACATTGATATTTCTCCGAATCCCGAGGCGTCATGGGTGGACGAGGGTTGGAGAACATCAAACTGAAGTTTCGTTAGAGTAGTGAAGTGTGGAGGGAGTGTTTAATATGACGCAAAGTGTGTGCGTGTGCGTGTGTGTGTGTGTGTGTGTGGGGGGGGGGGGGGGGGGGGGTACAGCGGTGTTTAATTCCGAAGTATTTGAAGTAACAAATCAGGCAGCGGAATCTCGATAAAAGTGGAGAAGCACTAATGGGAGAAAAGTTAAAATCTTTTGTCGGTAAATGTACCACGACAGGATTGGCAATTTCAGGAGAGCGATTTTTTAGCTCTCCTTACTGCCCTCCTGAAAGAATTAAGGAGAGCGAAAAATTGCCCTCCTAAATATTTTGGTCTGGGATGATTGAGATTACATGTATTATGCTCACATTAAATTTTTGTTGTAAAGCAAAAATGTAATTTAACTTCGAAGTCACATAACATCACGTAATTTCATTTTGAAAGTGGTTTAGTGGTAAAAGGTAATGGCTGCAGCCATACCCAAACACAGTTGCAATCATTTGAAGCAAAATGGGTCACAGCAATATTTTTTTTTCTGTCAGTTTCAAGTTCAACAACTAACATCACAGTTTGAGGGGTAATTATTCAAGGAATATTGACACTATAATATACTACCATTCCTACTATCCTGTCACTTGAAGCACTTGCACCAGGATGTGACTAGATTCAAGCAGACCTGTTGTCCAAGAAAGTCATACGCCTACCACTACCACCTTCAACCCCCCTTGGGGGTTGAAGGTGGTAGTGGTAGGCATATGACTTTCTTGGACAACAGGTCTGGGTTCACACACAGGTCTTGTCAAGTGTGTGTTCGGTTGTTGAGTGAGAGGTCTAGATGTCTAAGATATTTCGCTTTACCTTAGTAAAGTTAATAAAATCACTGATGTAGTCTGTTGGTTTCAGTTTCCATGAGTTCGTTCAACTGGATACTTAAAATGCTATGTAAAGCTAATTGCTCTCCTGAGCTGATTGAGGAGAGCGATTTTTTGCCCTCCTGCATTTTTCAGAATGCCAGGCCTGCCACGAGACACTACAGGCACTCGTTTTGATGAGCAACCACAGTGTGGTCATTTCCTGTCCATCCTGGGCTTCCGATTGAAAGATAATTGAAGCAGAAGAAACTGACCGAAGCGACCGACGGTGGGGTTCTTTTACCCCATGTTTGGTTTTGCAAATATATTACAGGAATGTCTAGAAAAAAAGTGGAGGGGCACGTGTCCCCTGTGCCCCCTGGTTCCGCTGTGTGATGGTCTCAGAACTGCGAAAGCTATTTAACTATCTATTTTGTATTTGTAGGGAGGTCCTGTAATTTATATATTGTGTTTAACCCTTCACCTAACGAATCGGTCGCAAACCCCTCGCGTAGTATACAAATTCAGCATTTAAAAAAATATGTACATTGGCATGGCGGGGGTTCGAACCCACGCCGAGAGAGTTTCCTTCTATGGCATCCGAGAAATTTGAAAAGGACAAGTACTGTCGCCGATTTCTGAGGTGCAGTTCGTAGAATTAAGTGCTTAGATGCAACTATCTGATGAATAATTGAAAAAATATGTTTTGGGGAAAATTAAAACCATCTCATGTGATGACTCATTGGAACGAGCTCACCGAGCTCGTTCCAATGAGTGGTCATATGATATGGTTTTGTTGAAATTTGAAAAAATATTTTAAATTCATAAATTTTAATATCGTCTGCGTTGGGTAATAGGTTAAGGTCAGAAACTTCTGCACAATGACCAGTCCTGACCGCAACATAGATATAAAGTTAAGTACAGCCAATCTTTTATTCCAATGTCGCCCTTTTTAGAGTGGTTCCACTCAAGTATTGTGACCGAGTCCTATTTTACCAGTATTATAGAGCTGGTTTATTTGCGTAAACAAGCCCTGCTCCACTTCCGGGGTTGCAACTGAGATATAATTTAATCCAACAGCGCTCCATTGGATTAATGGGAACTAAACATCAAGTCTAGTCTCGAAAGAGACGATTCGTTCGTAAATGTGATGAGTTTGGTTCTAGCGACAACAGTTAGTTCTGCAATTTGCTACACAGACATCCGGGGGCGGGACATTTCGTTGACTGAAAGCCCAGTTCTATTTTTTATACAAGAGAAACAAGGAAGGATGTCATTTTGAACAAATTTAAATTTAGTGTTATAATTCAAGATCAGATCAACTGCACCCCCCCCCCCCCCCCACCCCCAACAAAGGTTATAAAAACATCCGGTCGGTTTGAAATTTGCAGTCGAGCAGTCCTCGATAAAAAAATGTGCATTCCCCGCTGAAAGGGCCAAGTTCTGCCAGAGTCATCTATCAGTTGAAACTTCTGAATTTTCATACCGTTCTATATATTCCATGCAGTGTGGACCAGTAAGAGAGAAGGCCCTATAATGTTCTGTGCTGGATGTCACGCGCTCTTCGAGAATTATATATTGTAAAACTTTCTGAATTGGAGGACTAGTGACCCCAGTCATTAACTCGAACCCTGTAATCATCGCCCCTCATACTCCCCCGTTAGGGAAGTGGGGAAAACAACCGGAAGACTGGTACTAGTTAGGAATGGGGAGGCCCCCGAAACCCAGCATAACGGTCTTTCAAATATCTGAGCACCGCCCCTCCGCTTCCAAAAGTGGCTTTTTTCATGTAAAGTTACAAGCAGTCGCATATCCAGGATTCTATAACCCTTTACCCAACGCAGACGATAAATTTATTATTTTAAATAACATTTTTTAAATTTTCAAAAAATTTCAACAAAACCATATGTGACCTCTCGTTGGAACGAGCTCGACGAGCTCGTTCCAACGAGGGGTCACATATGGTTCTGTTGAAATTTTTTGAAAAATATTTTTTCAACTGCTGAATTTGCATATTACGCGGGCGGATGCGGGCGATTCGTTGGGTAAAGGGATAATAGGGGTGCCCTAGCGGCTAGGACACCCCTATTATAGAATCCTGGATATGCGACTGCTTGTAACTTTACATGAAAAGCTTCACACAAAGTTGTTGCCGTTGTTGTAAAGCATATTCTGTGGGGAAATTAGCTCACTCAAAGCGCTTGTTAACTTTATACATTTATTCACATTTAGCGGCGGAATAACCAACCGTACTTCTTTCTCAGCCGGTATAGCCAGACTGTTGCATTCAGGAAATACATACATTTTATAGTAAAACAGTTACTCAAAACAACTGTTACTTTTTAACAAATCCTAAACAATAATTAAACCCTTTTGGAGAACAGGACTTATCAAGCAGCTTGTACTGCTACAGAAGGACAATTGCTGATTACCAGTTTAGGTATACATTCTAATATACTCGACAACAATACAAATACTGAAATTACTGCTTAATCACCAAAACAATTAGCACCTGGGTTTTCATAATTTTAGAAAAGCATCTTGGAATTTTGTTCTTTTGAATTTCACTTCAAAACCAGCCTATGACACCGTTACGAGTCTATTTCGTTTTTACAACGGATGAGGCGCCTCTAATTCACTTTGAAAATATTGGGCCAGAAAAATGATTTGATAGCACCAGGAGTGTGTGCATGACTATACCGACATCTCATTCAAGAGTGGATTAGCATGTATACCTGCACTAAATATACTCTTCAAAATAAACTATGCATCGAAATTCCACTTGCAGAGGTGGCGGAACCGCGCGGGAGGGGGGCGGCTTCAGCCCCTCCACCTTTTTGCCGGGCTATGTTTTTTATATGCAATATTTTAACACAACAAATGACTGGTGAAACAAGGGGCTGATCCAGAGCCTCCCACATTTTCGCCAGCTATGTTTCTCTCGTACTGGTTCAATTTCGATGGATTTCGGATCATTTTTTGCAGTAAGTGGCAGCAAACGTCAAAATGTATAGTGTTAAAAAATGGGCGAACTGGCGGAGATCGTAATCTTACAGACATAGAAGAACCAAATCCATCCCCAGACAAGATAACACACAGATAGTATAATTGCTGTAAATGTCTGGTAAAGCATACAGGTGAGGTCTATTTATCAGCTTTGGTCGTTACCACCAAAGCTGATATAGAGACCTCACCTGTATGCTTTACCAACATTTTTATAAAGTGTGAAATCTTTCAAATACATCTAAAAAAATCTCAAAATATCCAGATGAATGGAAATGGAAATTTTGGGGCCCTGAAATTTAAAAGTTTCATACCGCGGACCATCCACCATCGCCCGGACCATCCACCATCGCCCGAACCAGCCCCCCCCCCACCCCACAGTTTGAAAATCGGATAAACGGATATTCTGTGGTAAACAGTGAAGTAGAAACATCACTCTACAAATGGCATAAATACAAGCAAACGTGAAACATTAACACACAAACATGGCTTTTTTGACAATCGGGGGAAAGTCAATGCCGTGTATGACCATGACCATCACGAGCATTGATAACGGCGTGGCAACGTCGACCCACAGATGCTACCGGAGTCTGAATTACACGATATGGGATGTTCTGCCACTCTTGTATTGCCGCACAGAGTTTCTTGAGAGTCTCTGGTGCCTGCTGTCTCCGACGGACGTGGCGATCAAGCTCATTCAAAATGTGTTCAATGGGGGATAAGTCAAATGAACGTGCTGGCAAGGGACGAGTAGGGATATTGTTTTGTTGAAGAAATGCTTCGCAAACACGCGCAAGATATTGTCCAGCAGTGGCATTTTGAAAGAAGCCACCATTGAATGAATGCTCAGATAATCTCTAACGTGTGCCGGTTAGACTACCCTCCACTCTAACAGGTGCTGTCTGGGCACCATAACCTTTTACCTAACATGAAAAGCAGACGACACTCGCAAAAAGAATTTCAACTCTTTTTTTCATTTTTTGTCTCAAAAACATAGGTTATTACCCCTCGTTGGAACGAGCTCGACGAGCTCGTTCCAATGAGGGGTCATAACCTATGTTTGAGACAAAAAATGAAAAAAATAATGAAAATTAACTGGCGATTTTTGAGAATAGCGCTGGCCGGTTTTGGCCGTTACGTTAAGGGTTAACACTACCGCCACCAAAGCGATCAACTTTCCGTGCACAGTTATTGGCGTCACGTTCGTTCATGTTCAGAATTCCGCCATCTTGAATAAGGTCGATAACCGACTGCCTTTGGCCAACTTCATGGAAGATTAGGATTTCGAAAATGGCGTCAGATTTCAATTGAGGGAATAACTCAAGTGGGGTTACCACGTGGTTTATACTATCAAACTTGCCTGTGTAAATGATACTTTCAACATGGCGTCCCACATCAACTGGACACAGTATGTCAGTCGTTTCCTGCATGTAATAAGCCCGCCATTTTGAATCAATCAAGTACAATAACTCGGATTTACTTCCCTTCGGGAGACCTGGGAGGAAATTTTATTTTCAAAATGGCGACAAAAACTGCTCAAGTTTTAATCGGAAATGCCGCCATTTTGATGTTGGATAACGCATGTCCGTGAATGTGACGTTCCAAGATGGCGTCCGAATTCATTCGAAACCCAGCTTTTCTTTTGCTGGTCAGAATTCCGCCATCTTGAATAAGGTCGATAACCGACTGCCTTTGGCCAACTTCATGGAAGATTAGGATTTCGAAAATGGCGTCAGATTTCAATTGAGGGAATAACTCAAGTGGGGTTACCACGTGGTTTATACTATCAAACTTGCCTGTGTAAATGATACTTTCAACATGGCGTCCCACATCAACTGGACACAGTATGTCAGTCGTTTCCTGCATGTAATAAGCCCGCCATTTTGAATCAATCAAGTACAATAACTCGGATTTACTTCCCTTCGGGAGACCTGGGAGGAAATTTTATTTTCAAAATGGCGACAAAAACTGCTCAAGTTTTAATCGGAAATGCCGCCATTTTGATGTTGGATAACGCATGTCCGTGAATGTGACGTTCCAAGATGGTGTCCGAATTCATTCGAAACCCAGCTTTTCTTTTGCTGGTCAGAATTCCGCCATCTTGAATAAGGTCGATAACCGACTGCCTTTGGCCAACTTCATGGAAGATTAGGATTTCGAAAATGGCGTCAGATTTCAATTGAGGGAATAACTCAAGTGGGGTTACCACGTGGTTTATACTATCAAACTTGCCTGTGTAAATGATACTTTCAACATGGCGTCCCACATCAACTGGACACAGTATGTCAGTCGTTTCCTGCATGTAATAAGCCCGCCATTTTGAATCAATCAAGTACAATAACTCGGATTTACTTCCCTTCGGGAGACCTGGGAGGAAATTTTATTTTCAAAATGGCGACAAAAACTGCTCAAGTTTTAATCGGAAATGCCGCCATTTTGATGTTGGATAACGCATGTCCGTGAATGTGACGTTCCAAGATGGTGTCCGAATTCATTCGAAACCCAGCTTTTCTTTTGCTGGTCAGAATTCCGCCATCTTGAATAAGGTCGATAACCGACTGCCTTTGGCCAACTTCATGGAAGATTAGGATTTCGAAAATGGCGTCAGATTTCAATTGAGGGAATAACTCAAGTGGGGTTACCACGTGGTTTATACTATCAAACTTGCCTGTGTAAATGATACTTTCAACATGGCGTCCCACATCAACTGGACACAGTATGTCAGTCGTTTCCTGCATGTAATAAGCCCGCCATTTTGAATCAATCAAGTACAATAACTCGGATTTACTTCCCTTCGGGAGACCTGGGAGGAAATTTTATTTTCAAAATGGCGACAAAAACTGCTCAAGTTTTAATCGGAAATGCCGCCATTTTGATGTTGGATAACGCATGTCCGTGAATGTGACGTTCCAAGATGGCGTCCGAATTCATTCGAAACCCAGCTTTTCTTTTGCTGGTCAGAATTCCGCCATCTTGAATAAGGTCGATAACCGACTGCCTTTGGCCAACTTCATGGAAGATTAGGATTTCGAAAATGGCGTCAGATTTCAATTGAGGGAATAACTCAAGTGGGGTTACCACGTGGTTTATACTATCAAACTTGCCTGTGTAAATGATACTTTCAACATGGCGTCCCACATCAACTGGACACAGTATGTCAGTCGTTTCCTGCATGTAATAAGCCCGCCATTTTGAATCAATCAAGTACAATAACTCGGATTTACTTCCCTTCGGGAGACCTGGGAGGAAATTTTATTTTCAAAATGGCGACAAAAACTGCTCAAGTTTTAATCGGAAATGCCGCCATTTTGATGTTGGATAACGCATGTCCGTGAATGTGACGTTCCAAGATGGTGTCCGAATTCATTCGAAACCCAGCTTTTCTTTTGCTGGTCAGAATTCCGCCATCTTGAATAAGGTCGATAACCGACTGCCTTTGGCCAACTTCATGGAAGATTAGGATTTCGAAAATGGCGTCAGATTTCAATTGAGGGAATAACTCAAGTGGGGTTACCACGTGGTTTATACTATCAAACTTGCCTGTGTAAATGATACTTTCAACATGGCGTCCCACATCAACTGCACACAGTATGTCAGTCGTTTCCTGCATGTAATAAGCCCGCCATTTTGAATCAATCAAGTACAATAACTCGGATTTACTTCCCTTCGGGAGACCTGGGAGGAAATTTTATTTTCAAAATGGCGACAAAAACTGCTCAAGTTTTAATCGGAAATGCCGCCATTTTGATGTTGGATAACGCATGTCCGTGAATGTGACGTTCCAAGATGGCGTCCGAATTCATTCGAAACCCAGCTTTTCTTTTGCTGGTCAGAATTCCGCCATCTTGAATAAGGTCGATAACCGACTGCCTTTGGCCAACTTCATGGAAGATTAGGATTTCGAAAATGGCGTCAGATTTCAATTGAGGGAATAACTCAAGTGGGGTTACCACGTGGTTTATACTATCAAACTTGCCTGTGTAAATGATACTTTCAACATGGCGTCCCACATCAACTGGACACAGTATGTCAGTCGTTTCCTGCATGTAATAAGCCCGCCATTTTGAATCAATCAAGTACAATAACTCGGATTTACTTCCCTTCGGGAGACCTGGGAGGAAATTTTATTTTCAAAATGGCGACAAAAACTGCTCAAGTTTTAATCGGAAATGCCGCCATTTTGATGTTGGATAACGCATGTCCGTGAATGTGACGTTCCAAGATGGCGTCCGAATTCATTCGAAACCCAGCTTTTCTTTTGCTGGTCAGAATTCCGCCATCTTGAATAAGGTCGATAACCGACTGCCTTTGGCCAACTTCATGGAAGATTAGGATTTCGAAAATGGCGTCAGATTTCAATTGAGGGAATAACTCAAGTGGGGTTACCACGTGGTTTATACTATCAAACTTGCCTGTGTAAATGATACTTTCAACATGGCGTCCCACATCAACTGGACACAGTATGTCAGTCGTTTCCTGCATGTAATAAGCCCGCCATTTTGAATCAATCAAGTACAATAACTCGGATTTACTTCCCTTCGGGAGACCTGGGAGGAAATTTTATTTTCAAACTGGCGACAAAAACTGCTCAAGTTTTAATCGGAAATGCCGCCATTTTGATGTTGGATAACGCATGTCCGTGAATGTGACGTTCCAAGATGGCGTCCGAATTCATTCGAAACCCAGCTTTTCTTTTGCTGGTCAGAATTCCGCCATCTTGAATAAGGTCGATAACCGACTGCCTTTGGCCAACTTCATGGAAGATTAGGATTTCGAAAATGGCGTCAGATTTCAATTGAGGGAATAACTCAAGTGGGGTTACCACGTGGTTTATACTATCAAACTTGCCTGTGTAAATGATACTTTCAACATGGCGTCCCACATCAACTGGACACAGTATGTCAGTCGTTTCCTGCATGTAATAAGCCCGCCATTTTGAATCAATCAAGTACAATAACTCGGATTTACTTCCCTTCGGGAGACCTGGGAGGAAATTTTATTTTCAAAATGGCGACAAAAACTGCTCAAGTTTTAATCGGAAATGCCGCCATTTTGATGTTGGATAACGCATGTCCGTGAATGTGACGTTCCAAGATGGCGTCCGAATTCATTCGAAACCCAGCTTTTCTTTTGCTGGTCAGAATTCCGCCATCTTGAATAAGGTCGATAACCGACTGCCTTTGGCCAACTTCATGGAAGATTAGGATTTCGAAAATGGCGTCAGATTTCAATTGAGGGAATAACTCAAGTGGGGTTACCACGTGGTTTATACTATCAAACTTGCCTGTGTAAATGATACTTTCAACATGGCGTCCCACATCAACTGGACACAGTATGTCAGTCGTTTCCTGCATGTAATAAGCCCGCCATTTTGAATCAATCAAGTACAATAACTCGGATTTACTTCCCTTCGGGAGACCTGGGAGGAAATTTTATTTTCAAAATGGCGACAAAAACTGCTCAAGTTTTAATCGGAAATGCCGCCATTTTGATGTTGGATAACGCATGTCCGTGAATGTGACGTTCCAAGATGGCGTCCGAATTCATTCGAAACCCAGCTTTTCTTTTGCTGGTCAGAATTCCGCCATCTTGAATAAGGTCGATAACCGACTGCCTTTGGCCAACTTCATGGAAGATTAGGATTTCGAAAATGGCGTCAGATTTCAATTGAGGGAATAACTCAAGTGGGGTTACCACGTGGTTTATACTATCAAACTTGCCTGTGTAAATGATACTTTCAACATGGCGTCCCACATCAACTGGACACAGTATGTCAGTCGTTTCCTGCATGTAATAAGCCCGCCATTTTGAATCAATCAAGTACAATAACTCGGATTTACTTACCTTCGGGAGACCTGGGAGGAAATTTTATTTTCAAAATGGCGACAAAAACTGCTCAAGTTTTAATCGGAAATGCCGCCATTTTGATGTTGGATAACGCATGTCCGTGAATGTGACGTTCCAAGATGGCGTCCGAATTCATTCGAAACCCAGCTTTTCTTTTGCTGGTCAGAATTCCGCCATCTTGAATAAGGTCGATAACCGACTGCCTTTGGCCAACTTCATGGAAGATTAGGATTTCGAAAATGGCGTCAGATTTCAATTGAGGGAATAACTCAAGTGGGGTTACCACGTGGTTTATACTATCAAACTTGCCTGTGTAAATGATACTTTCAACATGGCGTCCCACATCAACTGGACACAGTATGTCAGTCGTTTCCTGCATGTAATAAGCCCGCCATTTTGAATCAATCAAGTACAATAACTCGGATTTACTTCCCTTCGGGAGACCTGGGAGGAAATTTTATTTTCAAAATGGCGACAAAAACTGCTCAAGTTTTAATCGGAAATGCCGCCATTTTGATGTTGGATAACGCATGTCCGTGAATGTGACGTTCCAAGATGGCGTCCGAATTCATTCGAAACCCAGCTTTTCTTTTGCTGGTCAGAATTCCGCCATCTTGAATAAGGTCGATAACCGACTGCCTTTGGCCAACTTCATGGAAGATTAGGATTTCGAAAATGGCGTCAGATTTCAATTGAGGGAATAACTCAAGTGGGGTTACCACGTGGTTTATACTATCAAACTTGCCTGTGTAAATGATACTTTCAACATGGCGTCCCACATCAACTGGACACAGTATGTCAGTCGTTTCCTACATGTAATAAGCCCGCCATTTTGAATCAATCAAGTACAATAACTCGGATTTACTTCCCTTCGGGAGACCTGGGAGGAAATTTTATTTTCAAAATGGCGACAAAAACTGCTCAAGTTTTAATCGGAAATGCCGCCATTTTGATGTTGGATAACGCATGTCCGTGAATGTGACGTTCCAAGATGGCGTCCGAATTCATTCGAAACCCAGCTTTTCTCTTGCTGGTCAGAATTCCGCCATCTTGAATAAGGTCGATAACCGACTGCCTTTGGCCAACTTCATGGAAGATTAGGATTTCGAAAATGGCGTCAGATTTCAATTGAGGGAATAACTCAAGTGGGGTTACCACGTGGTTTATACTATCAAACTTGCCTGTGTAAATGATACTTTCAACATGGCGTCCCACATCAACTGGACACAGTATGTCAGTCGTTTCCTGCATGTAATAAGCCCGCCATTTTGAATCAATCAAGTACAATAACTCGGATTTACTTCCCTTCGGGAGACCTGGGAGGAAATTTTATTTTCAAAATGGCGACAAAAACTGCTCAAGTTTTAATCGGAAATGCCGCCATTTTGATGTTGGATAACGCATGTCCGTGAATGTGACGTTCCAAGATGGCGTCCGAATTCATTCGAAACCCAGCTTTTCTTTTGCTGGTCAGAATTCCGCCATCTTGAATAAGGTCGATAACCGACTGCCTTTGGCCAACTTCATGGAAGATTAGGATTTCGAAAATGGCGTCAGATTTCAATTGAGGGAATAACTCAAGTGGGGTTACCACGTGGTTTATACTATCAAACTTGCCTGTGTAAATGATACTTTCAACATGGCGTCCCACATCAACTGGACACAGTATGTCCGTCGTTTCCTGCATGTAATAAGCCCGCCATTTTGAATCAATCAAGTACAATAACTCGGATTTACTTCCCTTCGGGAGACCTGGGAGGAAATTTTATTTTCAAAATGGCGACAAAAACTGCTCAAGTTTTAATCGGAAATGCCGCCATTTTGATGTTGGATAACGCATGTCCGTGAATGTGACGTTCCAAGATGGCGTCCGAATTCATTCGAAACCCAGCTTTTCTTTTGCTGGTCAGAATTCCGCCATCTTGAATAAGGTCGATAACCGACTGCCTTTGGCCAACTTCATGGAAGATTAGGATTTCGAAAATGGCGTCAGATTTCAATTGAGGGAATAACTCAAGTGGGGTTACCACGTGGTTTATACTATCAAACTTGCCTGTGTAAATGATACTTTCAACATGGCGTCCCACATCAACTGGACACAGTATGTCAGTCGTTTCCTGCATGTAATAAGCCCGCCATTTTGAATCAATCAAGTACAATAACTCGGATTTACTTCCCTTCGGGAGACCTGGGAGGAAATTTTATTTTCAAAATGGCGACAAAAACTGCTCAAGTTTTAATCGGAAATGCCGCCATTTTGATGTTGGATAACGCATGTCCGTGAATGTGACGTTCCAAGATGGCGTCCGAATTCATTCGAAACCCAGCTTTTCTTTTGCTGGTCAGAATTCCGCCATCTTGAATAAGGTCGATAACCGACTGCCTTTGGCCAACTTCATGGAAGATTAGGATTTCGAAAATGGCGTCAGATTTCAATTGAGGGAATAACTCAAGTGGGGTTACCACGTGGTTTATACTATCAAACTTGCCTGTGTAAATGATACTTTCAACATGGCGTCCCACATCAACTGGACACAGTATGTCAGTCGTTTCCTGCATGTAATAAGCCCGCCATTTTGAATCAATCAAGTTCAATAACTCGGATTTACTTCCCTTCGGGAGACCTGGGAGGAAATTTTATTTTCAAAATGGCGACAAAAACTGCTCAAGTTTTAATCGGAAATGCCGCCATTTTGATGTTGGATAACGCATGTCCGTGATTGTGACGTTCCAAGATGGCGTCCGAATTCATTCGAAACCCAGCTTTTCTTTTGCTGGTCAGAATTCCGCCATCTTGAATAAGGTCGATAACCGACTGCCTTTGGCCAACTTCATGGAAGATTAGGATTTCGAAAATGGCGTCAGATTTCAATTGAGGGAATAACTCAAGTGGGGTTACCACGTGGTTTATACTATCAAACTTGCCTGTGTAAATGATACTTTCAACATGGCGTCCCACATCAACTGGACACAGTATGTCAGTCGTTTCCTGCATGTAATAAGCCCGCCATTTTGAATCAATCAAGTACAATAACTCGGATTTACTTCCCTTCGGGAGACCTGGGAGGAAATTTTATTTTCAAAATGGCGACAAAAACTGCTCAAGTTTTAATCGGAAATGCCGCCATTTTGATGTTGGATAACGCATGTCCGTGAATGTGACGTTCCAAGATGGCGTCCGAATTCATTCGAAACCCAGCTTTTCTTTTGCTGGTCAGAATTCCGCCATCTTGAATAAGGTCGATAACCGACTGCCTTTGGCCAACTTCATGGAAGATTAGGATTTCGAAAATGGCGTCAGATTTCAATTGAGGGAATAACTCAAGTGGGGTTACCACGTGGTTTATACTATCAAACTTGCCCGTGTAAATGATACTTTCAACATGGCGTCCCACATCAACTGGACACAGTATGTCAGTCGTTTCCTGCATGTAATAAGCCCGCCATTTTGAATCAATCAAGTACAATAACTCGGATTTACTTCCCTTCGGGAGACCTGGGAGGAAATTTTATTTTCAAAATGGCGACAAAAACTGCTCAAGTTTTAATCGGAAATGCCGCCATTTTGATGTTGGATAACGCATGTCCGTGAATGTGACGTTCCAAGATGGCGTCCGAATTCATTCGAAACCCAGCTTTTCTTTTGCTGGTCAGAATTCCGCCATCTTGAATAAGGTCGATAACCGACTGCCTTTGGCCAACTTCATGGAAGATTAGGATTTCGAAAATGGCGTCAGATTTCAATTGAGGGAATAACTCAAGTGGGGTTACCACGTGGTTTATACTATCAAACTTGCCCGTGTAAATGATACTTTCAACATGGCGTCCCACATCAACTGGACACAGTATGTCAGTCGTTTCCTGCATGTAATAAGCCCGCCATTTTGAATCAATCAAGTACAATAACTCGGATTTACTTCCCTTCGGGAGACCTGGGAGGAAATTTTATTTTCAAAATGGCGACAAAAACTGCTCAAGTTTTAATCGGAAATGCCGCCATTTTGATGTTGGATAACGCATGTCCGTGAATGTGACGTTCCAAGATGGCGTCCGAATTCATTCGAAACCCAGCTTTTCTTTTGCTGGTCAGAATTCCGCCATCTTGAATAAGGTCGATAACCGACTGCCTTTGGCCAACTTCATGGAAGATTAGGATTTCGAAAATGGCGTCAGATTTCAATTGAGGGAATAACTCAAGTGGGGTTACCACGTGGTTTATACTATCAAACTTGCCTGTGTAAATGATACTTTCAACATGGCGTCCCACATCAACTGGACACAGTATGTCAGTCGTTTCCTGCATGTAATAAGCCCGCCATTTTGAATCAATCAAGTACAATAACTCGGATTTACTTCCCTTCGGGAGACCTGGGAGGAAATTTTATTTTCAAAATGGCGACAAAAACTGCTCAAGTTTTAATCGGAAATGCCGCCATTTTGATGTTGGATAACGCATGTCCGTGAATGTGACGTTCCAAGATGGCGTCCGAATTCATTCGAAACCCAGCTTTTCTTTTGCTGGTCAGAATTCCGCCATCTTGAATAAGGTCGATAACCGACTGCCTTTGGCCAACTTCATGGAAGATTAGGATTTCGAAAATGGCGTCAGATTTCAATTGAGGGAATAACTCAAGTGGGGTTACCACGTGGTTTATACTATCAAACTTGCCTGTGTAAATGATACTTTCAACATGGCGTCCCACATCACCTGGACACAGTATGTCAGTCGTTTCCTGCATGTAATAAGCCCGCCATTTTGAATCAATCAAGTACAATAACTCGGATTTACTTCCCTTCGGGAGACCTGGGAGGAAATTTTATTTTCAAAATGGCGACAAAAACTGCTCAAGTTTTAATCGGAAATGCCGCCATTTTGACTTCCAGGAAACAGTGGTGCCTGCTGTAAACTCAGTTGATTACATCAGTAAATCGTGTTGTATACATCCCAGTCTTCATTTTGATTTATGATTGTGTATATTTAATCTGAATTTATGGAATATCAGAGGTTAGAATTTCAAAACAAACAAAATTACATCACTTATATAGCCCCTTAATGATTATTCGTGTAGATTTCATTTGAATTTAAGGGGCTATATGAGTAATGGAATTTTGTTGATTTTGAAATTCTCACCTCTCATATTCCTTAAATTCAGATGAAATATACACAAATTATACATCAAAATGAAGGTTGGGATGTATAGAACACGAAACACATGTAATCAACTAATAGAGTTGACAGCAGGCACCACTGGTTCCTGGAAGTCTATCGTATTCGTACCAGAACTGATAAAATAATATTTCTCAAGACTGAACGCGTGGCCGAATGTGCTTCAGATTTTCAATAACAAAGCTAGGCATTCAAAACACTTTCGAGTGCAGCGACAGGACTGAATTTTGGAAAAGGACAATACTGTCTGCATTTTTTATTGAAGATGGTTTCCATGCTCGACAGACATGCTCAAGTCACTCGATACCACGAATTTCCATCTAAAAACAAAATCGTAATTCTAAGAAATTTCAACAGGTATCATGATACCTTGCATTGAATATGGCTACTGTGCAATCTCTATCTAATAATAGTATTCTGTATGAATGCGATCTTTCTCATTTGATTTTAGACGGCGTTGTATATAAATGCTTTTTCCGTCCGATGACGTCGACCGGAAATCGAAAGTATACGCATACGTAAACAAAAGCAAGGTTTGGGAATTTACCCCCGTGCAGCTCTGTCGCCGTGTTTTGGAGAATTTTGATTCCCTAGCTTAGTTCTTGGATATGTAAAGCACATTTGGCCGCAAGTTGTTTTCGTAAAATAATATTAAATTATAAGTTCTGGTGCGAATACGGCAGCAGACTTCCAGGAACCTGTGGTGCCTACAGTCGACTCTATGAGTTGATTACACATGTGTTTCGTGTTCTATACATCCCAACCTTCATTTTGATGTACATTTTGTGTATATTTAATTTGAATTTAAGGAATATCAGGTGAGAATTTTCAAAATAAACAAAATTTCATTACTTATATAGGCCCTTAAGGACCTATATAAGTAATGGAATTTTGTTCATTTTGAACTTCTCACCTCTTATATTCCTTAAATTCAAATTAAATATACACAAATTATACATCAAAATGAAGGTTGGGATGTATAGAACACGAAACACATGTGTAATCAACTCATAGAGTCGACTGTAGGCACCACAGGTTCCTGGAAGTCTGCTGCCGTATTTGCACCAGAACTGATAATATTTCATGAGAAGAACTTGTGGCCAAATGTGCTTCATATATCCAAGAACAAAGCTGGGCATTCAAAACACTTTCGAATACAGCGATAGGACTGCATTTTGGAAAAGAACAACACTGTCTGCATTTTTCATTGAAGATGGTTTCCATGCTCGACAGACATGCTCAAATCACTCGTTAACACGAATTTCCATCGAAAAACAAAATCGTAATTCTAAGAAATTTCAACAGGTATCATGATACCTTGCATTGAATATGACAACTGTGCAATCTCTATCTAATAACAGTATACTGTATGAAGGCGATCTTTCTCATTATTTGATTTTAGACGGCATTGTTTTTACATGCTTTTTCTGTCCGATGACGTCGACCGGAAATCGAAAGTATACTCATACGTAAACAAAAGCAAAGGCTTTGGAATTTTCCCCAATGCAGTATTGTCGTCGAGTTTTGAAGAATTTTTATCCCCTAGCTTTGTTCTTGGATATGTAAAGCACATTTGGCCACAAGTTGTTTTCGTGAAATATTATTAAATTATCAGTTCTGGTGCGAATACAGCAGCAGACTTCCAGGAACCAGTGGTGCCTACAGTCGACTATGAGTTGATTACACATGTGTTTCGTGTTCTATACGTCCCAACCTTCATTTTGATGTAAATTTTGGGTATATTTAATTTGAATGCAAGGAATATGAGAGGTGAGAATTTCAAAATAAACAAAATTTCATTACGTATGTAGGCCCTTAAGGAATATATGAGATTGGAATTTCAAAATAAACAAAATTCTATTACTGATAAAGCACCTTAACTGTCTGCATGAACAGCCAGGTCATCTCTGCAGTGCGTCAACAACATGGCTACCAAATGTGGACCTATTATACTCGGGCCTACACAGGGTTCAAGCTATACAGTAATGTGTCTTTGAGAACTGATGCGATTTTGTTAAGTCTTGAAAAATGCACCTGACAGAGTAAATAGAAACATGTTTGGACATATAAAAATATGCATTGCATCAGTATGCATTACGCGTTTCGAGTTACTGTTCGAGAGCCGTTGTATATAAAATGTATGAGAAGGGGGGGGGGGGGGCGTGCACCCCCACCCCAAATGTCCTGGAAAATATATGCAGGAAAGGGTGGGTGGGTAAAAAAAATCAGCAAAATAAAAATTTCCACCTATGTTCACGCGCATTTTTTTTCTGCCCCCCCCCCCCCCCAATCGCCCAATGTTTATTTTCATCGCAATAATCTGTTTAGTCAAGGTCAGATGGGAAATTTCGTACACCGAACAGAAATTTAATTTCGAACTTATCGAAGAATATAGTTTTCATGTACTCACAGGCACGACAGCCTACAACATGTCGCTACACCATCAAAAGTAGCTCATCATAAGTTCACGAGTACAAGTTTTTATCTGATGTCCACTCGCTGCCATTGTGGTGATAGAAATGATTGATTGAATGCCCCCACTACGTCACGGATGCGGCAACTGCAAACCAACAAAAATCGTGCTCTACGACGCTCCATGCTTTCTAGGGGCAACTCAGTGTTTTCCCGGGTTTTCTGCGAGGTCATTAAGGTCATAGTCATCATACGATCTGGTTAACCCTGAAGTCCTCAGATTAATTTTATGTTAACAACTGCTGTGCACAACGGTCCACAGCTGCAGATGGCTGAACAGTGTTTCTACATCAATGTCGGCTGTCTGGACAGACAGCCAACAAATGATGTAAAAAACGCTGTCAAGATAAATACTTCTACACCAGTTAAGTTCTCAACGAAGAACACATTTTGGACAACATTTTCAAAGCAATGGGTCTATATAAAATTTATTTATTTATTTATTTATTTATTTATTTATTGTGGTTTAACGACACTTTCGACAGCCAGTGTCACCTCGTGTCGGACAGTTTTACGGACGGAGGAAGCCGTGGTACCCGTGGAAAACCACCGAACAATCACGAGCAACTGCCAGACGCCTCAACGTACTAACTCCACACAAGCAGAGTTAGTATTGGCTGAAGACATGTTCACTATCGACGCGCAATACGCCTCAGAACACAACGCCAACGTACACGCATGTCGACAATCGAGATTTAGAACTTTACCCAACGACGCAACGCAGTTTCCTCTGACTGAACTTTGGACCTTTCGGGTTGAAGTTCAATGCCGTAACCACTGAGCCACCGTGCCCCCAAGCAATATAAACTAAGTAGTTTGTGGCTGTATGTGGACCAAGGGTTAACATGTTTTCAACACGTCAATTTCATGAAGATACTTTTCGTTATAAAAATGTAAGAACAAAAAAGAAAAGAAAAAACCCTAACCCCAAAACATCGGCGAAATTGATGTTTAAAGTCCGTTAGAACCCTTAACTAGGGCCAACTTTTGCCGAGGTTGACCGTAAACCTGAACCCGATGCGAACTGTTGAAAGAATTGGGAGTTTTCCAGAAGTGCCGATGGGTTTATAAACGGGTGGGAAGAAAGCGATCGTTTTGAAAGATCGCCGATAAATTGAGCAAGAAATATCCTGGGCTGCAGGATTCAGAGGCGACTGGGGCATAGATAGCTTTTTGCCGGTGTGTGGGTGGGTGGGGAAGGAACAATTTTTTCCGACAATTAACACAATTGTTAAACATATTTTAAACTGGGAAACAAAATTTCTACCGTTTTGACATTCGAAAAGGGTTAGTTGTCGAAAGTTCAGTCAAAACATTTCTTCAAGCTAGAATATCTCTTGGTTTCCTTCCATTTCGCACAATTTTACTTACAAGTCTTCAACTTTGCCTGACAAGCCGGAACTTTTGCGACTTCTTTTCTGGGGGGGGGGGGGGGGGGGGGGGGGGGGGGGGGGGCACCAGTCCGCACATACGCCACTAGTATCGAGTCAATTTATTAGCCCCTCCTAACAATTATAAATTACATCCGTACATTTACCGCGATGACGTAGTACTGCTTAGTGTGTTATCTTCCAAGAACAAAGAATTGGAAGGTTTGTTGCTATTGACTGGAAAGTTTCCATTTCAGACGGAACTTCAGCTCATGTTGTGCACCAGAATTCCCAATCATGGCTCCATTGAAAAGGACTGAAAGCCACTTTAGTTGCCTTACACCGTATGTACAGCAGTAGAAACAAATTGTCCAGATCAGGAAGTTTTTTTTACTATTTATTGAAGAGTACCAACGGACACTCTCGAAGAAATTATAACGAAACAGTTTTATTTATGTAGAAAAGCTTTCTAAACTAAGGCTACCAGAGACGGTTCACAGTGGATGGTACCTTTGAAAAAACCCTCTTGTTACAAAACACCCTTCCTAAAAATAGATGATTCGCCCGGTTATTCTTTTTAAAATAGCTTATGATCCCTCATTGGAAACAGCTCGATAGGCTATACTTTTTAGGTGTAAAATGAAAATCTTTGATTTTTGGCAAGAACTTGTCTACCATTTGTGTCATGGAAAAGATTCAATAATAATAATAATTAAATGTTGATAAAAGATTCGTCATGGCAAAATTTTCGTTCATTAGAAGGTTGAGGGAAATAAGCGAGCAGAAGAAGTGGACCATTTTCTCCTACCTCGACGCATTCAGGGGTGTGTGGGGATTCTGAAAGGTTGTGGCATGTGCTCATCCTCTTGGATTCATCGAACCTGAATAGCAGTCGAAACGACTGAGGTATGCTTCAACCGCAGGTACAATAATTTATTATAATATCAGCGGATTCTATTACTTGGTGCGTCGGTCGTTGTGGTACAATGACACTTTACACAGGGGTCCTCTGAACGCCCTTTGAAAACTCAGTAGGTTCTTTGAACCTGTACAGAGGGGACTGAGCCCACAAATCACTCCTGGATCCCTTCACAGAGCATCTCTTGGGTGTACCAGTAGGTGGTTTCCGCGGGGACTAAAGCTATCCCCTTTCGTTAAAATGTTCGAGGTCGACGATAAATAAATATTTATCTGCCAGGAAATTTGATGGAATTTGTTGAACTTTCACTGGGGTCGGTGTGGCACACTCTCCTCTGCACTTGTCTGCCAGTGGATATACTCTATTTGTCCCTATATCCCGATAAATTCTGTCTTTAGATTGGTCAGAATGCCTTTGACAAATAGCCATGACAAAGAATGCACCCAACATCCAAGGTATATGAGAGCGTGCAACATCCAGGGTATAAGCGAAACATCGGGGTTATATAGTTTTAAATGAAAGTTTTCCGCGTTTGCTCGCCTCAACATAAAAATCGAACCAAAAAAACCCGAAAAGTAGTCACAAATATCACCAAATTTCCGACAATTCAATCATAAAAATAAAATAAGAGCAAATAATTTGTCCCTGAGTACCAATGTGTTCTATGTGCCAGTAGGCACATATAATACATTGAAACTCAGGGGACGATTTGTCAACAAAATACTGTTTACTCGTTTCCTTAACGACCCAAGGGATGTAACTCTATCTGTTGTCTTCTGCGATTATAAAAACAAAATAATTATCACGAATTTGGTCCATATAACTGAGGAGCTGACAAATGTGTCCACAAATTTATTTCCATTGTGTTTGTATTGTGTTCCAAACGGGACAAAAACGTTATCTCCGCCAACATGTATGGTATATGGAGATTTAATACCTGGATGTCTCATTTAAACACCTCGCCAGCGACTCTGTGTTTGAAAACCGACATCCAGGTATTAAATCTCCATATAACATACATGTTGACGGAGATAACTTATAATGACCCATCATTACCCACCAACCTAAATACCGAGAATTTATGTTTGTTAAGGCGCCAAGTCTTGAAAGTCAAAATTTCCATATCAAGTCACCATGTGAATGTATTTAGTTACAATACGAGTCAACACAGTGGCTCAGTATTTCTGGCCGTAATTTCCAAAACCCTTAACTGGTTTAGTGCTAACAACCATGCACTATCAGGGCTTTCAAAAAATAAGGGTACAGAACAAAAGCCATTTTCCTTGCTCATTTTTCATATTCAATCAAACGCAAATAATATTCTGTTTATATAAATTTGTTTTATCTCAAACTATAGGCACTCTTCATTAATATGTAATAAAACAAATTTTGATGAACACATTCAGACCACCAAAAAATGTAGCCCTCAACCAGTTAATATCTACTGATACGGTATATCACTTGATTGTTGACATGGTACCAAGGGCGCCGGAACCATCTGAAGGAAAGTGAAACAGGGATATCAACAAGGGCTGCGTCCGGTGCATCACTGATACGCCCGTTAGACTTTTTCGGGGTGCGGGTATAGGAGTTGGGTTTTTTTGCATGTAATAACTCCCAATCCTTCAACTTGAAATGCATTTTGGGAAGAATTGCCTAAATGAAACGTGGGGGTGGGGTGGTGGGGGGGGGGGGCAGGGCAGTACCGATGACAATTTTCATCAAATAACGATGGTCTTCAAACTCAAACTTGAGGTATTGCAGAGCACAATAAAATAAATACAGAGCATCGAATTTGTAGTTTGTCTTGTAAGACTTGAGCTAAAAAAAAAAACTTCAAAAAACTCAGTATTGGTAAGATGTACGAAATTGCTGTTCCAAACTCTCCCACGTGAAAGCCAAGACGTCACTCTTCAATTTCTCTTACATAATAGCCAAATCCGCTGAGCACTCAACCAAAAAATGTCATTCAAATCTTATTTTGTCATTTTTTTGGTGCTAAAACCAAGCTAGCTTATATCTCCTTAATTGTAACAAGCGCTGTTATCATGTTATTGAAAATCATCGGAGGTGGGGGGGGGGGGGGGGGGGGGGGGGGGGGGGGGGGGATGCGTGAACATAGGTCGAAATTTTTATTTTGTAGATTTTTTTTACCAACCCACCAACCGTTTACTACATATTTATTTCATGACATTTTGGGGAACCCACCCCCTTCTCATACCTTTTATATACAAAACTTTGGCACTCGGAACACTAACTCAAAACAGGTAATGCACACTGATTCAGTGCATATTTTTATATGTCCAAACATGTTTCCATTTACTCTATGAGATGCATTTTTTCAAGACTTACCAGATTCACATCAGTTCACAAAGACACATTACTGTATAGCTTGATGCCTGTGTGGACCTGGGTATACTAGTATCCAGGTTGTTAAAGCACAGCAGCGATAGCCTGGCTGTTCATACAGACAATACTATATTGATGTAGCAAATTCTAAGGAATTTGTTTTATCCTTATTTTGATGTGTCCGTGGGGATGAGTTTGTTAGTTCCTCCAGTAGTTGGCAGATTCCTTAATCCATCCAGAGGATTTATTTTAATAATTCTAGCTTCATCTTGGGAACTAACAACATTGTGATGTATGTATAATATAGCCATAGTTGTTGAAAGCTATGTAAAACCCCAATCAAACCAGATCAGACAGTGAGACAAACTAAATGTGTAGCTTAATATTCGTACAAATCTAGTTTCTCAGTAATTACCTTGCAATGAAACTCAATTATTCTTTTTCCCAGAAACCTTTGATTTTAAACCAAATTTAAATAAGCTTTTTCTAATTTTATCTCTGATATGCAGTGATATGCACTTCGAACAGTCTAGTTTCTGAAACTCATGGCAAATACAGGCATATGTGAGCACTGAGCCTGTTGTGCTCATAATTAATTTACTACTGCTTATTCTGTAACCATATATATGTTGCAAATATTGGTTGAGTAAATGGGAACTTGTTTTTGTTTTGGCTCAAGAAGGGCAAACCTTGTGCTTTTGTTTTTGTTATCGCATCTGCATACCAGGATCATAGCGATCAAAAAGTCTTTTTTGTTCTTGCTAAATCAGACTTTTTTGTTTTTGTTTTTCATTTAGCTATTATGAGTCATTAGACAATATTATATGTAATATACTAATCTTTATTTTAAAGAATGCTCCATTACAAAAACAAACTTGATATTAATGAATTATGTTGCGAACAGATATTTTGGTTGACTTCAGGAGAAAATTGTCAGGCATTTTTTTTCCGCTCAATATTGTTGACATTTTGTTACAGTTTGGGGCACAAAAGTTGCTATAACAGTGAAAAAGGAAAAAAAATGCATTAACTGTTTTCGGACATTTTTTGGGGCACTTGGCCACCCAGCCCCCACCTATGTTCATGCAATTTTTTTCTGCCCCCCCCCCCCCACACCCCTGATCTTCATGCTGTTTTACAGGATTAACAAGAGTGCACATATCGCTGAAGCAATACAATGTCCCTTACCGGACTAATGAGCATTAATAATTATACAAATGTTATAACCTATATGTGATCAGCATGAATTCCGTTGAAGCATTTCCAAAAAAAAGTCCAGAAAACTGATATTTTGGCGCTTTTCCATATTTTCAAGGGCCATAACTCATACAAGAATAATGCAATCAGCATGAAACTCAAACTTGAACTGTAAGTTTTTGTTCTATAGTAGGTTACCAAGAATGAAATCATTCGGTTGAAGCATTTCCAAAAAAAAGTCCGGAAAACTAAAGTATGACTGACAGACTGTCTGACAGACTGACAGATGGACAGAGTGCAAATGAAACTTGATCTGTAAGTCATCGTTCTATAGTAGGTTACCAAAAATGAAATCGTTCCGTTGAAGCATTTCCAAAAAAAGTCCGGAAAACTAAAGTATGACCAACAGACTGACGGATGAAAGGACAGAGTGTAAATGAAACTTGATCTGTAAGTCATCGTTCTATAGTAGGTTACCAAAAATGAAATCATTCCGTTGAAGCGTTTCCAAAAAAAGTCCGGAAAACTGATATTTTGGCGCTTTTTCCCATATTTCCAAGGGCCATAACTCATACAAGAATAATGCAATCAGCATGAAACTCAAACTTGAACTGTAAGTCTTTGTTCTATAGTAGGTTACCAAGAATGAAATCATTCGGTTGAAGCATTTCCAAAAAAAAGTCCGGAAAACTAAAGTATGACTGACAGACTGTCTGACAGACTGTCTGACAGACTGACAGATGGACAGAGTGCAAATGAAACTTGATCTGTAAGTCATCGTTCTATAGTAGGTTACCAAAAATGTAATCATTCCGTTGAAGCGTTTCCAAAAACAGTCCGGAAAACTAAAGTATGACCGACAGACTGACGGATGAAAGGACAGAGTGTAAATGAAACTTGATCTGTAAGTCATCGTTCTATAGTAGGTTACCAAAAATGAAATCATTCCGTTGAAGCGTTTCCAAAAAAAGTCCGGAAAACTGATATTTTGGTGCTTTTCCATATTTCCAAGGGACATAACTCACACAAGAATAATGCAATCAGCATGAAACTCAAACTTGATCTGTAAGTCATCTTTCTATAGTAGTTTACCAAAAATGAAATCATTCCGTTGAAGTGTTTCCAAAAAAACTCTGGAAAACTGATATTTTGGCGCTTTTCCATATTTCCAAGGGACATAACTCACACAAGAATAATGCAATCAGCATGAAACTCAAACTTGATCTGTAAGTCATCATTCTATAGTAGTTTACCAAAAATGAAATCATTCCATTGAAGCGTTTCCAAAAAAACTCTGGAAAACTGATATTTTGGTGCCTTTTCCCATATTTCCAAGGGCCAGAACTCACACAAGAATAATACAATCAGCATGAAACTCAAACTTGATCTGTAAGTCATCGTTCTATAGTAGTTTACCAAAAATGAAATCATTCCATTGAAGCGTTTCCAAAAAAACTCTGGAAAACTGAGTTTTGGAAAATGTTTGGTTCTGTTGGATTTGTTTAACGGCTTTGTTTTCCTTAACTGGTAGAGTGCTGGAAGACGATATTTGGGATTTATTCAGAAGTTCAAGGGCTGCAATTTAAAGAGTTCATATTCTGTGGAAGTGTTTCAGAAAAATGTCAGATTCTGATCTTGTCAGGGCAGAAGCTGCCGTCTACTTAGTTTATTGCAGCTATGCTACAGCTTATTTTGACTTGTACTGTATACACAATATTTTGGGTTTTTTTTTTCCCCAGTTCTCAGTGGAGAAAAAACTGGAACCAACCCTTACTAGATTCTCAAAAAACAAGTATTTTGCTGACAGTACCGATCTTTTGTGCAGGCAGGAGGGGCACTGGGTTAAGCATTAGAATATAGCCTCCGGTGGCCACATATTTCCATCCTCTCAAAGACCATTCCTGTGAAGTGTGGTTCACGTCGGCTCAGTAGTTTCAGAGAACAAGATGAAAATGTGATTTCCCATAGGGTTTCTATAGTAACAATAAGCCACAATTGTGGTCATGTTTACAACCCTATCAACATTAAATGAGGATCGTTGGTAGAGGGTGCATAAATATGTGACTTAAACAACAATAAATAATAATAAGTTGGTAGAGGGGGTCCCTGTCATCACGTGAAGTATCAAAACATTTGACTCATCAGTTTCAGAGGAGAAAATGTTTGAAAATCCACCTATCAGAATCAAAGACTGCCTCTGGGGGCCATGTTTTTTCAACCCTTGGGAACAAAATGAAGATCGTTTGTAGAGGACCTCCCACAGACCATCCCTGCCAGGTTTGGTTCACGTCGGCTCAGTAGTTCCGGAGAAGAAGATGAAAATGTGATTTCCCATAGGGTTTCTATAGTAACTATAAGCCGCAATTGTGGCCATGTTTGCAACCTTATCAACATTAAATGAGGATCGTTGGTAGAGGGGGTCCCAGTCATCGTTTATGTGAAGTATCAAAACATTTCACCTGGCAGTTTCATAGGAGAAGATTTTTGAAAATCTACCAATCAGAATCAAAGAATGCCTCTGGCGGCCATGTTTTTCAACCCATGGGAACAAAATGAGGATCATTTGTAGAGGACCTCCCATAGACTATCTCTGCCAGGTTTGTTTTCACGTTGCCTCAGTTTTTCCAGAGAAGAGGAGAAAAATGTGATTTCCCATAGGGTTTCTATAGTAACTATAAGCTGCAATTGTGGCCATGTTTACAACCTGATCAACATTAAATGAGGATCGTTGGTAGAGGGGGCCCCAGTCATCATTTATATGAAGTTTCAAAAATTTGGCCTGGCAGTTTCAGTGGAGAAGATTTTTGAAAATCCACCAACCAGAATCAAAGAATGCCTCTGGAAGCCGTGTTTTTCATCCGATGGGAACAAAATGAGGATCATTTGTAGAGGACCTCCCATAGACCATTCCTGCCAAGTTTGGTTCATACCGGCTCAGCGGTTACAGAGAAGAAGATGAAAATGTGAAAAGTTTACAGATGCCAGACGCCGGACGACGCCGGACGCCAAGTGATGAGAAAAGCTCACATGGCCTTTTAGGCCAGGTGAGCTAAAAATTGATATTCAAGAGATAATTCAGTTAAAACTGTTGCAGTCTGAAAATGGATATATACATATGGCCACATGCTGGTGATCCTGTGACAGAAGTTTCATCACAGTTGGTTCATAAACCCAGGAGCAATGCACAAAGGTGGTGGTGGGGAGGGGGGGGGGGGAGGGTGGAGGTCGGGGCAGGTAATGGGGATGATACCCTCTAATGATTTTTCAGGTCAGAAGATTTTTGTCAAGATTAGAGTTTTTGATACTGTTTCATCCTTGCTTGTGATCAGGTTTCTCACAAGATTAGATTTAATACTATGTTCTATACACACTGTGGGTTATAGAATGCAGGTTTGTGTGATACCTAATTCTAGATGTTACCCCCAGCATGACCAATTTCGAGTATGGTACATACTAATTAATTAAGAAGTTGTGAGGCCCATGCATCATGAATATGACATGTATTTATCCACAAATAAGAATTCCAAGTTTTTTCACAATAACCCAACTGCATATTCCAGCTTTTTGATCAGGGCATGCCTTGATGATGTAGCTGGAATATTTTATCAGTCAGGAATCAAGCCATCACAGTCAAGACAAGTTACGGGAGTTTACAACATCCATCCCACTCCCATGGTCATCTTCATGATGCCCTTGGCAATACACACAAAAACAAAAGAGGATGGATGGAATTGGACAAGGGTGATTCCAATGAAATGCCCATTTTTTTTTTAAAAATCAGGGTGTAATAAATATTAAATACTTATTCAAAGTTGGAAATCTCATTGAAATAAAAGTAAAGACAGTATTGGCAGAGAGCGATTTACTCACATTATTTGATCAAAGAGTACAGATAGTTTGTACAATATATTTACATGACTCACAAACAACAGTGTCACATATTAAAATTGCAAAAAGTTTTGCACAAAAATATATATTTCACTTATTAACCACAATTCCTAGAAGATGATGACAACCATTTGTAATGTGTGCAGAAAACTGAGGAGATGAAAAGAACAGCAGATGCCAGCATGATGTGCAGTAATGTTTTGGGTACAAATTGGGCAAACTCCTTCGATCAACAAGTGATTTGATTCCCTTTAGAGAAAGAGGGTGACCATTTTTTTTAATTTATGTATATAACCAGACTTTAGACACTTAGAATGAAAGTTTATTATGTCACCTCTTGGGATCAACCAATCAGCGTGGATAAATGGTGGCAGCCTATAAAGCCATATTAGGTCGATGATGATGTCATCTGTAACCCCATATGAAATCAATATTAGGTCTGTGTCCCACCACATAGTTCTTAGAAATAAAATACAACCGCCTCATCGCAAAAATGGCAATCTTACAGAAAACATTTTGAATCTTTCATTTATTTATTGGTGTTTAAGGTCACATACTTATGAACAATGGCTAATCGTGACCATGACAGTTTTACTGGTGGAGGAAGCCGGAGAACCCGGAGAGAACCACCGAGCATCGACGAGCAACTGTTAGATCCTCGACATTCTAACTCTGTTCAAGCTCTGCTAAAGCAAGGTTACAGCGGTAGAAAACATGTGCACCAACAACGTGCAATATGCCTTAGTACACGGCGTCATCGTGCCCCCATGCAGGCAACCGGGATAAAGTGCCTTGCCCAAGGACACAATGCGGGATGTCCTGGATGGGGATCGAACCTCTAGCATAGAAGTCCAACAGTCTACCACTGAGCCACTGCACTCCCAAATCATCCATTGATTATGATTAAAGTTTCATTAATCTCACTTGAACAAAAAGAAATAATCTGTTTATAAAATATGTCCCAAATTGAGAAACCCCATCTGAGAGCCCAATGTAAATGGAAACATGTCCAACATTCACAGCAGATTAATCACTTCAGCATGAAATGATTGCTAGATAGAGTTACTCCCCTTACATTGTAAACTTAGGTCTGCTTGTTTGCATTTTACAAACCAACCCAATGAGAAAATAAATTACCGGGCCGATTAATTAAACGGACATACTGAATTTTGTCCACCGACATAATAAATACGTTACAGGCTGTTTAGTGGTCGGATATAGTGATCATATGAGGATCTGTTAGATCAATATTAGGCTTAGCTAATGCTTCACCTTATATTGATCTCACTTCTCCATATCCGACCATTAAACATCCCATAACTTAAAATATCAAACTCTTTACCAAACATAACAAGAGCTATTGCTGAAGACGATTCATACCCCCACTGCATTGCTGGACTGATGAAGCATAAATGAATTAAAACAAGTAATAAATACTTAAGTTATTAGGATATGAAAGTTATGAATATTCTCGGACGGACTCACACACAGATGGATGGACAGATGGACGGACGCATGTAATCCAGTATACCCCCATTTTCTTCGAAAGTGGGGGTATAATAATATCAGGCCTACGTACTGAGGTTGTTCCAATGAGAGGTCATAACTGGTATTTTTAATGCTTAAAAATTAAAACTTTCAACTATTTGATAATTTTACTTTAGTTTACTAAAGGTTAAAATGCCCTCATTAAGCCCCACAAAAGTAGATCTTCTGTTTCTCATGCCATTTTTTGTTAAACTGCATATGGACGGGCGTGGGAGGTGCAGTGGCTCAGTAGGTAGTGATAGATTCAGGCTGCAAGCCGAGGTCCGAGGTTCGAATCCCACTTGCGGCAACCACGTTGTGTCCTTTACCAAGACACTTAATCCCGATTTTCCACGTAGGGGAACGGTGGTTGTGTGTACTAAGGCGTGCTGCATGTCAATGGTGCACCTGTTTTCAACCAATGCTAGCCCTGCTTGTGCGGAGTTAGTATGTTGGGGAGTCTGACAGTTGCTCCCCATCACTTGGTGGTTCTCTCCGAGTACTCTGGCTTCCTCCACCCATAAAACTGTCTGACATGAGGTGACCCTGCCTTCAAAAGTGCCATTAAACCTCAATAAATAAATAAATGGGCTGGTGTTTTTCATTTTATTTTGTAATTATTTCTTTGCCATCAAAAGTTCATGTTTTTGGTTTGTTTTACATTTTAGGCCTCATAATCTACAGAATAATACGGGTAATGGTGTATTTCGTCCCTTGAGTACAAGAAGGCTTTGCAATGCTAAAAGCATTGCAAAGCCTTGTTGCACTCGAGGAACAAATTTATCAAAATTATTAGGCCTCATTCTTTTGCTCATCTTTCTTGAATCCTAATTTACTTTACAATGAAAACAAAAGTGAAATTTCTTCAATTTCAGGGATAAAACGCTGTGATATAACACACTTAAAAAGAACTCCCGGAGGCTTTTACATAATTGTACTTCATCACAGCATATGGTCGGCTTGATGAACCAAACCCAAGAAATGTGCAGCATTGTTAGTGGCTACTCAATTAGGCCTTTACACTAACATAGTATACATCATTATTTGCCTTTCTCCTTGATGGAAAATTAAAAAAAAAAAAAAAATAGCGACTTGACAAACGTTAAATTAACTCTTTTTCAGTTCACAGTGCGGAGCTCAGTGGTCGACTGTTGGACTTCTATACTAGAGGTCCCGAGTTCGATCCCCGTCCGAGACGATTCGCGTTGTGTCCTTGGGTTGCCTACATAGGGGCATGATGATGCCATGTACTAAGGCGAACCGCACGTCGATGGTGCACAGGTCTTCAACCCCTGTAACTGCTTGAGCAGAGCTTGAACAGAGAATGTTTAGGAGCTGACAGTTGCTCGTCAATGCTTGGTGGTTCTCTCTGGCTTCCTCCACCTGTAAAACTGTCACGGTCACAATTAGCCATTGTGCATAAGAGGAATCTGTTTCTTCTGACTATTAGATTGCTCTTCCATCTTGAAAATAGGAGTTTAGTAAGTTTTGTCAGGGTTAGGGTTAGACTATGGGTAAGCTAACCCTAACCGCCACTACACTGACCATAAATCTAGTAGTTAAATACTTTTTCCCTTTGGGGCATCCAAAGATTTAGAGTCAGTGTAGGGAGGGTTATGGATAGTTTACCACTACCATAACCCTCACTACACTGACTTCAAATCCAGAAGTGAATGGAAAAACAAATATGCCTGCTTATTGTAATGGTTTTTGCCTTGTAATGTCATCAAAAAACAACCAACATAAATTGCAGATGCTGAAGTACAATTGCAGATCATGAATGAATGATGATTGTGTATATTACTACTACTGAAACTGAACTAGAGGCTCTAAAGAGCCTGTAATTGATCCCCTGGCAGAACTACATATAAAAAAGTGATTTCCCATAGGGTTTCCATGGTAACTATCAGCCACAATTGTGGCCATATTTGCAACATTACATGAGGATCATTGGTAGAAGGTGTCCCAGTCCTCCATCACGTGAAGTTTCAAAACATTTGACCTTGAAGTTTCAGAGGAGAAAAGTTTTCAAAATCGACCAATAAGAATCAAAGAATGCCTCTGGCGGCCACGTTTTTCATCCAACAGGAATAAAATTAGTAACAGTTGTAGAGAACCTCTCATAGACCATGCCTGTCAAGTTTGGTTCACATTGGCCCAGTAATTCCAGAGACAAAGATGAAAATGTGATTTCCCATAGGATTGATATAGTAACTAAAAGTGGCAATGGCAGCCATATTTGCAACCCGATCAAGATTAAATGAGCATCATTGGTAGAGGGGGTCCCTGTAATCAGTTATGTGAAGTTTCAAACCATTTGGCCTTGCAGTTTCAGAAGAGAAGATTTTTGAAAATCCACCAACCAGAATCAAAGAATGCCTCTGTTTTTCATCCGACGGAAACAAAATGAGGATTGTTTGTAGAGTACCTCCCATAGACCATTCCTGTCACATTTGGTTCACATCGTCTGAGTAGTTCCAGAGAAGCAGATGAAGGCATTATTTCCTATAGAGTTTCTATAGTAACTCTAAGCCACAATTGCAGCCATGTTTGCAACCCGAGCAACATTAAATGAGGATCATTGGTAGAGGGTGTTCCAGTCATCAGTGACATACGTTTCAAAACATTTAGCCTTGTAGTTTCAAAGGAGAAGATTTCTTGAAAATTCACACATTTATGAATTCTGTTTCAATAAAAAAATCAGTAAAAGAAGGTTAAATATTTTGAAAATTACTATTTTTTCAGACAGTACTCTCTTTCAAATAGCTTTGGATAGGTAAAGGGTTACAGGAAACACAACATTTTATTCAAATAATTTGTCATATCTTAAATGATATCATACTTGACTGGTCAAACTCTACATGATGGTATACAAAAGACCTATCATGTATCAGTATTTCTGATAAGAAACATGAGAGTAATATTAACATACTTACATGTATAACTGCAAACTTGTTTATAGTACAAGTTAAAATAAGTTGTAGGATAACCACTATAAACTATGTATCTTTCTCTTCCTTTACTGATAAGACAAGAAGCTGACACCATTTTCTGGAAAGCTCTCACTGATAGCTTTCCAGAAAATGATGTCAGATTCTGATCTTATCAGTGCTGGCGCAGCAGTATACTTAGTTTATTGCAGTTATGCTACAACTTATTTTGACTTGTACTGTATACACAATATTTTTGTGGTTTTTCCCACTTCTCAGTGGAGAAAACTGGAACCAACCCTTACCAGATTCTCAAAAAACAAGTATTTTGCTTACAGTACTGATCTTCATGCATTTAGGATAGACATTTGGTTAAGCATTAGAATATGATAAATTTAAAATAATTTGTATATTTTTTTTATACTTAACTGGTGAAAACTCGCTATAATCCAGGGACAAACACAAATTTTGAAACCCCCCTCCCCCCTCCATCCCCAAAATTTGTATAAAAAAAATGAAAAAAGTCCATATGGTCCTCCATACTTTTGCTTACTGTTCATGCGTGGTAACCAGGAAGGTACCGAAATTGGTGCCAAGCATCATTCTTTCTATAGTGCCTGCTAAATGTTATAATCAGAGCAGAGGTATGAGTGCCCACTCATGGGAGGGCCATCGCCATCTGGGCCATTGGTAAGTACAAAAAATATACAAATTACTTTAAATTTATCATATTTTTATACTACAACCAATGGCCCAGACTTAGCTGAATCGTAAAAGGACTAAAAGAAAATCCAATCTCTCAATTACTTCGATAAAGAATAGCTCCTACAGGAGAATAGGAGAAGACAGTGGAATTACATATGTCCCTTCTCTTAATAAGAAAAGAGAATGACATAACACCAACAATGTAATTGAGAATTACATAATTTCTCCATTTAATGCCAGCATAACACATTATGCTAATTCGGTGAAGGAAACCAATTATAAAGCTAGTCCAAAAAATGAAACACTTTATACTCATTTAAAAGTGTCCGAGGATTTTATAGAGACACTCGTTTGACACGTAACATATACAAATGCTTCACAGTGAGCTACACTTTAAAAAAAACAGTACATAAATGAGACATAGTTATTGCTTCACACCGAGCTACACATTAAAACCACCCAGCACCGACGTTGGACTACTGTCTCTGGAGGAGGCATTCCCTTGCTTTTCGCTGGACTTCTGTCTCTGGAGGAGGTATTCCCTTGCTTTTCACTATAAAGCCATATAACATAAGGGAAAAAACATCCCCTCCCCCACCCCCCTTCCCCTTGTTCTGAAGAAAAATTCCTCAGAACGAAGAGGGCAGCGCAATAGCATCGGTGCTCGAGCAGACTGCCTAAACATCTTCTAGATGTAATATTAATGGACGACATTCTGAGCAACTGAAAGAGGACCCTAAGATCTAAGGTCATCAGAGATGGACTCTAAATTTCTAAGGTAAAACTTGGTAAATGAAGAGGGCTGTGTCCAGTATGCAGCCTTCATAAGATCAGTAATGGCTATACTGTTAGAATAAGCTCAAGAAGTGGACAGTGCTCTAACCTCATGCCCTGAAATCTTGTTGATCTGAAGACAGACTTTCATAGGCAATACGTATTGCCAACTGAATCCATCTATCGATAGAAAGAACAAATATATATTTTCTGTTAAGAATCAAAGAAAGAAAGAATCTTTTTCTTCCCTTTCTAATAAAACCCGATTGACGTTTATAAATGCGCATTGCTCTAACTGGAAATAGCAAAGGTCTACAGTTGTCCGAGAACAGGAAAGCCTTAATGATAATAGGCTCTGGCCGCTTATCCGGAATCTGATTCTAAGCCAAAAATCCCATTTCTGTAGTAAGGATAACAGTATTACCCACATTACAGAAATGGGAATCATCAACAGATAATGCATGAAGTTCACTCACTCTTTTGGCAGATGCAAAGGCTAAGAGAAAGACCATTTTATATGTCAAGAATTTGAATTCTAAGTCAAAAATCCCATTTCTGTAGTAAGGGTAACAGTATTACCCACATTACAGAAATGGGAATCATCAACAGATAATGCATGAAGGTCACTCACTCTTCTGGCAGATGCAAAGGCTAAGAGAAAGACCATTATAAAGGTCAAGAATTTGAACTCTACATCGTCTAACAGCTCAAAAGGAACTTCTTGAAGCTTCAACAGAACCCGAGCCAAATTCCATTTAGGAATCAATCTGAGGGTTCTAGGTCTATTAATAGAGAAATTTCTAACTAGCTTGGATAAAGAAGAATCTGATCCAATAGCCAAGTTATCATGATGAGCATAAGTATCTGATAACATAAACCTATAGCCCTTAATAGTGGCGGGCTGCAAGTTTAAAACGTCAAACAAGTAGACCAGGAAATTGGCAATCTGTGGAATGGACGGATCATAGATGTTTACAGACTGGTCAATACACCAACGGAAGAAAACCCTCCACTTCGCTGCATAACTCATTGAAGAGGAGGTCCTCCTATAGTTAGAAATTGCATCCACTGCTCGTGCTGTAAAATGTTTTCCGTGCAGGAAGGACTGCACAACGGAAATACGTGAAGGTTGAGACCTTTCGGCTTGTGATGCAGTGCTCGGGACTTCCCCTAATATAGAAGGTGCTTTCGAGTAGGAAGCTTCCGGGGAATGTCCCATAACAGACACCTGAGAAGCTTGATCCAGGGTTTCTGTGACAACAGAGGTGCTACTAGCAGGATTTTGCAGGGAGACTGTTTGATTTTTAACAGAATCTGCTAAACCAATGGAGCAGGAGGATATGAATATCCTATCATTCTGTCCCATGAGATCGATAGAGCATCTACTGATGCTCGATGATTTGGACATGACTAAACAAACGTCAGTAATTGATTGTTCAGGTGTGTCACAAAAAAGATCTATCATGGGATGGTCCCAATGGTAGCATAACGGAATCAAATGAGTGCCACCTTGGTTCCTGAGAAAAGCTACTTCCATCAAGTTGTCCAACAGAATCTGAACATGGACATTCGCTATTTGAACAATCCAATATTGTAGTGCTAGCCAGATAGACATCATCTCCTTGATGTTTATGTGCTTCTTCAGGAAGCTTCAAGTCTGCGGAACTTCGGGAAGCACCCCAGCCCGTTAGACTCGCATCTGTCATAATCGTGACAGCCTGATCCGGTAGTTGAAACAGAACTCCCAACCACTGGAGATCCACCCAAAGCTGAACGTTTGTTTTACTAGGTCCGTTAAAACAATCTTGGTTTCGGGCGAATGTGTCTTCACACTCCAGTTCTGAGTAAAAAATATCTGGAGGGGACGCGTGCGCAGACAGCCCATCAGAATAAGATCTGCAGCCGCACCATACAGCCCCATTAGTCACATAAACTCCCTTGCAGTCACTGCAGAAGAGTTTTGACAAAAGCGAGCAGAACAATTGACTAATTTTGCTATGGGTAACGGCAGACAAACCAGATTGTTGTGAGTCTCGAAGCTCATTCGAAAGTGAATGAAGGACTTGGATGGAGCTAGGTCCGACTTTTTCTCGTTTACTATGAAACTGAGATGTCGGAACAACTGAAGCAGACTCTGAACATCGTTCTGAAGAATTATTCTGTCGTCGTATTTCTGAAGAATGTCGTCCAAGTAAGCCGACTTTACCACTGCCAAATGAGCTCGGAAATATGACATTACCGAGTTCATTATTTGAGTGAAAGCCCAAGGAGCTAGATTCACACCGAAGCACATTGCTCTGAACTGACAAACCTCTCCTTGCATGACAAAATGCAGGTACTTTCTGAATGCCAGATGTACCAGGACATGAAAGTAGGCGTCCTTTAGATCTATGCTTGCCGCATAGTCGTCCACTTGAATGCTCGCTCTTACCAACCACATGGTTTCCATATAGAACTTTGGAGCTATGATCAATTTGTTTATCCAGCTCAAGTCTATGACCGGTCGGAACGAGCTGTCTGGCTTCAGTACGAGGAACAGGTATCTGTAAAAACCGGGAGAATTTTGATTCTCGACGACCTCTATTGCTTTCTTTGATAAGAGAGCCTGTACCTCTGCAAGGAGAGACTCACTTTTGGAAGAATTTGCCGGAAGATTTGTCCAACGCGTACATCTTGTAAGTGGGGCTTTGCTCAGAATGATAGTCGCAGGTCTGCCGAGACTACATTTCTCACCCACTGATCTTCTGTGATTTCCATCCAGTTTTTTGCAAAGTTTGATAACCTTCCGACAACTGGAAAGCAAAAGAGTTCTAGACCATCACCTGTACGACTTGCAAGGCTTGCAGGAGGAGAAACTACGTCCTGTAGGGGCGTCTGACTTTGCCCCTTTCCAGATCGCTATACTGACGACCTCCGGAGTAACCGTAAGAGGGTTTCCTGTACCCTGCGAGAAGTTCCCTTTCGATGCTTGTTAAGTGGAACGACCTCACCTACTCCGGCCTGCTGAAGCATGCTGTTGAGATGCAGATTTCAATAGCAGAGCACTGGAAGCTTTTTTGGTAACTTGTTCATAAACTAATGAAAGCTTGTCATCAAATAGTGTGTGTCCAGACACCGGAGCTACTCAGAGAGAGCTTTTCACACTGTCATCGATAATTGATGACAACGCAAAGGCTGCATCATGTCAAACCAACTCTAAATTTGCCACTGTAAGGGCGGAGTGGTACGTGGCATACATGATTGCCCTGAAATGAACTCTTAGCGAGGAACAAATGTCCTCAAATTCCTTTCCATTTATATGCCATAACCCTGGTGATATAGTCTGCGTAGGACATAGCATCCAGAATCACTCTTTTAGATGAAATAGAAGATTCCATCACATCCGAGCGTAAATTGAATGATGTAGGCAAGGACATATCCAAATCCATAGCCTGCTCATCCAAACGCAGAGGAGCTCTCTGGGCATCTTCTCCAACTGTTTTAAAATAATGTGGTCCAGGAAACGGTATATTGATTGAAGATGCAGATGAGAAACCACCTTTCTTTTTGGCACTTGCTAGATTGAATATGGCATTGTTAACATGGCTGAAGGCCTCCGACACTTGCCAATATTGTTCCGGGAAGGAAAGGGCATCATCTTTCCTTTGCACAAAATCTGTCTAGAGATGACAGCAGTTTCTGCCTAGCAGTCGCAGCTTGCTGATCAGGTGGAACAAGGTCAGGATAGTATTGATGAATGAAATTCATCGCTACCATATGTTGTTCCGAAAGGGAAGGGTAATCTTCTTCCTTGTCCCTTTCACCATCCGACTGATTCAGCTGAGAATTTTGGTCAAACGCATCTGTATGTACAAATGACCTGACCGACCCAGCACCGTCCGACAGCTCACCACTGGAGTCTGTGGAAGGCTGCTCTTGCACTTGCTGGGAAGCTGCGATGAGCTGCGCAATCAACGACAGCAAGTCCGTTACAGAGGCTTGAGGAGCAGCGGTCTTCTGTTTTTTCGCCACTTGCTGCTCCTGAGATGGAGATCCTGATGTAGACCTCTTCTCCGCACATCCCAATGAATGAAGCCTCGGATCGCTAGCTACTGGATAGCTAGACTTCATGGGCAAAGACTGGTTGTGTCTTCGTGCAGCTGCCTGGATATCCAAAGTTGGGTAGCTTGCATGCGGTCGTGTGTGCTTTTCTGAAGTTGAGAAAGAAGCCGTGACTGTAGCCGACCCCGGATGCAGTCTAGACGGAGCACCCCGAGTGGCGGGTGTGGACTTTAGCCCCGACTCAGGCAAGTTTCTCAAAACAACATTTGTCCCCAAATGTTGCTGGGTTAGAGAAGGCTCTCCCACTTGCAGTCTATCAGATCTCGCCAAGCTTCCCGAAGAGAAACTTGCAGTACATCGACTACAAGCAAGGCAACATGCATGTAAATCCGAGGAAGACTTCCTCGCCTTGCAGTTAGAGCAGTAAGCTTTCATAATTATAATCAAAAGACAGAGTCGATAGCACTCCTCCAAATGCCACAACAAAAATACATAAGGATACATGAATAATAGCAATCAAATTAATTTCTAAACAATTACAAAAAAAAATTTCAAAATTTTTGTTGTTGAAAATGCCTAAGTTCCCAAAGGGAACATCATGAGCCCAAGGGCATCCCGATAGAGCCTAAGTGTGAAAAAAATCCGAATTTTTTTGAGCTACACTACCGGAATCATAATCAATGTATCCTACAGTAATTCTAAAGTATTAAAATACTAAATACTACATGTTAAGGGCATTGCCAAATGTAAAAAAATCAATAGAAAAAAACGGAAACAATACAACAGGCACACAAAAAAAGCCCAAAGTCAGTAACCGATTTAAATGCTACCAGATAAAAAGCTAGATCTTCATACGAAGAAAGAAGATGCAAGACCAAAATGACCCAACACCCCAAGGGTGAGGATGTAACCATGGGGATAAACAGAATAAATATTCTGTAATACATGTTAAACTTAAATTTAATAAAAAATTTCAATAAAGAAGAGCCAACAAGCTTAGGAGTTTAACAGGAGGGGTTCATGGAAGGATAGGGAAGGAATACTTAACAAACAGTAGGTAAATCATTAGCAAGAATGATGACATCAGGCGCATGTCCCGAACAGGGGTCAGCCGAGTGGGCGACTAGGGCGAAGAAGTCGCATTGTCATTCCTCGATTCGCCTCGGCTTTCATTGGGGGCAAAATTCAAGGCGCCCTCCAGAACTTCCTTGGGAGACATGGCAGTTTTAAGCATTTTCTTGTGTTTAATTAAAAAAAAGTTTCCGCATTCATTAAGTAAACACAACTGCTGTTAAAATTCATCATACGGTTCTAAAAATAGCCTAAACTAGCCTAATTTTATATTTGTGAAAAGAGTTGTAATGGCATAGTCATTCGCACAATTCGCCCCAACTGGTAAGCAACCAGCAAAAAGTGGCTGTTTAAAACAAAGTGCCAGCAAAACCAACTAATCACTCAAGACACGCATTGTGTCAATTAGAATTTATTAAAATTAACCACCGTTTCAAAAGAATAAAAAATGTGAAGGAGACAGTTCATACATAAAAAAGTCAAAATTGCTTACGGTTACAGAACATTCTTTTCCATTGAGAAACTTGTTCCTTTGAAATTGGCAAAGCAATTTGCATTGAAAGTTTTTCTTTGAAAATTTGTGTTCCAAGGTGGTTAAATGTAATAAGGCTATGATATAAATCACATATATAAGGATGGATAAAAATGGCAGGCCTTCATTGCACCAATCATATGTGTCAATGTATGACGGTCAGCAGAAATTGTCATTTTTCTGCACAGTGACAGAAGGGAAGGGAGACAACTGTAATATTTTGTCATTTACCTTAGAAATAAATTAACTCAAATTGTTAATTTTGCTTAAATAACGAAGGTTATCAAAAACGTTTTTAACTACGCTTTCAATTCAATTAGGGCATTCAGAAACCATGAAAGACCCAGCTTATGTGAAATTGAAATGTATTTTAAATACTTTAAATATTTTTTTTCAAAAGAATATACCTTCTCTAAGAGAAGAACACTATCACAATGGGTAATCCTAAATCCAAATCCACTGCACTGAGGCAAAAACAAAATCAACTGCATGGTAACCATAACCATAGTCATCACTGGTAGGCAAAGAGTTAGGGCATTTAGAAACCATGAAAGACACAGTTTTTCTTTGGGGGGGGGGGGGGGGATTTTTTTCTCCACAATTCCTCATGTTAGCTACTGTCGTGTCCTCTATGTACATTCATATATGTTTTATGTCTTTTTTTCTAACTTCTCCCTCATGTCCACTGACTTCTCCCTCCTGGCCTCTGACTTCTCCCTAAAGTCTCTGGAGGAAGAAGTCACTTTTCCCTAAAATCAGCTGCCAGGCTGACCCCTGGTCCCGAAAATGGGAAACATGAAATAATTTTTATAATTATTATAAAGTTACAGCCCTGAATGTTTAAAACCACCGTTGTTCACTTCCATCTTCTATTTATAGCCTTGAATCCACCAATTCTTTCATTGATTTGTGTCTGGCATCCTCAAAAAAGGAGATTTAAAGCACAGATGTCAGATCGTTGTTTACTGACTTAGGGCCAAACAAAGAATGATGCTTAGTGCCAATTTCGGTACCTTCCTGGTTACCACGTATGCGCAGTAAGCAAAAGTATGGAGGACTATATAGGACTTGAATTTTTCGGTTTTCTATGCAAATTTTGGGGATTAGGGGGCTCAAAATTTGTGTTTGGCCCTGGATTATATCGAGTTTGCACCAGGTGAGTCTCGTCCATTGGTTGCAGTATAAAAATATAGCCTCTGGCGGCCCCATATTTCCATCCTCTCATAGAGCATTCCTGTCAAGTTTTGCTTCACATCGGCTCAGCAGTTCCAGAGAAGAAGTTGAAAATGTGATTTCCCATGGGGTTTCTATAGTAACTATAAGCTGCAACTGCAGCCATGTTTGCAACCCAATCAACATTAAATGAGGATTGTTGGTAGAAGGTGTCCCAGTCATCAACCATGCAAAGTTTCAAAACATTTGGCTCTATGGTTTCAGAGGAGATTTTTCAAAATCCACCAATCAGAATACCTCTGGCGGCCATGTTTTCAGACCCACAAGAACAAAATGAGGATCGTTTGTAGAAGACTTCCATAGACTATCCCTGCCAAGTTTGATTCATGTCGGCTCAGTAGTTCCAGATAAGAAGATGAAAATGTGATCTTCCCATAGGGTTTCTATAGTAACTAAAAGCCGACATTGCAGCCATGTTTGTAACCTTATCAACATTAAATGAGTATTTTTGGTAACGGGAGTACCAGTCATCATTTACGTGAAGTTTCAAAAAATTTGGCCTTGCAGTTTCAGAGAAGATTTTTGAAAATCCACCAACCAGAATCAAAGAAAGCCTCTGGCAGCCATGTTTTTCATCCGATGGGAAGAAAATGAGGATCATTTGTAGAGGATCTCCCGTAGACCATCCCTGCCAAGATTGGTTCACACTGGTTCAGCGGTTACAGAGAAGAGGATGAAAATGTGAAAAGTTTACGCACGACGACGGATGCCAAGTGATGAGAAAAGCTCACATGGCCTTTTAAGCCAGGTGAGCTAAAAATGTTGTCTGAAGGCTATAATTGTTACTGAAAATTGAATATCACTTAGTTACTTTTTACTTTTTAGAAAAGAGTACAAGGAATAAGAAGACAAAAGGCCCCAGGGGGCCTTAATTGCTCACTTGCCAAAGTGGTTCAAAGAAGTATTTGGGGTCACATTCAGTTAGACATGGTTCATCAACACTGCAAAGGAATGAAGTCAGGAGAGGCAAATTTTATGGATAAACACTAAGGAATGGATTTGAACAAACCTGAACCTAACATGCCCCCATGCTCCCCCCCTGCCCACCCGGATAAACACTAAGGAATGGATTTGAACAAAGCTGAACCTAACATGCCCCCTGCTCCCCCCCCCCCTCCCACCCATAGAGCCCAAATATTAAGCCAGGGACTCAAATTGAATAAACTTGAATCTGATCCCCCTTGAGATGTCATATACCAAATATGAAAGAATTCTGACTGATGGATCTGAAGAAGGTTTTTTTAAGAAATCACCTCACATTGCACTAAGTTAAACTTTGGGCTCAAATAGAGAGCCAAAATATTAACCCATGGACCCGATTTGAACAACTTGAATCTGACCCACCTGGAGATGTTGTATACCAAATATGAAAGGATTCTGATTGGTGGATCTGAAGAAGAAGATTTTAAAAGAAATTCCCTAATATTGCACCTAGTTAAAATTCAGGCTCCCATAGGTAGCCCAAATATCAACCCAGGGACTAGTATTGAACAAACTTGAATCTAACCCTCCTAGAGATGTGGTATACCAAATATGAAAGCATTCTGACTACAGGGTCTGAAGAAGATTTTTAAAACAATTCCTCATATTGCACTAAGTTGATATCTGGGCTCCCATAGGGAGCCCAAATATTTACCCAGGTAACTCATTTGAACAAACCTGAAACTGACCCACCTCGAGGTGTTGTATACCGAATATCAAAGGATTCTGACTGGTGAATCTGAAGAAGATTTTTAATGAAATTCCTTTATATTGCACTAAGTTAAAATTCAGGCTCCCATAGGGAGCCCAAATATAAACCCCGGGACTGGATTTGAACAAACTTGAATCTGACCCCCAAAAGATATTGTATACCAAACATGAAAAGATTCTGACTGGTGGATCTGAAGAAGAAGATTTTTAAAGTAATTTCCTCAAATTGCACCAAGTTAAACTTTAGGCTCCAATAGAGAGCCCAAATACTAACTCAGGGACCCGATTTGAACAAACTTGAATCTGCGCCCACCTCCCTCCCCCAAGAGATGTTGTACACCAAATATGAACGCATTCTGATTGGTGATTCTGAAGAAGAAGATTTTTAAAGACATTTCCTCATATTTCACTAAGTTAAAATTTGGGCTCCTACAGGGAGCCCAATTATTAACCCAGGGATTTGATTTGAACAAACTTGAATCTGACCCCAAAACCCCTCGCCCACCATCCCACCCCACCCCCTAGAGATGTTATATACCAAATATCAGAAGATTCTAATTGATGGTTATGGAGAAGATTTTTTAATTTTGGAAAACAATTTATGGGTGCTATCAGAGTAATGTCCCCTGTGGTGCCCCCTGTGGGCGTGGCATCTTTATTTGAACAAACGTGAATTGACATATGATAAGGAACATGCATGTTAAATTTGGTTCAATTGTGGTTTATGAGGAGAAGTTGATAATGTAAAGTTCATGGCGGATGGACGAAGGATGGATGGACAACAGACAACAAGTGATCACTTAAGGTCCCCCTGACTTTCAGTCAGGTGAGCTAACAAGCATAAAAGGTGAGAAAAATGCCTGGTTTCTATGTAATTTGCAGTCTCCTATTCTTCAACTTTATCACCAAAACCAGCTAGCGCTATTTACAAATTTTGCCATTCAAATTTTATTTTTTATTCATCTCAAAATGCAGATGTAACACCCCATAGAATGAGGGTCATAAGCTATCTTTTTCAGACAAAAAATACTTTTTTTTTAGTTAGGCTCCACAAAGTAGATCTTCAGTTTCTCTTCAGACTCTTTTTGTATAAAATTGCATATGGGTGGACGGGCGGGTGGTTTTTTATTTTACTTTTTATTTTTGTAATTATTCCTTTGCCATCAAAAGTTCATATTCTTGGTTTGTTGTATGTTTTAGGACTCATGTTTTGAATGCCTAGCTATGTTCTTGGATATGTGAAGCACATTTGACCACAAGTTGTTATCAGGAAATATTGTTGTATTATCAGTTCTGGTGTGAATACGGTAGCAGACTTCCAGGAACCAGGGGTGCCTGCTGTCAACTCTATGAGTTAATTTCATATATTTTACGTGCAATGGTGGTTAGAATCAAAAAGATTTTTGTCATCAAATGACTCACTTGTATCTGAAAAGTGTTTTAAAACTAAGAAAAACCATAAGGGTGAGAGAAAAATCTCATAATTTCACAAAATTACCTCAACCTTCTAATTGTATAGGATTACAGGCCATAAAATTTGAGAGGAACGATTTTATCATTTCTCTGGTGGATATTTAAGTGAAAAACCAGATAACCGAAAAGTTGTTCCTCTGGAACTACAAACAGTTCATCAAAAATTTGTGTCTTATCGCCTTATTTGATAGCACTGTTTTAAAATGTTCCTGTGGGAAGACCCCTCTATTCAATGCTCACACTCACTAAGACAGCTGACGCCCCTGTGCTTGCCGCAGATGCTTTCGAAATCTGTATACTGTCATACAGTAGGGCCACTGTGGATAAGTCAAGATCCACGGGTTGTCATTTTTTCCACGCATATAATTCAGAGATGATCTGCCAACACCTAGCAAAATTTCCACCAATGAAGCACCGGGGTAATATGCATGGAAAAATGCACACCAATACATGTAGAATTTGACCTGTCCATGAAGGCTGTACTGTAATCTGTCCTCTTTATTATATCCAGATGAACGGTAAGAAGGTTATCTCAAAATTCAAGATTTTATTCTCTGGGATTACAATTATGCTATGTAACAAGGTAGTATCCTACAGGTGAAAAAGGTTTAACGCTTTTTGAGCTTGCTGTTTTCACTGTGACAGCAATGCTGTTTATGTCTTTACATAATTTTGTCAAAATAAATGGCTAATGTGCAATCTCGCCCAAGAGAGATCTTACATTAGTGGTTATTTATTTTGGCAAAAATTCTGTTAAAATGTACATGGCATTTTACTCTATTCATATGTGAATTCACTGAGCAACCTTTGAGTAGAGTTATTCCCAAAAGAATGAGTCAAGTTTCTGGCAAACATGATGGATGAGGAATTTAATTTATGTTGTATTATTTTATCGTAACCTGTAGTTTGTTCACATATTTTACAATTGATGTAACCCCCACATTACCTAAATGATAATTCTCAGGTTATTTTCAGACTTCTACTACTCAAAAATAACCCATTCAACCCTGATGCCCTGAATGGTATCATCTAATTCACTATTATCTGAAGGGATACACCCCTGTCAAAAGGGAAATGGATGAGTCTATTTCAAATTGTAGGGAGGTTTGTAATATAGGGCTGTAGGATTAAATTATTCCTCATCCTCCTTCCCAATTTGGGAGTTACTTTGTTGCTTGATCATGGTCGGCTAACTTTTTTCTTGATGCAAAAATGTATGCATGATGGTTAAGGACTTACAACACCCCAAATCAACAGGGAGCCACACCAAGTTCAGACTGTTACTTCACTGGGTCCTTTGATAAAGACCCTTTTGAAATTGAAAACAAGACCCCAGGACATATTTGTCAAGTTAGATACCCCTTTACCAATTGTAAAAACCATAACTGGCAAGAGCTATCCACAAAAATAGTCCTTCATTTCTTTCTTTATTATCTTTTTTTTCTCAATTTTTGTCTTTAAAACATAGCAAAGGCCCCCCCCCCCCTCCCCCCTCCAGAACAGGCTTATTAGTCTAGTATAATGAGGAGGGCTACAAGCTGTTTCGGCAACAAAACAACATCGATAAAATATATAAAAGGCTAAAAATAAAATTCTTGTTTCTCAGGCGCTCCCTAGGCACAGAAAATCTGCCTCAGCATCTTTTTTTTTCACCTGGAAACCTCTTCTATGACACGATTTTGCACTTGTAGGACAAATATTTAACCAACTATACTTTGTTTCACAGAGCTCTGTGAGCTCTGTCAAATGTGAGCTCTGTCAAATAAGATATAGTTGGTTATATTTTCGACTACATTCTGGGAAATTTTCACTACTAAAAACATTGGTTTGCCACATAATAGTCTAACTAGTTTTCCGAAAACTTCGTACTCTAAAATACATGCCACAAACATACAAAATATGAAGGAACCACAGTAGTTACTGGCATGTAGATTCTGATCCAACATGGCCAATTTATAGCCCATTAAGTAGACAGAACAAGAGGCCTGCATCGCAAAGCAAGGCTAATGACCTAACCCCCCCCCCCCCCCCCCCTCGACTGCAAATGTTTTTTTAAGTCAAGTGAAAAAGGGCCATAACTCTGGAAAACATTGTGGCAGAAACTCACGATACACAGGTATCGTTCCCCCGTGATGCTCGATCACAACACCAAATATCATTCAAATCAGAGTAGCAGTGGCCGAGATACAAGGGAAAATGTTTGTATGTATGGATGGACAGATGGATGGACAGATGGATGGACAGAGGTCTCCACTAGATACCCTTTCAACTTTTCAAGTCGTGGGCATAATAAGGCCAAAACAGCCAAAATACCTTGAAATTTTCTCAATAAAATTCTACAAATTTGGATGTCGTACATAGGAGCTGGCTCAATGAGCTGGTTCCTATGACATCCATTTTTCTATGATTTTATCAACATTCGTGATATAATTGTTGAAAGTATCTAATTCTATTTTATTTCCTTGTGTTGAGTAAGTGTTTATGGCTCAAATATAAAATTTTGGTGCATTAAAACCATATTTTTTTTATGTAGGTACTGAATACCATACCAAAACCGAGTTATATGGTCAGAAAAATACTGGTACCGATACTGAACCTAAAATGTTAATACAGTGGAGCCCACTTAATTGGATATCTCTTAATTGTATATCCCTGTCAATTGAATAAAATTTTCAAACACAAAACCATTTACCATACCTTCAGTACAAATTTGATCTGTTATTTGCATATGGGTTGTAGAGTCAACTCCTGTTAATTGTATATACATTTTTGTAATATGTCGAAAACATTACTGTGACACACACCAAATTCCCCTTTTTTATCAACCTTTTTGGCCTCACTACCAATACAGGCGTTTATTCTATTATATCTTGTTTGACAGAGCTCTATGAGCTCTGTCAAACAAGATATAATAGAATAAATGATCAGTTTACCCCCAGAACACAGGAAACTGACCAAATCCCTGTTAATTGTATACTCCTGTTAATTGAATAATTTTCACTGGCAAAATGGATATTCAATTAAGAGGATTCTACTGTACCGCCCATTTCTAATATGCTTTGTTACAATTTATGGGAAAATGCCTTTGCCTGGATCCACTGAACATTCGTTGAGCATTCATTTTTAAAGTTGTTGCTCAGAAAAGCAAAAATCCTAAAAAGTCAACGATGGATGCCATGGTGGATATGTCAGAATGCTGGTTATCAAAAGGAACTTTCCTACAGTCAACAGTAATGCACATAAAAACACTGGATACACTTTAGGTTTTTTTTTAAGTTAGTGTGGCTGACAAGCAAAAATCCCCAAAATCAAAAATGACTGCCACAGTGGTCATGTTGGATAATCCAGAATGATGGCTATTGAAAGGGACCTTCCTCTAGTCAGGCCCAATCCATCATAAATAAAAGTGTCAATGACACTGCAGCTCAACTTGTCCAAGAAGGAACTGAACTAAATAGAAAGATCCTGTAATGCCATGTCACTCACTGAAGTTTCTACAGAAAAGACATCACACCAAAACTACAAATGAAACCTGAAAAAAATCGGGTGGGGGATGGGGCCTGTTGGGTGAACTAATGGCATTGTTGACAATTTACAGTACAGCCTACAATAAAGTGGAAACTTGGATGCACTAATAACATGCTCTTTGGGTGATATTTGTGCCACATTCGTATCATGATATTTTTATAGCAGTAAAATGTCAGTTGGTCGTGATTTGGTCAGTCGGACATGTTAAGATAAAATAAAAAACCCTATATACTTTCTATGAATAGCATGTCCCACATGTACATGTCTGTGTTGTGAACCCTTTCCCCACCCACTCACACACACACAGAGTTTTGTTGAAAGGAAAACATGCACTGTAGCATATTTCACCAACAAGTAAAAATCGCTGTGTTGTACGCTTTTCATTCAAAAGCTGCATTAAAAAAAAAGGAGCACAAATCCTTGATAATTCTGATATGGCGAATCGCTTTTAACATCTTGGGACTAGTGCATAACAGTCAAAAAATTTATAGTAATTTATATATTTTTTATACTTACCAATGACCCAGACTTAGCTGGTGCTAACTCCTTAAATTATAGAGCCAAACACAAATTTTGCCCCCAAATTTGCATCAAAAACCGAAATTTCAATGTCCTATGTGGTCCTCCATACCTTTTATCCACTGTGAAATTGGCTCCAAAAGTCATTCTTACAACCAGTGCCTGGTAAGCGTTATGTAATCAGCGGGCAGGTATGAGTTCCCAACTCATGGGAGGGCCATCCCCGTCTGGGTCATTGTTAAGTATAAAAAATATATAAATTACTATAAATTTTTTAACATTTTTATACTGTACCAATGACCCAGACTTAGCTGAATAGAAAAAAGGCTGGAGGGCCTAGGACATAAAGGAAATTCCAATAGACTCAGTTACATGAAAACAGAATTATCCCATCAAGGAGAAGAGGAGAACAGATTTTACATGTATCTTTCTAGTTTGTATCAAAAAAGAAAGACACAATACCATTCCGTAATTGAGCACAATAACGTCAATGATCTCTATTAACATCCAGTATAATCCATTATACTAATCTTATTAAAGGAAAGCCAATAATTAAAGATAGACCAGATAATGAGACTCTTTATACTCATTAAAAAGTGTCCGGGGATTGTATATTAGCGCTCGTATGATTCGTGACATATACAAATGTTTCACACCGAGCTACACTTTAAAAATATTACATGAATTAGCTTTACACTTTAAAACCATCCCGGCACCGACTCGGAGTTACTGATTCCAGAGGAGGTATTCCCTTGCTGTTCACTATAAAGAAGGTGACCTAAGGGAACACCATCCCCCACCTTTCCCTTGCCCTGGGTCAAATACCCCAGAGCGAAGAGGGCAGCAGGACAGAGTCACTGCCGGAACAGAAAGCCTGCATAACTATAGTTGCAACTGTTTAGTGGACGACATTCTGAGCAACAGATAACGTATCTAAACAACGCAGGTCGCCAGAAATGGACTCAATATTTCTAAGATAAAAACTTGTGAATGTAGAAGGCTGAGACCAATATGCAGCCTTCATCAAATCGGTAATAGCAACACTATTAGCATAAGTCCAAGAAGTAGACAGCACTCTTGCTTCATGCACCAAATCTTAAGCACAGACTGCTGAGTTGAAGATAATTTTTCATAAGCAGTATGGATAGTTAATTGAATCCACCTTGCAATAGAATGGACTGTAATGTCCTTCTATTAGGCAGCAGAAACAGAAAGAAACGTTTATGTCCCTTTCAGATAAACTCAGATCTACTTATGTAACTACGTATTGCTCTAACAGGACAGAATAAAGGCCTATGCCCGTCTGAAGACGGAATAGCCTTAATAACAATAGGATCCGAATACTTATTAGGAGTCTGATTTTAGCCAAAAATCCAACATTAGTAGTCAAGGTAATAGTATTATCTACACTACGATAGTGAGAATCATCCACAGATAGTGCCTGAAGCTCACTAACTCTTCCAGCAGAAGTCAAGGCTAAGATAAGATAAGAATTTGATGTCCACTGTATCAAAAGGCTCAAATGGCGCTTCTTTAGCTTCAGAAGAACCCAAGCTAAATTCCACTTAGGAATTAATCTAAGGGTTCTAGGTCTATTTATCGAAAAGTTTTTCAGTAACTTAGATAAAGAGACATTAGATCCAATCTGTAAACTATCATGATGTGCATTGGTATCAACAGAATGATTCCTACTCACCGTGAGAAAACCTTCCACTTAGCAGCATAATTTAGCGAAGAGGAGGTCCTCCTACAGTTAGAAATTGCGTCCACTGCTTGTCCTGTAAATTGCTTGCCGTCCAAGAAGGACCGCACAACGGAAATACGTGAAGGTTGAGACCTTGTGGGTTGCGATGCAGTCTGTGCCATTTCCTCTGCGAAAGAAGATCCTCTCGTGAAGGAAGCTTCCGTGGCATGTCCCACAGCAGACACCTGAGTAGATTTATCCGTGGTCTCTGGGGTGACAGAGATGCTACCAACAGAATTTTGCAGTGAGATTGCTTTATCTTGAGCAATATCCGCTGAATCAATGGCGCTGGAGGATACGCGTATCCTATCATTCCGTCCCAAGAGATCGAGAGAACGTCTACTGCAAATGCTCGAGGATCTGGACACGGCGACACATACATCTGCAACTGATTGTTGAGATGTGTCGCAAATAAGTCTACCATTGGACGATCCCATTGGTAGCAAATCTGATTGAATACTCGTTGTTGAGACTAATATCGCTCTGGTTAACAGCAGACGAATGAGATTGTTGTGCGTCTCTAAGCTCATTCCCACATGGGTGAATGATTAGGACGTCACTAGATCCAACTTCTTTTCGTTTACTATGAAACCGAGACGTCGGAGCAATTAAAGCAGACTCTGAACATCGTTCTGAAGCGTTAACTTGCTGCCGTAACCCTGAAGAATGTCGTCCAAGTAGACCGACGTTTTTCTCTTTACTTGAATACAGCGTCATTCAAACGTTCAAATGTCCGTGACATTTCTGGACTGGGTCGGAAACTCAGGGACGGTGTCTGTGTCCAGTGACGCTTACAGTTTCTTATCAGGTAACGCAGCATTTTTCTCCAGAGAAACAACTTCTAAAAGGTGATGCCGGATGAAATCTATGGCCACCCTAAGTGGTTCGGAAAGGGAAAATTTCAGCAGTGCTGATTCCCTTTTACCATCGGCCTGCACCACATAATAATCTCGGTCGTCCCTACTGACTCTGCAGGGGAGCGAACCAACCCAGCTTGCTCAGATAGTTCTTTACTGAAAAAGTTTCTGATAGCTGCTGGGATGCTGCGATGAATTGAGCTATCTGCGATACGGAGGCCTGTGGAGCCGCGGTCGTATGTAATTAGCTGCTGGAAGCTCCAGGGACGTTAATTCTTGCATTTATATAATATGCGAACGTCCCTACTGGAAAGGCCTCATGTCCTTGGCTAGCAGATGGCGTGACCTGGTCGACGTGGATTCCCTGGTCGGCAAAGCAGGCTGGATATCTGTGGTCACATAGCCAAGGTGCTGTCGTGTGTGCTGACGTGAGGTTGAGGAAGCCAATAGACAAGCCACGACGGAGCGTCCCGAGCAGGAGGAGTGGACGTATGCTCCGACTAACAAACGGACATACAACAACATCGTGGCCCAGATGTTGTTGTAAGAGAGAGGGGGCCTCTTTTGCTCGCGGTCCGGATAGACCTGGACGAGCTAGCTACCGGACTGACAGGCTTCCTCTGTACTATCCTCGGATCCGTCGTCGCTGGGTGTGCACGTTCAATGTTTATACTGCTCGCATCACCCAAACAGCTTCCCTTCACCGCAACGGACGAACCCGGCTGCTGAGCCATTCGATGAATGGTCGCTACCCCCGGGCGAGCTAGCGGACAACAATGCCGTTGATCCTATTAGGGACCTCTAAGGCAATTGTTGTATTTCATGAGCACCTTTGCCACTAGCTCTTCGTTAGACTGCAACAACGGAGACACACTTGTTGAAGACATCACGGAAACATCACCCTGTTCTGTTCTTCTGAAAAAGAGACTGATAAACTAGAGTGACCTTGCAGAGAGAGGACCGGCATGGAACCCTCAATGCTAACAATATACCTTGACACACGTCTCCAATGTTGTCAATCCAATTGGCACACACTGAGCAAGAATTAGTGCGAGTACATTGACTACAAGAAACACAATGAACATGAGAATCAGAGGGAACATGAAATAATTTCGTAAAAAAGTTAAAAAATTTATAGTAATTTATATATTTTTTATACTTACCAATGACCCAGACTTAGCTGGTGCAAACTCATTAAATTCAGGGCCAAACCAAATTTTGCCCCCCCCCCCCCCCCCATCCCCAAAATTTGCATCAAAAACCAAAAATTAGATGTCCTGGTAGGTCCTCCATACTTTTACTGTACTGCGCATGTGCAGTGTCAAGGAGATCTCGAAATTCCTGCCAAAATGTCATTCTTACGACCGGTGCCTGGTAAGTGTTATGTACGCAGCGGGGAGACAAGAGTTCCCAACTCCTGGGAGGGCCATCCCCGTCTGGGTCATTGTTAAGTATAAAAAATATATAAATTACTATAAATTTTTTAACATTTTTATACTGTACCAATGACCCAGACTTAGCTGAATAGTAAATAGGCTGGAGGGACCAGGACATAAAGGAAAATCCAATAGGCACAATTACATATAAGAGAATTATCCCTTCAAGGAGAAAAGGATAGATAGGATTTATATGTATCTTTCTTATTTTTATCAAAAAAGAAAGACACAAAACCATTCAGTAATTGAGCACAAATACATCAATGATCTCTATTAATATCCAGTATAACCCTTTATACTAATTATTTTTAAAGGTAAGCCAATAAATAAAGACAGTCCAGAGAAATGAGACTCTTTATACTCATTAAAAGTGTCCGAGGATTGTATATTAATGCCCGTTTGACACATGACATATACAAAAATTTTAAATCATTCTTCACACCGAGCTACACTTTAAAAATATTACATGACATGAGTAAACATTAGCTTTACACTTTAAAACCATCCTGGTACCGACTCGGAATTACTGACTCTGGGGGAGGTATTCCCTTGCTTTTCACTATAAAGCAGGTGACCTAAGGGAACCCCCCCCCCCCCCCTTCCCCTTGCCCTGGGTCAAATACCCCAGAGCGAAGTGGGCAGCAGGACAGAGTCACTGCCGGAACAGAAAGCCTACATAACTATAGTTGCAACTGTTTAGTGGATGATATTCTGAGCAACAGATAACGGACCTAAACAATGTAGATCTCCAGAAATGGACTCAATATTTCTAAGATAAAAATTAGTGAAAGTGGAAGGCTGAGACCAATATGCAGCCTTCATTAAATCTGTAATAGCAACACTATTAGCATAAGCCCAAGATGTTGATAGAGCTCTTACTTCATGAGCCGAAATCTTGAGAGCAGACTGCTGAGAAGAAGATAACTTTTCATAAGCAGTACATACAGTTAATTGAATCCATCTAGCAATAGAATGAACCATAATGTCCTTTTTATTAGGCATCAAAGACAAAAAGAAACGCTTACGTCCCTTTCTAATAAACTCAGACCTACGTTTATAAATACGTATTGCTCTAACAGGACAGAATAAAGGCCTACGCCCGTCTGAAGATGGAAGGGCCCTAACAACAATAGTTCCGGATACTTATTAGGAGCCTGATTCTTAGCCAAAAATCCAACATTAGTAGTAAAAGTAATAGTATTACCAACACTACGATAGTGAGAATCATCTACCGATAAAGCATGAAGCTCACTAACTCTTCTAGCAGAAAAGAAGGCTAAGAGAAAAGCTGTCTTATATGTTAAGAATTTGAAATCCACTGTATCAAGAGGCTCAAAAGGTGCTTCTTTTAGCTTAAGAAGAACCCATGCTAAATTCCATTTCGGAATTAATCTAAGAGTTCTAGGTCTATTTATCGAAAAATTTCTAACTAATTTAGATAAAGAGACATTAGAACCAATTATTAATGTATCATGGTGAGCGTAGTTATCAGATAACATAGACCTATAACCCTTGATAGTAACAGGCTGCAGTTTGATCTCGTCAAACAAATAGACCAGGAAATTAGCAATGTCAGGAATGGAGGGATCATATAAATCCACCGAGTGATCCCTACACCACTGACGAAAGACCTTCCACTTTGCAGCATAATTTAGCGAAGAGGTCCTCCTGCAGTTAGAAATTGCATCCACTGCTCGTCCTGTAAAACGCTTGCAAGAAGGACCGCACAATGTAAATACATGAAGGTTGAGACCTTGCAGATTGTGGTGAAGCGTGCGCAATTTCCCTGCGACAGAAGATCGTCCCGTGGAGGAAGCTTCCGCGGCATGTCCCACAATAGACACCTGAGTAGATTTATCCACAGTCTCTGTGGTGACAGAGATGCTACCAACAGAATCTTGCAGTGGGATTGCTTTATCTTGAGCAATATCTGCTGAATCAGCGGCGCTGGAGGATACGCGTATCCTATTATCCCATCCCACGGGATCGATAGAGCGTCTACTGCAAATGCTCGAGGATCCGGACATGGGGACACGTAAGTCTGCAACTGATTGTTGAGATGCATCGCAAACAAATCTATCATTGGTCGCTCCCATTGGTAGCAAATCTGATTGAAAACCTGTTGAGAGTCCATTCTGATGGCAACAGGCAACCCTTCCGTGAAAGGGAGTACGCTAACGCATTCAGACGACCCGGAATATGACAGACCGATAGTAGAACCTGATGTTCCAGTACAAACAGAAGGATTCTTTCCATTAGCTTGAACAACGGAATGGAATGAGTGCCTCCCTGATTCCGAATATATGCCACTACCGTCGTCAGACAAAATTTGAACGTGTGTGTTCTGAATAACGTCCATCCAATGACGTAACGCAAGCCAAATTGACATCATTTCCTTGATATTTATGTGCTTGCCTAAGAATTGAGGATCCCAAAGACCCTGGCACCTCGAATCCGACGGGCATAGTGTCGCGTCCCAACCTGTTTGACTGGCATCCGTCATGATTGTAAAACTCGGATCCGGCAATTGCAGTGGAACTCCCTGAGTTAACCACTGAATGGCTGCCCAAGTCTGAATCTCTTGTTTCACTAGGTCTGACAAGAGGATGTCCGCATCGAGCGAATGAGTCTTCACTTTCCAATTCTGAGTCAGAAAGATTTGGAGAGGACGAGTGCGCTGCCGCCCCATTGGAATGAGATCCACGGCAGCTCCGCACAGACCTATCAGTCTCATGAATTCTCTCGCTGTAACCTTCTCTGAGTTTAGACAATAGCGAGCATAACAACTAACTAATTTCGCTCTGGTTAATGGCAGACGAACGAGATTGTTGTGCATCTCGAAGCTCATCCCCAGATGGGTGAATGACTTGGACGGCACCAGATCTGACTTCTGTTCGTTTACTATAAAACCGAGACGTTGGAGCAATAGTAGAAGATTCTGCACATTGTTCTGAAGCGTTAACTCATTGCCGTACCTCTGAAGAATATCGTCCAGGTAGGCCGACGTTACCGCAGACGAATGAGCTCGGAAGTAAGTCATGACCGAGTTCATTATCCGAGTGAAAGCCCAGGGCACTAGATTCAGACCAAAGCACATCGCACGGAACTGATATACAACCCCTAGGACAGCGAACCGAAGATACTTTCTGAATGCCGGATGTACCATGACGTGAAAGTATGCATCCTTGAGATCTATGCTTGCAGCATAGTCGTTCACTTGAATGCTCATTCTGACCGATCGAATGGTCTCCATATAAAATTTTGGAGCCACAATCAGCTTGTTTATCCAGTATAAATCTATTACTGGACAGAACGAGCCGTCTGGTTTGGAAACCAGAAACAGATGGCTGTAGAAACCTGGAGATTCCTGGTTTTCTACGACCTCTATGGCATTCTTCAGTAAAAGAGACTGCACTTCTGACAGTCTCGAGAATTAAGGCCTAGAAGGCGCGTACGCACCTCTAAAGGAACTTCCCCTGGACGTGCTCGTCCCAGAAGATCCAGGCCTACTTTTTTCTGCTGGTTCCGACTTATTAGAAGCGGACTAATAAAGCAGAGAGTCTGAAGCTTTCTTAGTTAACTTATCGTAAACATGCGACACCGGGTGAGCTAGCAGACACAGACGCCAACGCTGTCGACCCTACGGGGGGGGGGGGGGGGGGGGGGGGGGGGGGGGGGGGGGAGGGGGCCTCTTAGGCAATTGCCATATATCCATGAGCACTTTTGCCACTAGCTCTTCTCTGGATTGTGACGACGGACGTGCACTGGAAGACGACATCACGGAAACATCAGCCAATTCTTGTTCCTCTGAAAAAGAGAGTGAAAAACTTGAGTGACCTTGCGGAGAGAGGACTGGCATGTCCTGCTCCCCGCTAACAATATACCGTGACACACGTGTCCAACGTTTGTCATCCCAATTGCTACATATAGAACAAGGCTTAGTGAGGGTACACTGACTACAATTAATGCAGAAATCATGAGAATCAGAGGAAGATTTCCTTCCATTACAATTTGAACAATAATCTTTCATTGTAAAAATAATCAATCATAGTACCCGCAATAAACCTTGCAAACAAAGATACATAGTATAAAAATCCATTATAATAACATGAAAAATACAATTCAAAAAGAAAAAAAAAATTTTTGAAAAATTTTTTTCAGAAGAGCCCAAGTTCCCAAAGGGAACCCAGAGCCCAAATGGATCCCAAAAAAGCCTAAGTGTGGACAAAAATTTTAAATCATTCTGAAAAAATTAATGCAACACTTATGGACAATATTAGTGTATCTTAATATGAATAATCAAGGCAGAAGACAAGGAATCACTTATCAGAAATAACCGTTGTCAACATAAACAAACAGTGTAAACAAACCAGAAAACTGACTCCAGGCACTGGTAAACATGGCCCAGTAATCAGTGTCCAATTTAAACACTATCTGATGCTAAATAGAGCCTTCCCCAGAAGAGACTGCAGAGCATCAGATGGTAGATGCAGACCTAAATGCCTAAACACCCCTAGGGTGAGGACGTAAACATGGGGACAGAACAGAAAAAAAATTCTGTTTCCAAGCCAAAACTCCCAAGAAATTTTTAGTAATAAAAATTACAAAATAAGCCAAAATTATGGGAGAATGGCAAGGGGGGAATGAAGGAAAGGGAGAGAGGAAACACTGAACAAACAATGGAACATTCATGGCAAGAATGACAACAGCAGGGCTATGCCTCGAAAATAGGCAACATGAATAAATTTTTATAAAAAAATTTTAAGTTACAGCCCTGAACATTGGACACTACTTTTTTCTCCTCTCCTCATCCGAAATGCACTTCCTATCCACCATTTCTCTCATAATTATGTGTCTGGCATCATTAAAACTGAGATTTACAGCACAAATATCAGTGATGTGACACATTTTACAGGGCCAAACAAAGTATGACATTTTGGTGGGAATTTTGAGACCTCCTTAATTAACACTGCGCATGCGCAGTACAGTAAAAGTATGGAGGACCTACCAGGACATCTAATTTTTGGTTTTTGATGCAAATTTTGGGGATTGGGGGCAAAATTTGGTTGGGCCCTGAATTTAATGAGTTTGCACCAGCTAAGTCTGGGTCATTGGTACAGTATAAAACTAGATGGTGTCACTTGTGTGCAAAGCACACTATAGTGTATCCCCGCATTTGCATCCTTGACTTTGTATGAATGCTTGATACAAAGAAGAAATGTATTATATGACACACTAAAATCATATTGAGTGGCACAGGTGACACAGCTTCGTGCGCACCTACAGACTCCACTACAACATTTGGGCATGGTTTTAGCGTTTCGAATTACATACATGTACCCTGGGAGCCTTTTGCCGGAAACGGTCTAAGAAAACATGAAAGTGGCAACGGTGGCACCCCAAAAATCCGAAACCTTCGTGCACATCTACAGACCCTACTGCAACTTTTGAGTATAGTTTTAGCATTTCAAATTACATACTCTGGGAGCTTTTCGCCGGAAATGATCTAAGAAAACACGAAAGAAAAACAGTGGCACCGCCACGTGGCATCTGAAAAATCTGAAACCTTTGTATGCATCTACAGACCTTACTGCAACATTTGAGCATGTGTTAAGCATTTCGAATTACTTACCCTAGGAGCCTTTCGCTGGAAACGGTCTAAGAAAACACAAAAGTGGCAACGGTGACACAGCCACTTAGCACCCAAAAAATCCAAAACCTTCCTACGCATTTACAGACTCTATTACAACATCTCAGCATGGTTTTAGCGTTTCGAATTACATACTCTAGGAGACTTTCGCCGGAAACGGTCTAAGAAAACACGAAAGTGGCAATGGTGGCACAGCCACGTGGCACCTGAACAATCCGAAACTTTGTGCACATCTACAGACCCTACTGCAACATTTGAGCATGGTTTTACCATTTTGAAATACATACTGTAGGAGCCTTTCACCGGAAATGGTCTAAGAGAACATGAAAGAGGCAACGGTAGCACAACCACGTGGCACCCCAAAAATCCAAAACCTTCGTGTGCATCTACAGACCATACTGCAACATTTGAGCATGGTTTTAGGATTTCGAATTACATACCCTAGGAGCCTTTCACCGGAAACGGTCTAAGAAAATGTGAAAGTGGCAACAGCACAGCCACTAGGCAGCTGAAAAATCTGAAACCTTCGTGCACATCTACAGACCCCACTGAAACATTTGAGCATGGTTTTAGCGTTTCGAATTACATACCCTAGGAGCCTTTCGCCGGAAACGGTCTAAGAAAACACAAAAGTGGCAATGGTGGCACAGCCACGTGGCACCTGAAAAATTCGAAACCTTCGTGCGCATCTACAGACCCCACTGCAACATTTGAGCATGGTTTTAGCGTTTCGAATTACATACCCTAGGAGCCTTTCGCCGGAAACGGTCTAAGAAAACACAAAAGTGGAAATGGTGGCACAGCCACGTGGCACCTGAAAAATCGGAAACCTTCGTGCACATCTACAGACCCTACTGCAACATTTGAGCATGGTTTTAGCATTTTGAATTACATACCCTTGCAGCCTTTCGCCAGAAACGGTCTAAGAAAACACGAAAGTGGCAATGGTGTCGCACCCAGGTGGCAGCTGAAAAATCCGAAATCTCCGTGCACATCTACAGACCCCACTGCAACATTTGAGCATGGTTTTAGCATTTCGAATTACATACCCCAGGAGCCTTTCGCCGGAAACGGTCTAAGAAAACACAAAAGTGGCAACGGTGGCACAGCCACGTGGCACCTGAAAAATCCAAAACCTTTGTGCGCATCTACAGACCCCACTGCAACATTTGAGCATGGTTTTAGCGTTTCGAATTACATACCCTAGGAGCCTTTCACCAGAAACGGTCTAAGAAAACACAAAAGTGGCAACGGTGGCACAGCCACGTGGCACCTGAAAAATCCGAAACCTTCGTGCGCATCTACAGACCCTACTGCAACATCTGAGCGTGCTTTTAGCATTTCGAATTACATACCCTAGGAGCCTTTCGCCGGAAACGGTCTAAGAAAACACGAAAGTGGCAATGGTGGTGCAGCCACATGGCAGCTGAAAAATCTGAAACCTTCGTGCGCATCTACAGACTCCAATGCAACATTTGAGAATGGTTTTAGCGTTTCGAATTACATACCCTAGGAGCCTTCCGCCGGAAACGGTCTAAGAAAACACAAACGTGGCAACGGTGGCACAGCCACGTGGTACCTGAAAAATCGGAAACCTTCGTGCGCATCTACAGACCCCACTACAACATTTGAGCATGGTTTTAGAGTTTCGAATTACATACCCTAGGAGCCTTTCGACGGAAACGGTCTAAGAAAACACGAAAGTGGCAATGGTGACGCAGCCACATGGCAGCTGAAAAATCCAAAACCTTCATGCGCATCTACAGACCCCACTGCAACATTTGAGCATGGTTTTAGCATTTCGAATTACATACCCTAGGAGCCTTTCGTCGGAAACGGTCTAAGAAAACACAAAAGCGGCAATGGTGGCACAGCCACGTGGCACCTGAAAAATCTGAAACCTTTGTGCACATCTACAGACCCCACTGCAACATTTGAGCATGGTTTTAGCATTTCGAATTACATATCCTAGGAGCCTTTCGCCGGAAACGGTCTAAGAAAACACAAAAGTGGCAACGGTGGCACAGCCACGTGGCACCTGAAAAATCCGAAACCTTTGTGCGCATCTACAGACCCTACTGCAACATTTGAGCATGGTTTTAGCATTTCGAATTACATACCCTAGGAGCCTTTTGCCGCAAACGGGCTAAGAAAACACAAAAGTGGCAATGGTGGCACAGCCACGTGGCACCTGAAAAATCGGAAACCTTTGTGCACATCTACAGACCCTACTGCAACATTTGAGCATGGTTTTAGCATTTCGAATTACATACCCTAGGAGCCTTTCGCCGGAAACGGTCTAAGAAAACACGAAAGTGGCAATGGTGGCGCAGCCAGGTGGCAGCTGAAAAATCTGAAACCTTCGTGCACATCTACAGACCCCACTGCAACATTTGAGCATGGTTTTAGCGTTTCGAATTACATACCCTAGGAGCCTATCGCCGGAAACGGTCTAAGAAAACACAAAAGTGGCAACGGTGGCACAGCCACGTGGCACCTGAAAAATCCGAAACCTTCGTGCGCATCTACAGACCCCATTGCAACATTTGAGCATGGTTTTAGCGTTTCGAATTACATACCCTAGGAGCCTTTCGCCGGAAACGGTCTAAGAAAACACGAAAGTGGCTACGGTGGCACAGCCACGTGGCACCCGAAAAATCTGAAACCTTTGTGCGCATCTATAGACCCTACTCCAACATCTGAGCATGGATTTAGCATTTCGAATTACATATCCTACGAGCCTTTTGCCGGAAATGGTCTAAGAAAACACAAAAGTGGCTACGGTGGCACAGCCACGTGGCACCCGAAAAATCCGAAACCTTCCTACATATCTACAGATCATTTAGCAACACCCTAGTGTAATTTTAGAACTCCGAATTACATAGGTTGGGACTATTCAGCAAAAAAGTGAAAAAATAACGCATTTTTTAAGTGGCTCCACAGAAGCCACCTGATGGCACAAAAATTTAAAAGTTGTATTTTTGGGTTGCACAGACCCTATCGAACAACTGTAGAAAGTTACAGCGTTTCGAATTACAAAACCGGACGTACGGACGGAGATCATGACAATATCCCCGCATTTTTTAAAATGCGGGGATAAATATTATAAGTTACAGCCCTGAACATATTCTGCCACTGTTTCTTCCTCTCATCCTTTATTTCATCCTTAGATCCACCATTTCTTTCATAATTATGTGTCTGACATCATTTAAACTGAGATTTACAAGCACAAATATCAGTGACATGTTACTGATTTTAGGGCCAAACAAAGAATAACTTTTGGAGCCAATTTCGAGACCTCCTTGACACTGCACATGCGCAGTGGATAAAAGGTATGGGGGACCACATAGGACATTGAAATTTCAGTTTTTGATGCAAATTTTGGGGATTGGGGGACAAAATTTGTGTTTGGCCCTATAATTTAAGGAGTTAGCACCAGCTAAGTCTGGGTCATTGTTACAGTATAAAAATATTGGGCAGTTTTGGGTAAACTGATGAGTTGAAAACATATTTCATTCATTGAAAGTGTGTGTTTCTGAAGGCTGCGTGCTGTTCACATAGCACTCGGCAGAGAACTAGAAGTCGGATGTCATAAGTAAAAAGTGAGGAATATATTTTTTCACTACATATACTGCAGGCCCAGAATGCCCAGAACAGCTAAATCACTGGTAGTGCAGCCTCCTTTAGGTTAAGATTTTGTTTAAGTTTCTGGCCTCCTGAGCCCGAGAAACATGTTTGCAGCAGGCCTCACGGCCATCCCGACCCAGAATCTCCCTTTGACTTTATTTATAAAAGTTTAAAATGCCATTATGTAAACAAGTCGTTCATATTATTAAAAGTATTCTCTCCTTTCATCCAAAAATTATGAATGATAGTTTTGAAAATATCATGCCATTAGCATGTTTGACTTGCAATATTTGCCACAACACGGTGAAAATATGCGTTAATGCTGTAGCAGTATCACCCTAATAAGGCGCTAATATGGCGTCATTAACAAAAGAATATCCTCTAATGTTATACCTTGTCATAGGCTGTACCGTATAAGTCAAATCCAAGATCAACGGAATGTAGAAAAATTTGATAACTCCCATCTGGACATCATGCCAAAGTTACATATAAATTTTGAAAAAGATCGGGTGAGAGGTGCAGCCTGTAGGGTCTGCTAATGGAATTGTTCACAATTTATATGCCAAATCCATGATGGCCACTGCCAGCCATGTTCTTCAACAAAATTCAGAGAATTTTGATAGCTTCCATCTAGACATCACACCAAAGCTATATACTAGAGGTACTGTGAGCAAACTCACAAAGTGATATCCCCCGGGCCTGAAATGTATAAGTTAGATTATCTCCCCTAGGAAATGTCAGAACGGAATTATATTGCTTCATGCACATCTTCATATGGAGTTCTTCCATTGTGTAAAGTTTCATGAAAATTCTTCTAACAGTTTAGGAGAAGTTGTGCTTACAAGGATGGACAGACGGTATAAGTTAGATTATCTCCCCTTGGAAATGTCAGAACGGAATTATATTGCTTCATGCACATCTTCATATGGAGTTCTTCCATTGTGTAAAGTTTCATGAAAATTCTTCAAACGGTTTAGGAGGAGTTGCGCTTATAAGGATGGACAGACGGTATAAGTTAGATTATCTCCCCTTGGAAATGTCAGAACGGAATTATATTGCTTCATGCACATCTTCATATGGAGTTTTTCCATTGTGTAAAGTTTCATGAAAATTCTTTGAAGAGTTTAGGAGGAGTTGCGCTTATGAGGATGGACAGACGGACAGAGGGACGGACAGGGTGATTCCTATATACCCCCCAAACTTTGTTTGCGGGGGGTATAATGAAATTCAAAGAAGATCAGGTGAGAGATGTGACCTGTAGGGTGTGCTAATGAAATTTTTGACAATTTATATCCGAATCCAAGATGGCTGCTGGCAGCCATGTTTTTCAACGAAATTTGAAAACAATCGATAGCTCCCATTTAGACATTGCCCCAAAGCCACATATGAAATTTGGAACTGATCGGGTGAGAGCTGTGGCCTGTATGATGTGCTAAAGGAATTGTGTATGGACTTGGTGTACAGATGTACGGATGTAGGAACAAACGACGCATTACAACCCATTCCAATAGTTCATACTTGACGTTGTCAAGTTGAGCTAATAATGGAGTCTATTGGATATATAGTTTTCAAGAAATTGTGTAGACAACCATGGAGGGATAGAATGGACGGACAGACAGACATATCCAATCCATAATACAGAGGGCTGTATATATATATATAAAAAAAACCTCATCTGCAAATACCTTTCAAAAATAATTCAGCACTCCACCAGTTAAAGCCTAGTAAAAATAAAATTTAAAAATTCAAAAACAGAGAAAGTTATTAATTATAATTTTATTGCATCAAGCACAACCCTCGCATTGCATTTAGTGTACAACAGTGTAAAGACATCTGGCTGACATGTTTTAAAGTTAACATCATAGATTTTAACAGTGATAAATTGCAACTGATAGTTTATTTCACCATTCAAATGTGGGGGAAGATCTTTTTAAAATGTTTTGTTAACTTGCAATACAAGTAAACATGATGTCCAGGCTCTCATCCCATTAATTTAGTGTGGAAATATTCTGCTTGGATCAAAAACACCTGGAAAACATCGGGAGCAATGTTTGTGATCACTAAATTTGCATTCAACAACACTTCTTAGGACATGTCCCATATTTCTTCTGAAATCGTGGTCACTTCTTAGTTCTGAAAGCTGCTCTGTGACATTGTGGTATTCCAATATATGCACTTGATCATCCAAAAAGAACCCAGACCTTAAATGTAAAAATAATACATAACGTAAAAAAAAAAGTTTCTTTTAAAAGTTACCTATTACTGGACTGACCCGGGAACAAGACTAGGTGTGTGTGAAGAAAAAGAGGGCAAACGTATCTGGGAGGGCTTATTTTCGGGAGGTCAAGCCTGCAGGACAAATCGGCCAAAAAGCTGACTTGAAGTTAGGTGACACTGTCATAACAAAGATGCATTAACCCTTTACCTAACAAATCAAATGCATATGCCTGCATTTAGTTGAAAACAATTTTTTTTTAAAACAATCTCAATAAAACCCACAACATGTTACCCACCATTGAGCTTGTTCCGATGAGGGGTAACTTGATATGGTTTTCTTGAAATTTGTTTAAACATTTGAAAGAAAAATAATTAAAATAACAAATTTTGTTATCGTGCATTGGGTTTAGGTTTTTTTTTTTTTTTTTTTTTTTTGTAACAATTTACTAGCATGGCTGTCGTTGATTTGATTCCCATGTCAAGAACTGGGCTTAATGATGTTGTGATTCAAAAGTCAGGGACTGGGCTTATTTACAAGGAGGGGATGCTGAAACTGAAACCTAATAGATGGGTGTATTTTTAATTATGGTATTATTCTTGATTCATTCGATAAAAGCCATATATGGCCAGCACTATTCACAAAAATCACAATTAATTTTTTATCATTTTTACCTCTTACCTTAACAAAGCTTATGATCCTCATAAGAACAAGATTGTTCCACTGAAAGGCTATAAGCTATGGTTTGAAGGCCAAAAATGTGATTGTAAACAGGAAGTTTGAGTTTAAGCTGAGAATACTTCATTCCATACCAACCAACTAGTGAAACCATACTAAAGCATGCACATCCTTCAGTTTTTTAGAGCTCCTCTATGAAGCTTTTTGATACAACCTATGTGGATTAATCTTAGTTACACAGCTCCAGAGGATACTGAATAAACAAGAGGCCCCACAGGGCCTGAAGCACTCATCTTGAACAGAACACTATTTAAACAGAGTCCAAGAATGAGTCTACATTAAGCAAGCCATCTCCATAGGCTACACAGTCAATCCTTGAGTCTCTCAGGAGTGACAAAAATAATCTGGGCATCATGCCTTTTCTTCAGTTGATCATAAAGTAAAATGTAGTGGTCCCCTATGAAGCCCCTTGATACAACCTATGTGAATTAATCTTAGTTACACACCTCTAGAGGATACTGAATACAAAATTTTTAATTCTTCAGCAAAATGCCCAATTCTGGCTCCCATAGAGAGCCCAAATATTAACCCAGGCTCTTGCTTTGAACACAGTTGAATCTGACTTCCCTAGAGATGTTGTGTACCGAATATGAAAGCCTTCTGACTATTGGATATGAAGAAGAGAAATTGTATAGAAATTTTTTCGAATTGCACTAAGTTCAAATTTGGGCTACCATAGCAAGCCCAAAAATTAACCTATGGATCCGATTTGAACAAACTTGAATCTGACCCCCCTAGAGATGTTGTATACCTAATGTGAAAGCATTCTGACAAGTGGATCTGAAGAAGAAGATTTTTGAAGAAATTCCCTCATATTGTACTAAGTTAAATTTCATGTTCCCATATGGAGCCCAAATATTAACCTAGGCACTTGAATTGAACAACCTGGAATCTGACCCCCCTAGAGATGTTGTATACCAAATGTGAAAGCATTCTGACAAGTGGATCTGAAGAAGAAGATTTTTGAAGAAATTTCCTCATATTGTACCAAGTTAAATTTCATGTTCCCATATGGAGCCCAAATATTAATCTAGGCACTCGAATTGAACAACCTGGAATCTGACCCCCCTAGAGATGTTGTATACCAAATATAAAAGCATTCTGACTGGTGGATCTGAAGAAGAAGATTTTTAAAGAAATTTCCTCATATTGCACTAAGTAAAAATTTGGGCTACCATAGTGAGCCCAAATAAATACCTAGGGATCTGATTTGAACAAACTTGAATCTGACCCCCTTAGCGATGTTGCATACCAAATATCAAAGCATTCTGATAGGTGGATCTGAAGAAGAAGATTTTTTTAAATTACCCTCCATATTGAACAAAGATAAAATTTGGGCTTCCGTAGGAAGCCCAAATATTAACCTACGGACTTGGTTTGAACAATCTAGAATCTGACCCTCATAACAATGATGTATACCAAACATTAAAAGATTCTGACTGGTGGTTCTGAAGAAGAAGATTTTTAAAGGATATTCCCCATATTACCCTGTGTTAAAACTTCGGGCTCCTCTAGAGAGCCCAAATATGAACCAATGAGCTTTATTTCAACAAACTTTTATCTGACCACCCCCCTCTATGAATGCTGTATACCAAATATCAAAAGATTTTTTAAAATTTTTGCAAATATGCTGAGTCAGCATTTTTTCGATGCCCATTACAGAACACCCTAACATAACCGATGGCCATTTTTTTTTACCATTCAATTCTACTGGTCCTAAGGATACTTCATACCAAATAACAGCTCTCTGTTCCGTGTGGTTTGGGAAATATGGGCGTTTGAAAATATTTCTATTTTTAGCTCTCAGGGTTCCCATGGGGATGCGGGAATTTTTTTTTTTTTGGCATGGGTCAAGTACTTGTGACCCAATAATACCACAAACCAAATTTGGTTCATACCGGACCATCGGTTCAGAAAATAGAAATTTTGGGCGGGGCCAAAAATCTTACCCCTCCTATTACAAAGCCAAATATTACTTCACGAACTTCGTTTGAACAAACTTGATTCTACACCTCATATGGAAGCACCATAGCAAATATCAAGTCATTGTACACATTGGTTCTTGAGAAGAAGATTTTAAAAATATTTTGGAGCATTTTCCCCCACTCCCTCCCTATGGGGCTGAGCATGTTGAGTTGAACAAAAATGAAATGCCCCTTTGGGACCATCACTCACACAAACTTTCACTTGAAAAGGTCCAGTGGCTTTGGAGGAGAAGACCACTGGGCCAATTCAAGTGAAAGTTTGTGTGAGTGATGGTCCCAAAGATATGTTGTATACCAAATATGAAAGCATTTTGACTAGTGGATCTGAAGAAGAAGATTTTTAAAGAAATTTCCTCATATTGCACTAATTAAAATTCAGGCTACCATAGGGAGCCCAAATATTAAACCAGGAATTTGAACAAATATGTATACCAAATATGAAAGCATTCTTACTGGTGGATCTGAAGATTTTTTTAAATTATCCCCCATATTGAACTAAGTTTCGTAGGAAGCCCAAATATTAACCTAGGGAATTAGTTTGAACAATCTTGAATCTGACCCTCATAACAATGATGTATACCAAACATTAAAAAATTCTGACTGGTGGTTCTGAAGAAGAAGGTTTTTAAAAGAATATTCCCTATATTGCCCTAAGTTACCAAAGTTACAAATTTGGGCTCCTGTATTGAGCCCAAATATGAACCAATGGGCTTTATTTTAACAAACTTGTATCTGACCTCCTATGGATGCTGTATACCAAATATCAAAAGATTCCGATCATTGGTTCTGGAGAAAAGCTTTTTTAAATTTTTGCAAATATGCAGACTCAGCATTTTTCCGATGCCCTCTACAGAACACCCTAACATAACCAATGGCAATTTTTTTTACCATTCAATTCTACCGGTCCGGAGGATGCTTCATACCAAATAACAGTTCTATGTTCAGTGTGGACTAGGAAATATGGACGTTTGAAAATATTTCTATTTTTAGCTCCTGGGGTTCCCATGGGGATGCAGGATTTTTGTTTTTTTGCACGAGTAAAGGGCTTATGACCCAATAATACCACATACCAAATTTGATTCAAATCAGACCATTGGTTCAGAACATAGAAAATTTGGGTGGGGGCAAAATCTTACCCCAGCCATTACAGAGCCAGATATTGCTTCACGAACTTTGTTTAAACAAACTTGAATCTACACCTCAAAAGGAAACTCCATAACAAATATCAAGTCATTGTACCCACTGGTTCATGAGAAGGTGATTTTTAAAATAATTTGGAGCATTTCCCTATGGGGCTGAGTTGAACAAAAATGCAATGCCCCTTCAAGGCCATCACTTACACAAACTTTAACTTGAATTGGCCCAGTGGTTTGGGAGGAGAAGACCAAAACAAGATGTTGTGGGACGACGGATGGCGTGCAATGGGATTAGCTCAGCTTGACTTTGTCAAGGTAGGCTAAAAACACTGAGGAAATCAATAAGGTTGAAACTGGTTTGGTTAAAACACTGAATTTTTCCTTTTCTACTGGACAACCTTTTGATCTGCTGCACACTGATGTTGAAATATCTAAATATCAAGCTGCAAATTTTCCCCAAAATGCAACTTGGAATTCAGTCTTGTTTGACAGAAGTCATTGAGCCCTGCCAAACAAGATTCAATTGGTTAACTAGTTAAGTGCTATAAGCCACTATCAGGGCTCTACTGAAAAGTGCTGGAAGCCACTGTAATGGCTTCACACCGTTTATACAGTAGAATCCTCTTAAATGAATATCCATTTTGCCAGTGAAAATTATTCAATTAACAGGAGTATACAATTAACAGGGATTTGGTCAGTTTCCTGTGTTCTGGGGGTAAATTGGGCATTTATTCTATTATATCTTGTTTGACAGAGCTCATAGAGCTCTGTCAAACAAGATATAATAGAATAAACGCATGTATTGGATGTAGTGAGGCCAAAAAGGTTGATAAAAAAGGGAAATTTGGTGCGTATCACAGTAATGTTTTCGACATATTACAAAAATGTATATACAATTAACAGGAGTTTACTCTACAACCCATATGCAATTACCAGATCAAATTTATACTGAAGGTATGGTAAATGGTTTTGTGTGTGAAAATTTTATTCAATTAACAGGGATATACAATTAAGAGATATCCAATTAAGTGGGCTCCACTGTACTACTAATTTACTGTTGGCCCAGCAGTAGCAAAAAAACATGAAAATAAAAAATATGAAATTGTTTTGTTAAAATATATTGGCACTCTCCAAAAAATTGCAATAAAATAAGTATTTACGAATAATATCTAACTCAACTAAGAGTGTTTGCTGGTGGCTTGATATCTTTCATAAAAAAATATTCATGTTACAAATGATCATCGAAAAGTAATTTATCACTCTACCTGGCTCTACCAGTTAAATTACAATCTGAATAATAGAAACAATTTGCTGTCAGACATTTTGGTGTTTTGACATCATTGTGCTGAGGGTTAATTTATAAATAACTCTGTTATTGAGTATTTTTTATTGAAAAAGTGGATGTCTAATCAGTTAGCAGGGCTGAAGTGTGCTAAATATGCTGTGAAATTTCACCGAAGTTCTACATCTAAGGCCTAAAAAAATAAAAAATCTGTTTCTCAGGCCCTCCCGCATGGTCCTTTTGGCTGCCGCATGCTCTCTTTTTATAACCAATATAAACTTTAAAAAAATAAAAATTAAATGGTTTATGTCTGATATTTTACCCAAGTTAAAAAAATTGATGAATTTGTCCCTTGAGTGCAAGAAGGCTTTGCAATGCTTTAGCATTGCAAAGCCTTCTTGCACTCAAGGGATGAAATACACCACCACCCATGCTATTCTGTAGATTATGAGGCCTAAAACTTGAACCAAGAACATTAACTTTTGATGGCAAAGAAGAAATTACCGAAATAAAAAATAAAATAAAAAACCGCTCGCCCGCATGCAATTTCACAAATAATGGCCTGAGAAACAGAAGATCTACTTTGTGTGGCCTAAATGTTTACTTACTCATAATTTAATTTTCCAAACATAAGGTATGTTTCATTCTGTTTGATCAAGGGACAGAGGCATCGTTTACCTCTCAGTAAATTCACACTTGTCTTCTCAGTGAGATAATGCTTTCCTGTAAAAACAAAAGTTTAAGAAATAAAATATCCATTTTCAGCAAACTGATGGCACTATGTAGTTATCAAAATTTATGATATTCACCAACTCTTCCAATCAGGATGTAATAAGTTGAAAAGTTACTTGCAAAAATGGAAAGAACTGTTGTGTGTTCCAGTGCCTGCTATACAACATTAGATAAGTGTATACTCAAGTCTGGGCATCTTCCTGTTAACCCTTTTCAACCAATGGACTCAATATCAAAATTTTTTACTTTAAAAATGATTTTTTCAAATCTTTCAAAAACTTTCAAGAAGACCATATCATGAGAACCCAAATTGGAACAAGCTCGACAAGCTTGTTCCAATGAGGGGTTACGATATGAATTTGTAGAAATTTTTTTCTTCAAACTGTTCAATTTGTAAATTATGCATGTGGCTGATTTTTTTAGATAAAAGGTTAATTAAATGACCCCTGAATTAAAATAGAGCATATAAATACTAATGATTCCTATCTTATTGGAATCAGTGTGAACTAATTCAGCAACATTGAAAATGCATGATCAATTCTTATCATAGAACCCCATGCTTTTTCAACTAATCCAACAACAAGAAAAATGCATGATCAAGTTTTATCACACAACCAAGGGAGCATGGTGGCTCAGTGGATAGAGTATTGGACTTCAAACCAAGAGACCCACAGCATGATCCTGACCAGGGGCAACAGTGTTGCATCCTTTGGCAAGGCACGTGATCTAGATTTCCCTCATGGGGGCATGGTGGTGCTGTGTACTAAGGCATACCGATCTTCGATAGTGCACTTGCCTTCAACTACTGCTAACTCTGCATGTGCAGATTTAGTATGTTGGGGAGTCAAACAGTTGCTTGCCACTGTTCAGTGGTTCTCTCTAGGTACTCCAGGTTCTTCCATGTGTAAAACTATCCATCCTGAGGTGATTCTGACTGTCTATAGTGTCATTAAAACCCAATAAATAAATAAATAAATAAATAAATAAATAAATAAATAAATAAATAAATAAATAAATAAATAAATATCACAGAACTTGACCCTAAACCAATAATCTCATACTTTAAAAGTGGAAAAGCATGATCATTCAGTAACATTTTGAAAGTAGCACAGGTGTACAATAGGGCCCTGCTAACCAGAAATTTCGGGGTCGAATCAAATCAGAAATCAAATCAGATATCAAATTTCAAATCAAATCTAGAACTGAATCTCAATGCTTTTAAATTTGTGGATATTGCAACTTCTTACAAACGTAAATATTATCAGTCTCCACTCAAGTACTGTGTGCAATGGTGACTCGTGCAAGTGAAGCAAAAAAGTGGAATATTACAGAACGGAATGTAATTTTGGAAGTGGAACCTTCCTGAAATCTTCTATCATCATGTCTCCTGTACAGAAGAGCTGAGGATAAAAGAAGAGTTCAAGAGAAGACACATTTTAGGATTTTGTCGGATTTTGAGAACATCACAGCGATGTGGAAAATTTCAAATCGGCATGATTGAAATTGAATCGAATCAAATCATGAGGACTATTTCAAACTGAATCAATTTTTGAAGATGTGTAGGGCCCTTGTGCACAAACTGTTTTATTACAGAAAACTTTAATCCTTACCTCAAGTCATCAGTTGAAATCAGTTATTTCTAGTGACTTCATAAGTTTTTGTTTTAATAAAATCCAATTATTCCAGGCTTCAAAATATCTAAATCATTGGGGACTATTTTGTAAGCTGACGTTCTGCCAAAAAGTTAAAAAATTTATAGTAATTTATATATTTTTTATACTTACCAATGACCCAGACATAGCTGGTGCTAACTCTTCAAATTCTAGGGCCAAACACAAATTTTGCCCCCCAATCCCCAAAATTTGCATCTAAAACCAAAAGAAATCATGTCCTGAAGGTCCTCCATACTTTGCCCTCACTGCGCATGCGCAGTGTCAATGACGTCCCAAAATTGGCGCCAATTATCATTCTTACAAGCAGTGCCTGGTCAGCGCTATGTACTCAGTGGGGAGGTATGAGTTCCCAACTCCTGGGAGGGCCATCCCCGTCTGGGTCATTGGTAAGTATAAAAAATATATAAATTACTATAAATTTTTTAACATTTTTGTACTGTACCAATGACCCAGACATAGCTGAATAGTAAAAAGGCTGGAGGGCCTAGGACATAGAGGAAAATCCAATAAGCTCAACTATATAAATAGAGTCAACCCCTCAAGGAGAAAAGGAGTATTAGGCTTTACATGTATCTTTCTTATTTTATGATAAATTAGAAAGACACAACACCCTTCATAATTGAGCATAATAACATTCATGTTCTCTATTAACATCCAGTATAACCCCTTATACTAATTATTTTTAAAGTAAGCCAATAAATAAAGTTAGTCCAGAGAATTGAGACTCTTTATATTCTCTTAAAAGTGTCCGAGGATTGTATATTAACGCCCGTTTGACACGTGACATATACAAATGCTTCACACCGAGCTACACTTTAAAAATATGACATGAATGAATTTTTAACATTAATATTACACTATAAAACCATCCTGGTAATGACTCAGAATTACTGACTCCGGAGGAGGAATCCCTTTGCTTTTCACTATAAAGCAGGTGACCTAAGGGAACACCCTCCCCCCCCCCCCCCTTCCCCTTGCCCTGGGTCAAATAGCCCAGAGCGAAGAGGGCAGCAGGACGGAGTCACTGCCGGAACAGAAAGCCTGCATAACTATAGTTGCAACTGTTTAGTGGACGACATTCTGAGCAACAGATAACGGACCTAAACAATGCAGGTCTCCAGAAATGGATTCAATATTTCTGAGATAAAAATTCGTGAATGTGGATGGCTGAGACCAATATACAGCCTTCATTAAATCTGTAATAGCAACACTATTTGCGTAAGCTCAAGATGAAGAAAGAGCTCTTACTTCATGAGCCGAAATCTTAAGCACAGACTGCTGAGATGAAGATAGATTATCATAAGCAGTACGGATAGTTAATTGAATCCATCTAGCAATAGAATGGACCGAAATGTCCTTTCTATTAGGCATCAGAGACAGAAAGAAGTGTTTTCGTCCCTTTCTGATAAACTGAGATCTTTCTTTATAAATACATAAGGCTCTAACAGGACAGAGTAAAGGCCTACGCCTGTCTGAAGACAGAAGGGCCTTAATAACAATAGGTTCCGGATATTTATTAGGAGCCTTATTCTTAGCTAAAAATCCAACATTAGTGGTAAAGGTAATAGTGTTACTGACACTACAACAGTGAGAATCATCCACTGATAGTGCATGAAGCTCACTGACTCTTCTAGCAGAAGAGAAAGCTAAGAGAAATGCTGTCTTATAAGACAAGAATTTGAAATCTACTGTCCCAAGAGGCTCAAATGGCTTTTCTTTCAGTTTAAGAAGAACCCAAGCTAAATTCCATTTAGGAATTAATCTAAGAGTTCTGGGTCTATTTATCGAGAAGTTTCTAACTAATTTAGATAAAGAGACATTAGATCCAATTTGTAAACTATCATGGTGTGCATAGGTATCATATAACATAGACCTATAACCTTTAATAGTAACAGGCTGCAGTTTCATCTCATCAAACAAGTATACTAGAAAGTTTGCAATGTCTGGTATGGAGGGATCAAAAATATCAACAGAACGATCCCCACACCAATGACGAAAGACCTTCCACTTAGCCGCATAGTTTAGCGAAGAGGAGGTCCTCCTACAGTTAGAAATCGCGTCCACTGCTCGTCCTGTAAAATGCTTGCCGTGCAAGAAGGACCGCACAATGGAAATATGTGAAGGTTGAGACCTTGCGGGTTGTGATGAAGTTGAGGCGATTTCCCCTGCGAAAGAAGATCCTCTCGTGGAGGAAGTTTTCGCGGTAAGTCCCACAGCAGACACCTGAGTAGATTTATCCACGGTCTCTGTGGAGACAGAGATGCTACCAACAGAATTTTGCATTGAGATTGTTTTATCTTTAGCACTATTTGCTGAATTAACGGCGCTGGAGGATACGCATATCCTATCATTCCGTCCCACGAGATCGATAGAGCGTCTACTGCATATGCTCGGGGATCCGGACATGGTGACACATACGTCTGCAACTGATTGTTGAGTTGTGTCGCAAATAAGTCTATCATTGGCCGTTCCCATTGGTAGCAAATCTGATTGAATACCTGTTTGTTGAGAGTCCATTCTGATGGCAACAAGCGACCCTTCCGTGAAAGGGAGTCTGCTAAAACATTCAGACGACCCGGAATATGACGGACCGAAAGTAGAACCTGGTGTTCTAGAACAAACAGAAGGAGTCTTTCCGTTAAATTGAATAACGGAACGGAATGAGTGCCTCCCTGGTTCCGGATATACGCCACTACTGTCGTATTGTCGGACAGGATTTGGACATGTGCTTTCTGAATAATGTTCATCCAATGACGTAATGCAAGCCAAATTGACATCATTTCCTTGATGTTTATGTGCTTGCTTAGAAATTGCGAGTCCCAAAGACCCTGGCACTTCGAATCCGTTGGGATCAATGTTGCACCCCAACCTGTTTGACTGGCATCCGTCATAATCGTAAAACCCGGATCCGGCAACTGCAGTGGAACTCCCTGAGTCAACCACTGAATGTTTGCCCAAGTCTGAATCTCTTGTTTCACTTAATTTGACAAGAGAACGTCTATATCGAGCGAATGAATCTTTACACTCCAATTCTGAGTCAAGAAAATTTGGAGAGGACGATTGCACAACCGCCCCATCAGAATGAGATTCGCAGCGGCTCTGCACAGACCTATCAGTCTCATGAACTCCCTCGCTGTGACTTTGTCTGAGTGAAGACAATAGCGAGCGTAACAACTGATCAACTTCGCTCTGGTTAACGGCAGACGAACGAGATTGTTGTGCGTCTCGAAGCTCATTCCCAGATGAGTGAATGACTTGGACGGCACCAGATCCGACTTCTCCTCATTTATAATAAAACTGAGACGTCGGAGTAATAGAAGCAGATTCTGCACATCGTTCTGAAGCGTTAACTCATTGCCGTACCTCTGAATAATGTCGTCCAGGTAGGCCGACGTTACCACAGACGAATGAGCTCGGAAATGTATCATTACCGAGTTCATTATTTGAGTGAAAGCCCAGGGTGCTAGGTTCCATCCGAAGCACATCGCCCGGAATTGATATACAACTCCTAGGACTGCGAAGCGTAGATACTTTCTGAATGTCGGATGTATCATGACGTGAAAGTTCGCATCTTTGAGATCTATGCTTGCAGCATAGTCGTTCACCCAAATACTCGCTCTGACCGATCGAATCATCTCCATATAGAACTTCGGAGCGACGATCAGCTTGTTCATCCAGCTCAGATCTATGACTGGACGGAATGAGCCGTCTGGTTTCGGAACCAGAAACAGATGGCTGTAGAAACCCGGTGATTCCTGGTCTTCTACGACCTCTACCGCATTCTTCACCAGAAGAGACTGTACTTCCAATAAAAGAGCATCTCTTTTCTGCGGATTTGACGGAAGCTGAGTCCATTTTGGACTTCGAGTTAATGGAGGCTTTCGTTTGAAGGATATTCTTAGTCCTTCCGAAATTACCCCTCGGACCCAGGGGTCGTCTGTAATCGACGCCCACTCGTCTGTAAAACTCGATAACCTTCCGCCCACCGGAACATGACAGAGGTTCAAACCATCACCTCCTGGACCTGCGGAAGGAGAAACTATGTCCTCCACGACCCGCACCTCGTCCCGTCGACCTCGGGACGTCAGACCGGTTGTCTCGGCCCGAATAACGTCCCGTACGTGAGTCGCTGCCTTGACGGTCTCTAGAATAAGACCTAGAGGACGTATAAGAACCTCTATAGGAACTTCTCTTGGGCGTACTTGTCCCAGAAGTACCTGTCTTACTCTTATCTGCTGTATCCGACTTTTTGGAAGCGGATTTAAAAAGCAGAGAATCCGAAGCTTTCTTAGTTATCTTATCATAGATTGCTGAAAGCTTGCCATCGAAGAGAAGCTCTCCGGAGACCGAAGCGACTCTGAGAGAGTTCTTCACCTTACTATCCACACGCGTGGATGTAGCTAGGGCTGTGTCACGTCTAACCAACTCCAGGTTTGCCACTGAAAGGGCGGAGTTATACGTGGAATAAGCTACTGCCCTTGAAAGAAGTCTTAATGAGGATTGTATATCCTGGAATTCTTTCCCTTGAAGACGCAATGATAACGCCTTAGTAAGGTGGTCTGCGTATGATAAAGCGTCTAAGCTTGCTCTGTTAGACGTTATTGTCGTTTCCAATGTCGCGGTTGGAATAGACATAGACGACGGTAACGACAATTCCAAGTCTTCCACCTTGTCGTCTAGACGCAGAGGAACTCTCGGTATGCCCTGTCCTGCCGTTTCGAATTTATTCCTTGAATTGATGAAAGGCAGATTGAGAGCATTAGCGGACAAGAAACCAGCCTTGTCTGTTTTGGAAGCAAGCTTATAGATAGCGTCGTTCAATAATTTGAATGTTCTTGTGACATTATTGGACTGTGTCGGAAACTCAGGGACGATGTCTCTGAACCGCTCAAAGAATTCTGTGTCCAATGACGCTATCAGTCTCTTATCCGGCATCGCAGCAGTCTGGCCCGACGGAACAACTTGTGGAAGGTAATGCCGGATGAAATCTACGGCGGCTTTATGTTGTTCCGAAAGGGATAGCTCCAAATCCTCGGTATCCCTTTCGCCATCCTGTCGGACCTCATGATGTTCTCGGTCGTCCGTACCCGATGCTTCAGCAGAGCGTACCGACCCAGCGTCGTCGGATAATTCTTGATCCGACATAGGTTCTGTCGTTTGCAGGGATGCTGCGATAATTTGTGCTATTTGGGATAGCACGTCCGTCACTGAGGCCTGTGGCGTAGCGGTCTTACGCTGCTTAGCCGCTGGAAGCTCCGTGTAAATTGACTCCTGCATATTTCTCTTATGCGAACGTCCGGAGTCTACAGGCCTCTTATCCCTGGCTACCGGATGGCATGACCTGGTCGCCGTGGAATCCCTGATTGGTGAAACTGGCTGGATATCCTCGGTCACGTAGCCAAGGTGTGGTCGTGTGCGCTGCTGAGAGGATGAGGAAGCCTTTTGGACAGTCTCTCTGGACTGTCTATATAACGGAGCGTCCCGAGCGGCGGACGTATGCTCCGAATGCGAAACATTTTGTACCACAACATCTGGTCCCAGATGTTGTTGTACGAGAGAGGGGCCTCTCTCGCTCGCAGCCCGGATGGACCTGGACGAGCTAGGAACCGGACTACTAGGCTTCCTCCATTCTCTCCTCTTATCCGCTGTCACTGGGTGTGCACCTTGAATATTTATAGTGCTCGCATCACCCAAATCTCCTTCCTGGACCGCAACGGACGAACCCGGCTGCCGAACCATTCGATGAATGGACGCTACACCGGGCGAGCTAGCGGACGTCAACGCCGTCGATCCTACTAGGGACCTCTTAGGCAATTGGCGTATCTCCATGAGCACTTTTGCCGCTAGCTCTTCATTTAATTGTGACAACAGAGGCACACTATTGGAAGACATCATGGAAACATCACCCTGTTCTTGTTCCTCTGAAATAGAGATTGATAAACTAGAGTGACCCTGCGGAGAAAGGACCGGCATGGCCCTTTCCCCACTAACAACATACCGTGACACACGTTTCCAATGTTTGTCATCCCAATATTCACATACTGAACAGGAGTTAGTGCGAGTACACTGACTACAATTAATACAATGATCATGAAAGTCAGAGGAAGATTTCCTCTTATTACAATTTGAACAATATCCTTCATAGTGAAAAGAATACAAAAAGTCCTAGTACTCGCACGAACCCCTGAAAACAAAGATACATAATAACATGATCCATTAACATAGAAAAAATAATTGAAATCAAAAAGAAATTTTGAAAAACTATTTTTTCAGCAAAGCCCAAGTTTCTGAAAAGTAATGTTGAGCCCCAATGGATCCCAAGCCTAAGTGTGGACAAAAATTTCAAACATATTTTAAAAAATTAATGCAACACTTACGAATAATAATAATGTATCTTGTAATGAATTAAACTAGTACAAAGACAAAAAATCCCCCTCTACAGAGACTGTTGCCAATGTAAACAAGAAGTGTATAAACACCAGAAACATGACTCCAGGCACTGATAACCCTGGCCCGAAATCAGTTACCAATAATACACTATCTGATGCAAAACAGAGACTTCCAGGGAAGAAACTGCAAAACATCAGATGGTAGATGCAGAACACTGCGCCTAAACACCCATGGGTGAGAACGTAAACATGGGGAAAAGAACAGAATTCATTCTGTTACCTAGCTAAATCTCCCAAGAAATTTTAGTAATAATATTACTCAAAAATATGCCAAAAGCATGGGAGAATAGCAAGGGGGGACTTAAAGGAAAGGGAGAGAGGAAAACACTGAACAAGCAGTGTAACTTTATAGCAAGAATGACAACAACAGGCCCATGCCTCAAAAATAGGCAACTTAACATAATTTCATTAAAAAATTTTAAGTTACAGCCCTGAATATTTTCTGTCACTCATTTTTCCTCTCCTCCTTCTATATCCACTTTAGATCCACCATTTCTCTAATATTTATGTGTCTGGCATCATTTAAACTGAGATTTACAAGCACAAATATCAGTCAGATGTGAGCTGATGAAGGGCCAAACAAAGAATGATAATTGACACCAATTTCGGGACGTCCTTGACACTGCGCATGCGCAGTGAGCGCAAAGTATGGAGGACCTTCAGGACATGATTTCTTTTGGTTTTAGATGCAAATTTGGGGGACTGGGGGGCAAAATTTGTGTTTGGCCCTAGAATTTTAAGAGTTAGCACCAGCTATGTCTGGGTCATTGGTACAGTATAAAAATACACGTTCTTTTTCAACACTGCACAGCAATTGAGGTCTTTTAGGAAGCGCTGCTTGTTTCTTGATTCAATAAGGTAATTCTATGGAGTTTTGGATCAAGTGATATAAAAAATCTCAAACCTGAACTTGTTTTTCTAAATTTGAGGTTATAGAGTAAACTCCTGTTATTTGACTTAAACGCTTGTGGTATGTCGAGAAATTACCCTAACAATCACCTTAACAATCACCAGATTCTTCCTTGTTTATAGACCTATTTGGCCTCAGTACATCCAATACAGGCATTTAATCTATTATATCTTGTTTGACAGAGCTCCATGAGCTCTGTCAAACAAGATGTAGTAGAATAAATGCTCTGATTATCTCTAGAATATCGGAAACTGATCAAATTCTTGCTAATTGAATAATTCTGTTAACAGAATAATGATCACTTGAAAAGTGGCTAATCAATCGATAGGATTGCACTGAACAATGTAAGACATTGACCATAATTCTGTATTGTCTCATAAAATCTGCAATCATTCATCTGGTATTGCATTTACTAGGTATTTGCAAATCATATGGAAGGTTTATGAAGACCTTTTCCTTATGTGAATTATAAAACCACTGGTCTGTCCAGTGATGTCCTGCTCTTTGGGCTTTTCTATGAAGAAAAATTTAAAAGGCTACTCAAGATGTAAAGTCCATGTTCACAGTCAAATGTTCTCTGTGGTTGCAACCATTGAGTGATACAGTGGAACCCTGTTAATTGGATAGCTACTCTGGCAGCAGAAATTATTCAATTAAAAAGAGTATTCAATTAACAGAGATTCAGTCGCATTCCTGTATTTCAGAGATAAACTGTGCATTTATTCTATCTTGTTTGACAGAGCCCTGTCAAATGAGGTATAATGGATAAAATGCCTGTCATGGATGTACGGAGACCAAATAGGTCTGTAAACAAGGGGAATTTGGTGATTGTCTAGGTAATTTCTCAACACATTGTTTATTCAATATTATTCACTTAGCAGAAGTTTACTCTATAACTTATAGGCAATTAACAGGTCAAATGTGTACAGCATGTCTGGCAATTTTTTTTTTTATTGGGGTTTAATGACACTTTTGACAGCCAGGGTCGCCTCATGTCGGACAGTTTCACAAATGGAGGAAGCAGTGTAGCCAGAGAGAACTACCGAGCAGCAGTCAGCAACTGACAGACTCCTCAATGTGCTACCTCCGCACACGCAGGGTTAACATTGGTTGAAGACACATGCACCATTGATGTGCAGAACACCTTAGTATACAGTGTCACTGTGTCCCCACTGGTATAGTAAATGGGCTCCTCTGCATAAAAGTAAACCTCAATAAGCCATAAGGACATTAACCCTTTACCCAACGCAGACGATATCAAAATTTATTATTTTTAATATCATTTTTTAAATGTTTTCAAAAGTTTCAGCAAAACCATATCATGTGACCACTCGCTGGAACCTTCTCGTTCCAATGAGGAGTCACATGAAATGGTTTTGTTGAAATTTGTTGAAAAGTTAAAAAATTTATAGTAATTTATATATTTTTTATACTTACCAATGACCCAGACATAGCTGGTGCTAACTCTTAAAAATCTAGGGCCAAACACAAATTTTGCCCCCCCCAATCCCCAAAATTTGCATCTAAAACCAAAAGAAATCATGTCCTGAAGGACCTCCATACTTTGCCCTTACTGCGCATGCACAGTGTCAAGGACGTTCCGAAATTGGCGCCAATTATCATTCTTACAAGCAGTGCCTGGTCAGCGCTATGTACTCAGCGGGGAGGTATGAGTTCCCAACTCCTGGGAGGGCCATCCCCGTCTGGGTCATTGGTAAGTATAAAAAATATATAAATTACTATAAATTTTTTAACATTTTTATACTGTACCAATGACCCAGACATAGCTGAATAGTAAAAAGGCTGGAGGGCCTAGGACACAGAGGAAAATCCAATAAGCTCAACTATATAATATAGAGTCAACCCCTCAAGGAGAAAAGGAGTATTAGGCTTTACATGTATCTTTCTTATTTTATGTTAAATTAGAAAGATACAATACCCTTCATAATTGAGCACAATAACATTCATGTTCTCTATTAACATCCAGTATAACCCTTTATACTAATTATTTTTAAAGTAAGCCAATAAATAAAGTTAGTCCAGAGAATTGAGACTCTTTATATTCTTTAAAAGTGTCCGAGGATTGTATATTAACGCCCGTTTGACACTTGACATATACAAATGCTTCACACCGAGCTACACTTTAAAAATATGACATGAATGAATTTTTAACATTAATATTACACTTTAAAACCATCCCGGAAACGACTCAGAAATACTGACTTCGGAGGAGGCATTCCCTTGCTTTTCACTATAAAGCAGGTGACCTAAGGGAACACCCTCCCCCCCCCCCTTCCCCTTGCCCTGGGTCAAATAGCCCAGAGCGAAGAGGGCAGCCGGACGGAGTCACTGCCGGAACAGAAAGCCTGCTTAACTATAGTTGCAACTGTTTAGAGGACGACATTCTGAGCAACAGATAACAGACCTAAACAATGCAGGTCTCCAGAAATGGACTCAATATTTCTGAGATAAAAATTCGTGAATGTGGATGGCTGAGACCAATAAGCAGCCTTCATTAAATCTGTAATAGCAATACTATTAGCGTAAGCCCAAGATGTAGAAAGAGCTCTAACTTCATGAGCCGAAATCTTAAGCACAGACTGCTGAGAAGAAGATAAATTTAATTTTCATAAGCAGTACGGATAGTTAATTGAATCCATCTAGCAATAAAATGGACCGAAATGTCCTTTCTATTAGGCATCAGAGACAGAAAGAAACGTTTTCGTCCCTTTCTGATAAACTGAGATCTCTGTTTATAGATACGTAACGCTCTAACAGGACAGAGTAAAGGACTACGCCCGTCTGAAGACGGAAGGGCCTTAATAACAATAGGTTCTGGATATTTATTAGGAGCCTGATTCTTAGCTAAAAATCCCACATTAGTAGTGAAGGTGATAGTGTTCCCGACACTAAGATAGTGAGAATCATCCACCGACAGTGCATGAAGCTCACTGACTCTTCTAGCAGAAGAGAAAGCTAAGAGAAAAGCTGTCTTATAAGACAAGAATTTGAAATCTACTGTCCCAAGAGGTTCAAATGGCTTTTCCTTCAGTTTAAGAAGAACCCAAGCTAAATTCCACTTAGGAATTAACCTAAGAGTTCTGGGTCTATTTATCGAGAAGTTTCTAACTAACTTAGATAAAGAGACATTAGATCCAATTTGTAAACTATCATGATGTGCATAGGTATCAGATAACATAGACCTATAACCCTTAATAGTAACAGGCTGCAGTTTGATTTCGTCAAACAAGTATACTAGAAAGTTTGCAATGTCTGGTATGGAGGGATCAAAAATATCAACAGAATGATCCCTACACCAACGACGAAAAACCTTCCACTTAGCCGCATAGTTTAGCGAAGAGGAGGTCCTCCTACAGTTAGAAATCGCGTCCACTGCTCATCCTGTAAAGTGCTTGCCATGCAAGAAGGACCGCACAACGGAAAAACGTGAAGGTTGAGACCTTGCGGGTTGTGATGAAGTTGATGCGGTTTCCCCTGCAAAAGAAGATCCTCCCGTGGAGGAAGCTTTCGCAGTAGGTCCTACAACAGACACCTGAGTAGATTTATCCACGGTCTCTGTGGAGACAGAGATGCTACCAACAGAATCTTGCATTGAGATTGTTTTATCTTTAGCAATAGCGGGGGAGGAATTCGTCACATACAGGTGAATTGTGCACTTGGTGATACCTTCTTGAAATTTGGCACACTGTTAGTGTAGGCTATGAGGTTCTCAAAAACGATCGGCTACAAGTTGACACCGACCGGTGGCGACCAGTAGCGGCACAATCCAAAATGGCCGCCAGCGGCTGAAGGGAACCTCCTTTTCGACGGTCTACCGACTATACATCCGATTGTAAGGGCGCGAAAGTGAACTCTGATCCACGCACGTGTTGGAAACAGACGTGGGAGATGATGTAGAATAAAACGAGATTCTCTATACGGACGCATCAATTTCTTGGAACTTGAAAAGAGCGTTGTTTCTCCGGGATCAGCGTCATTCAGGCAAACCTGAATGACGCTGATCCCGGAGAAACAACGCTCTTTATGAAGCAGTCTCTTTGCCATACAATCTCTTGTTTGGCGTAATTCCGCAAGCAATTCTGATTTGTCTGTCGAAATTAATTCGAGAACGCGATTGTTCACAAAAATCATTCACAGAATGAGTGAGAATCCTCTTCGTGTACGGACTAGTACTGACTGGGAACGTTGTTGCTTTTGCCAGCAAGACAGTTCCAAGAAATTGATGCGTCCGTATAGAGAATCTCGTTTTCATGACGCCTATAAAGCTATTGAGGAAGACATAACGCGCTTCCTAGATAATGGCGTTGAGCTTCCATATAATTTGACCATTGATTGTTTGATGAGAGAGAGTGATGAGTGTATGTCGATGTCACTGTTGACGAATAAGGCAATATATCATAAGACATGCCGTGACAGTATTCGGACTCACATCGTACAGCGCGTGCTACACAAGCGAGAGCGAAATGAGGCAGTGGCATCCTGCTCCACGCTGAGTCCTAAAAGAACACGGACAAGTTTTGAATCTGGCTGTGACAGGAAACTGCCCCAGTGTGTTTATTGTCACAAACGCGAAGGTGACAGCAGTGAGCCTATTTGCAGATCAATGTCTGATAACAATAAACTCAAAATTATGGCAAAGGAAGCCGAGAACTGGGTTGTTTTTTCTCGGGTCAATGCAGCATTTGATTCCGCTGCTAGTGATCTTTACTATCACAAAACCTGTTATTGTAAGCTTGCCAATGAAGCACGAGCGGCTAAATCTAAAAAGTCGAAGAACGCCGAACATTCCGCGTCAGGCCTGCCCTATGACCCTCTCGTTATGGCAGAGCTCATAACATTTGTTGAACACAACGATTCCGCGATGAAGCTTGTCGATCTCAAGAATCTGTACAGTCGGAGGTTGAAGCAAGTCGGTTCTGATTGGCTTAGTGAAGAAATACATTCCACTCGATTCAAAGAACATTTGTTGCAGAAATTGGGCGATGGCTGGGACGCCTTCACACAGGGTAGAGATGTGTTTATTTCAAGTAGGTTTCGAGTTGGCTCCTTGTTGTCCGAATCTTTAACTCGTATAGTGTCTGAGGAAGAGGCAAAAAAGATAGTTGATGTGGGTCTTCTTCTGCGTAAACACATACTCATATCTCAAGCTCCTTTCACGGGATCATTTTCATCTTATTGCTTGAGCGAGCCTGTACCCAACTCACTCCTGACTCTTCTTAGAGTTCTACTTGAGGGCACATGTAGTATACAGAACTTAGGCGATGATGAGACTGTTAATGCCAAGACTCGAGTGGCTTGTACTATTTCACAGATGTTGATCAGCAATTCAGCGAAACGCTCCGAACATGCACAAAATGTTCACCAGAGACGTGACAGAGAAACTCCAATGCCTCTTTATGTGGGTTTGAAGTTGCATGCCCATGATCGTATGAAAAATCTTATCAGAGATTTTCATCAAATGGGACTCTCTGTCTCTTATGATCGCGTAATGGATGTTCGCAGGAGTTTCGCGAGAGCTGTTTCACTGCGGTTCAAGAACGAAGGTGTTGTAGTCCCAGCTAACTGCAAACGTAATGTTTTCTCGATAGGAACCACTGATAACATTGATGTATCTGGTAGATCTGATATGCATGGTACGTCCATCACACTCATTGGTCAACTGAGCAGGGACAATGTGGGTACTGATCCCCCACCACTGAGTTTAGATGTTCCAGAAGACACACAAATTGAACTCCCAGACGACTATGCATTTGTTCCTTTCGTTGAAGACTTTGGTGGGGACATCAGGCTTGAATCTCCAGATGAATGTAATGTACGGCCCAATGAATATGCAGATTTGAACGTGGGAGAGAATGACTGGTTGTCTCATGTGTCACAGATCAGCAATAAAGGGAAGGTTGATGGCAGCTGGCAGCTTGATGAAGTCCCTGTGACCTTTTCAGGCTTCTTTTCAAAACATGAAGATCAAGACAATGTCAAACCTCGTGCAGTTATTGGGGTATTCCCTGTTTTCAGTGAGCAGAAAGCGGACTCACTCAGTATGCAGAAGCATGCTATGTATGTGGTCAGGGAAGCTACTGCTTTCGTAAACCCCGGCCAGATACCTGTCATTGAAGGTGACTGTCCGTTGTATGCCAGGCAGAAAAAATGTCAATGGCTGTTCCCAGAGGAGATAGGTGAGGATCGAATGGTGTGTATGATTGGATTCCTGCATCTTGAAATGTGCACCCAAGAAGCTGGTGGTAAGCTTATGGGTGGTTCTGGTTGGGAGCGAATGTTTCACCTCGCAAAGATATTCACACCCGGTGTAGCATCATCCCTACTTGGTGGGAAACATGTCAAGAGGACGCGACAGGCATATCTTCTCACTCTAGCTTGGCTTGAGATCCTCAGAAAGAATGCTTATGAGATTTACTGTCAGCAGACTGGGCCCCATGAGTCATTTGAAATGTGGGAACAGAGGATTCTTTCACAATCTCCAACTGCGCGCTATTGGGGTGAAATCGTTCGGAACTTTCTCTTGACAAGCTGTCAATTCGTTCGGAACCAACGAATCGGTAACTGGCCTGGTACACTGTGTTCTATCGATGAGTTGTGCAGTTACTTTTTTGCCCTAGGACATACAAATTATTGTCGGTGGGTCCCCGTATTTCTGAGAGACATGTCTCAGCTACCCAGGCGGCATCCTTCAATCCACAACAAATTCATGGAAGGCCATTTTGTGGTCCAGCGTAGTGAGAGGAAGTTCAGTATGATGGGTTTAGATCAGAGCCAAGAACATAGTATCCAACTACTCAAAGAAGACAGTGGTCCAAAAGGTCTCTATGGCCAGGCTGAAGAGAAAGTCGTTATTGAGCTTTCAAGGTCAGAAGTTCTGCGTGTTATAGATGAGTATGAATATGCAAGTTTCCACACAACATCATCAGATAACACGGAACACCCGGAAAGTTCGGTATCAGAGCAGAAAAAATTTCTGAATCAATTGAAATCTCTCCTCGATCTGGTGAATCAGGGACTCATTATCAACCCTTATGATGAAACTAGTGGTCAGCTGGTGACATTAGATACTGGTGAATATATGGACCCCGAAGTTAGTAAGAGTTTACGGTCATTACCCGAAAGGGGCAAGCATTTATATTCCACTTTCTTGAAGGAAAGGCTTGTGGAATGCACCGTACCCCTGAATGATGTTATTCCCAAGGCAAATATATATACCTTCCTTAACCCACCCCCAGCCAACCTGGACAAAGGCCGAGACAAACTCATGTCAAGTAAAGCAACTGCCGCAATAGTTACCCAGATGTTCGTTTCACTGCAAGCCCGGCCTGATTCAAACATGGATGAGTTTTTCATGCACGAGAATGCACGTGATCCGCCAGCATTATCCGATAGAGGTAAGCTACGGAGTGGGACAAAATCTCAAATTCTCAATTGTTTACCAGCTATTCCTGCACAAGGGAAGAATTCAGCAGCTAGACAAGCTTCAGTTGTCATCTTGGATATGCCTGCTGTAGTCCATGTAATCAAACCACAGAAAGCGGATCTGTTTGGAGAATATGCTCGATTGCAATTATTGCCATACATCGAATCTCTGATTAACACGAACACCACAAGGGTTGATGCGATCTATGACTGTTACCCCGAAGGCAGTTTGAAGAATCAGACGCGAGCAAAACGCCTCGGTGAGACAGCAGTTAGGTTGATACGGGTGTCCGAGAACGTCCCTTTACCTAAAGGGAAGAATTGGCAGGCATTCTTGAAAGTTAGTGAGAATAAAGACGAATTTTTCAAGTTCCTGTCTGCTGAACTGCTGAAATTAACATCAACATCCGAGTACCAGTTGTTAACGACATCAGGAGAATATGTACTATGCAATAAGGATGTTAGCTTATGTGACATATCTCCATCGAACCACGAGGAAGCAGACACGCGCATGATGCTTCATCTCAACCATGCAGTCTCACAAGGTCACAAAATAGCTTTTCTTCGCACGGTTGATTCTGATGTCGTCATTCTGTCTTTGCACCATTTCGCAACATTCCGTGACCTTGGACTCAGTGAGCTGTGGATTGGGTTTGGAATTGGAAAGGCATATAAAGATATGCCAATTCATGAGATAGCTTCACAACTTGGACCTGATTACTGTAAGGCCCTGACTTTCTTCCACGCCTTCACAGGTTGTGATGTAACATCCAGCATGCTCGGCATTGGGAAGAAGACAGGATGGAATGCATGGATGAATTTTCCCGCATCAACTGAAATGATGATAGAATTGACTGAGAATCCGCAAGTCTTTTCAGAGGATTCCCCTCATATGCAGCATATCGAAAAACTCACCATACAGATGTACAGTAACAGTTGTGTCAGTACACGTGTCAATGATGCGAGACGGCATATGTTCACACATGGCCTTAAGTCTATGGAAAACATCCCGCCCACCAAAGCAGCTCTGTATCAACATGTAAAAAGGGTAATTCTTGTGTCATCTTTCATTTGGCATCGTGCTCTGCAGAAACACTTATGTGTGCCAGACCCATCACAGTACGGATGGGAGTGGAATCCACGTCTCAATATTCTGGTCCCATTTTGGACTCACCTAGGAGACGCAAGTGCTGCATGTGCACTGATGCTCCACTGTAGTTGTGCCAAGGCCTGCAAGGGCAATTGCAAATGCTTGAAAGCTGGATTAAGGTGCACACCTTTGTGTAAGTGTGAAGGTGGCTGTTGTAACAATATTGAGTAGTATACTGTCATGTTAGGACCAGTCATCTCCTATTCTGGTATTTTTTTTTCCATTTTCGGCCAGTTAACACATGTCATGTTTCTAGTTGAGTTGATTTTGCTAACAAATGTTCATCCCATGTGGCTTGCTACATTGTCCGGGGTATAGGAATACAGTTTTAGATTTCGGAAAATAGTCTGTTATTTACTGCACAAGACGGTGTTAATTCATGCATAGCATGATACAATATCCCCAACTATTTTGCCTCTGTACAACAGTTGATACCTTCGTTCACCCGTGTGTTCATCTATGGTATCCTTGTCTTTCTCTGGCCATAGGCCACATGTGACTAGTCAGTTCCTACTCCATAGCAAATCAACTTGGAAATCCTTCATCTTGTAGCGCACTCATGTCTCAATGAATCCATACCTGAGTTGATCTAATAAATCTAACGTAAGGTATCAAATTGCCATACCGGATCATATTTCGATAAGTTATTCGCTAAAACATTTCGACCACTCATCGACATCAAAGGTCATGTTTTGGCTCCCAGTGGTGGCTATATCTCTATATCCCTGGTAAAGTAGCATACCATGAGGGATGGGCATTAAGTGTCGGCAACATTAATCCTGACTTGGAACACACATCTTAACTGGCCGAAAATGAAGAATACTACTTGTAGTCAAAAAATATTCCTGTACCTCGAATGACTGCAAACATACACTCACCCCTTCTAGTCCCATTTTGCCAATGTTCTATACTGGCAAGATAACATTGTATAATTAACAACGGGAACTAATGCATCCCGAGTTCATTCCAGCACTGCCCTTGCTGGCAGACGTGTCGCTATGGTGTTGAGATTGAACCAGAACTCCTCTAGAAATTTGATAGTTTTATTTTCTTAGAAAATAAATCTATCGAAAATGCCGGAAGTTGAGAATAGACTGTCACTTTAATTGGATTATCAAATGTCCAAGTATCCCCACTGCTGCATACTATCGAGTACCCTTGTTCATGTGTTGACAGGAATCTCTCATACCATGTTCATTTGACCATTGCATTCCCGAGAAACATTCAACACTAATTTATCTACGGACGGACGATCATACTGACAGTCAGACACACAGACGCACACATCGACGGAAATTCTGATCCCATTATCCATTAATCTTCCCCCCAACTTGTTCCAAGGGCTTCACTCCATCATTCACATCAATTACAGCACATGTATGGTGTTAGGTTTGGAGCTTCAGTTGTGCGATCGGCGAAAATAGCTTTTTTTCGATCCGCTTGGCGGCCATTTTGGATTTCGCTGCTAGTGGTGGCTAGAGGATGGTGCCAACTTGTAGCCGATCGATTTTGAAATCTCTGATGCCTACCCTTACATCATGCCAAATTTCAGGAAGGTATCACCAAGTGCACAATTCTAGCGAATTCCTCCCCCGCTACAATACTTGCTGAATTAACGGCGCTGGAGGATACGCATATCCTATCATTCCGTCCCAAGGGATCGACAGAGCATCTACTGCAAAAGCTCTTGGATCCGGACACGGAGACACATACGTCTGCAACTGATTGTTGAGATGTGTCGCAAATAAGTCTATCATTGGCCGTTCCCATTGGTAGCAAATCTGATTGAATACTTGTTTGTTGAGAGTCCACTCCGTCGGCAACAAGCGACCCTTTCGTGAAAGGGAGTCTGCTAGTACGTTCAGACGACCCGGTATATGACAGACCGAAAGTAGAACTTGATGTTCTAGAGCAAACAGAAGGATTCTTTCCGTTAGATTAGATATACGCCACTACTGTCGTATTGTCGGATAGGATTTGGACATGAGCATTGTGAATAATGTCCATCCAATGACGTAACGCAAGCCAAATTGACATCATTTCCTTGATGTTTATGTGCTTGCCCAGGAATTGCGGATCCCAAAGACCCTGGCATCTCGAATCCGTTGGGATCAATGATGCACCCCAACCTGTTTGACTGGCATCCGTCATAATGGTAAAACTCGGATCCGGCAACTGCAGCGGAACTCCCTGAGTTAACCACTGAATGTTTGCCCAAGTCTGAATCTCTTGTTTCACTTGATCTGACAAGAGAACGTCTATGTCGAGCGAATGAATTTTCACACTCCAATTCTGAGGCAAGAAAATTTGGAGAGGACGCGTGCGTAACCGCCCCATCGGAATGAGATCCGCAGCGGCTCCGCACAGACCTATCAGTCTCATGAACTCCCTCGCTGTGACTTTGTCTGCGTGCAGACAATAGCGAGCGTAACAACTGACTAATTTCGCTCTGGTTAACGGCAGACGAACGAGATTGTTGTGCGTCTCGAAGCTCATTCCCAGATGTGTGAATGACTTGGACGGCACCAGATCCGACTTCTCCTCGTTTATTATAAAACCGAGACGTCGGAGCAATAGAAGCAGATTCTGCACATCGTTCTGAAGCGTTAACTCGTTGCCGTACCTCTGAAGAATGTCGTCCAGGTAGGCCGACGTTACCGCAGACGAATGAGCTCGGAAATACATCATTACCGAGTTCATTACCCGAGTGAAAGCCCAGGGTGCTAGGTTCAATCCGAAGCACATCGCCCAGAATTGATACACCACTCCTAGGACTGCGAAGCGTAGATACTTTCTGAATGTCGGATGTACCATGACGTGAAAGTACGCATCTTTGAGATCTATGCTTGTTGCATAATCGTTCACCCGAATACTCGCTCTGACCGATCGAATCGTCTCCATATAAAACTTCGGAGCGACGATCAGCTTGTTTATGCAGCTCAAATCTATGACTGGACGGAACGAGCCGTCTAGTTTCGGAACCAGAAACAGATGGCTGTAGAATCCCGGTGTCTCCTGGTTTTCTACGACCTCTACCGCGTTCTTCCTTAAAAGAGACTGCACCTCTGATAACAGAGCGTCTCTTTTCTGTGGATTTGACGGAAGTTGAGTCCATTTTGGACTTCGAGTTAATGGAGGCTTTCGCTTGAAGGATATCTTTAGACCTTCCGAAATCACCCCTCTCACCCAAGGGTCGTCCGTAATCGACGCCCACTCTTGTGAAAAACTCGACAACCTTCCGCCAACCGGCACGCGATAGAGGTTGAAGCCATCACCTCCTGGACCTGCGAGGCCTGCGGGAGGAGAAACCACGTCCTCCTCGACCCACACCTTGTCCCGTCAACCTCGGGGCGTCCAACCGGTTGTCCCGGCCCGAAGGACGTCCCGAACGTGAGTCGCAGCCTTGACGGTCTCTTGAATAAGACCAAGAGGACGCACCGGAACCTCTATAGGAACCTCTCTTGGGCGCATTAGACCCAGAAGTGCCTGTCTTACTCTTATCTGCCGTGTCCGACTTCTTAGAAGCAGATTTAAACAGCAGAGAATCCGAAGCTTTCTTAGTAATTTTATCGTAAATTGCAGAAAGCTTGCCGTCGAAGAGAAGTTCTCCGGAGACCGAAGCGACTCTGAGAGAGTTCTTCACCTTACTATCCACGAGTGTGGATGTAGCTAGGGCTGCGTCACATCTAACCAACTCCAGGTTTGCCACTGAAAGGGCAGAGTTACACGTGGAATAAGCTACTGCCCTTGAAAGAAGTCTTAAAGAGGATTGTATATCCTGGAATTCTTTCCCTTGAAGACGCAGTGATAACGCCTTAGTAAGGTGGTCTGCGTAAGATAAAGCATCTAAACTGGCTCTGTTAGACGAAATAGTCGTCTCCAACACCGCGGTTGGAATAGACGTAGACGACGGTAATGATAATTCTAAGTCTTCCGCCTCATCGTCCATACGCAGAGGAACTCTCGGGATACCCTGTCCTGCCGTATCGAATTTATTCCTTGCATTAATGAAAGGCAGGTGAAGAGCATTGGAGGACAAGAAACCCGCTTTTCCTGTTTTGGAAGCAAGTTTGAATATAGCATCGTTCAATAATTCAAATGTTCTTGTGACATTATTGGACTGAGACGGAAACTCGGGAGCGATGTCCTTGAACCGCTCAAAGAAATCAGTGTCCAATGACGCTATAATTCTCTTGTCCGGAACCGCAGCAGTCTGGCCCGACGGAACAACCTGAGGAAGAAAGTGCCGGATGAAGTCCACGGCAGCTTTATGTTGTTCCAAAAGGGATAGCTCCAAGTCATCCGTATCCTTTTCACCATCCGGTCGGACCTCATGATGCTCCCGGTCGTCCACACCTGTTGCTTCGGCGGAGCGTACCGACCCAGCGCCGTCGGATAATTCCCGATCCCACACCGTTTCAGTCGGTTGCTGGGATGCTGCGATAAGTTGTGCTATTTGAACAAGCACGTCCGACATCGAGGCCTGCGGAGGCGCAGTCTTTCGCTGCTTCGCCGAGGGCAGCTCCGCATCAGGTGACTCCCGCATACTCTTCCTATGCGAACGTCCGGAGTCAACCGGCCTCGTGTCCCTGGCTACCGGATGGCATGACCTGGTCGCCGAAGAATCCCTGATCGGCGAAGCTGGTATAATATCGGCGGTCACGTAGCCAAGGTGCGGTCGTGTGTGCTGGTGAGAGGAAGAAGCCTGAGCAGTCTCAGCGGACTGCCTATGCAACGGAGCGTCCCGAGCGACGGACGTGTGCTCCGCTTGCGACACATTTTGTACCACAACATCTGGTCCCAGATGTTGTTGTACGAGAGAGGGGCCTCTCTCGCTCGCGGCCCGGCTGGACCTGGACGAGCTAGGAACCGGACTCGAAGGCTTCCTCCGAACTCTCCTACTATCCGCCGTCACTGGGTGTGCACGTTGAATGTTTATAGTGCTCGCATCACCCAACATTTCCTCCTGGACCGCATTGGACGAACCCGGCTGCCGAACCATTCGGTGAATGGACGCTACACCGGGCGAGCTAGCGGACGACATTTGTCTTATGTCCATGAGCACTTTTGCCGCTAGCTCTGTATTCATTTGTGACGACGGAAGCGCACTTGCGGAAGATAACATGGAAAAATCACCCTGTTCTTGTTCCTCTGAAATAGAAACTGATAGAGTAGAGTGACCCTGCGGAGAAAGAGCCGGCATAGCCCTTTCTCCACTAACAACATATCGTGACACACGTTTCCAATGTTTGTCATCCCAATATTGACATATTGAACAGGGATTAGTGCGAGTACACTGACTACAATTAATACAATGATCATGAAAGTCAGAGGAAGATTTCTTCCTATTACAATTTGAACAATATCCTTTCATTATGAAAAGTCAACAACAAGTCCTAGTACTCGCACAAACCCCTAAACACAAAGATACATAATAACATGATCCATTAATATTGAAAAAACAATTGAAAATCAAAATAATTTTTGAAAAATATTTTTTCAGCGAAGCCCAAGTTTCTGAAAAGTAACGTTGAGCCCCAATGGATCCCAAGGCTAAGTGTGGTCAAAAATTTTAAAATTATATTAAATAATTAATGCAACACTTACGGATAATAATAATGTATCTTATAGTGAGATAAACTACTCCAAAGGCAAACAGCCCCCCTCAAAAGAGACTGTTGCCAATGTAAACAAACAGTGTAAAAACACCAGAAAACATGACTCCAGGCACTGCCAATACTGGCCCGAAATCAGTCATCAAAATAACACACTATCTGATGCAAAACAGAGACTCCCAGGGGAGAATCTGCAGAACATCAGATGGTAGATGCAGAACACAACGTTTATACACCCATGGGTGAAAACGTAAACATGGGGAAAATAACAGAATTCATTTTGTAACCAAGCTAATTCTCCCAAGAGAATTTAGAAATGATCTTTCTCAAAAATATGCCAAAAGCATGGGAGAATAGCAAGGGGGGACTTAGAAGACCAGGGGATAGGAAACACTGAATAAGCAGTGCAACTTTATAGCAAGAATGACAACAAGAGGCCCATGCCTCGAAAATAATTACGTGTCTGGCATCCTTTAAACTGAGATTTACAAGCACAAAGATCAGTGAGATGTTGACTGATGAAGGGCCAAACAGAGAATGATAATTGGCGCCAATTTTCGGAACGTCCTTGACACTGCGCATGTGCAGTAAGGGCAAAGTATGGAGGACATGATTTCTTTTGGTTTTTGATGCAAATTTTGGGGATTGGGGGGCAAAATTTGTATTTGGCCCTAGATTTTTAAGAGTTAGCACCAGCTATGTCTGGGTCATCGGTACAGTATAAAAATATATTTTTTTCAACTGCTGAATTTGCATATTATGCAGGTGGATGTGGCCGATTCGTTGAGTAAAGGGTTAAATAACAGATAAACAAATCATAGATAAACAATACTGCGATCCTTACTATGATTCAGCATTAGATCCATTAATATAGCTAGTAACACCTTCTGAGCAATATACTGTCAAATTTATAAAATATCTGTTTGAAGAAACAAAGCTCAGAAAAAGAAGATAACTAAACATACAAAGATACCTCACAGTTCTTGTAATTTCCCCCTTTAACTTTACTAGACTATCAAAAAAGAAAAAATTTAAAGTAATTTATCTATAGTTTTTATACCTACCAATGGCCCAGGGGGGCGCGGTGGCTCAGTAGGTAGAGGTGCAGGCTGCAAGCCGAGAGGTCCTCGGTTCGAATCCCACCTGCGGCAACCACGTTGTGTCCTTGGGCAAGACACTTCACCCCCATTGCCCAGGTGGGGGCACGGTGACGTCGAAGACTAAGGCGTACTGCACGTCGATGGCGCACTTGTCTACAACCAATGCTAACCCTGCTTGTGTGGAGTTAGTATGTTGGAGAGCTGACAGTTGCTCGCCATTGCTTGGTGGTTCTCTCCGGGTATTCCAGCTTCCCAGGGGCGGATCCAGGATTTTATAAGGGGGGTGCTATTGTTGGTCAGCAATGCCGAAGGCGCGCAGCGTGACGGCACTCTGCGTCGTCCTTGCGAGCGCCGAAGGCGCGAAGAAATTAGCGGGGGGTCTGGGGGTGCTCCAAAAAATTTTGAATTAGGAACCCATCAGATGCTATCTGAGACGTGTCCTGGTCATATATTTGTCTTTTCTCTTAAACCAATTTTCTGCCGATTTGGCTTGAAATTTGGTAAAAACAATTATGGTACTGACACTGCCCAATGAAAAACAAAATAATCATTCGAAATTGTTACCTACCAAGAAGCAAATATAATCACCCCTAGATTTTGCATCAAATTAACTGAAATGCGGGGATTGCCTGGAAGAAACATAATAATTTTCACCATGACATACCTGTTGTACGCAGGGGTGACAGAAGTTCCAAGAAGTATGAGTGTGTGTAGGTGGGTGAATGTGTGGATGGGTGGGTGCCACTGGGTGAGTGGCCGAGGGGGGGGGGGGGGGGGCACATTTCTTCTGGTCAACTTTGAGATGCATATACTATTTAAATATTAAACACCCCAAAGGCAGATTTAGACGGGGGCGCACATGGCGTGCACCCCTCTATTTTCTCAGAAATCATTGACTGGAACGTGCCAAAGGCAAAGGCATGCCCCAGTCAATTCTAATAAAATAATTGAAGCCAGTGCGTACTATAAATTAATAGTATGTGCACACTTGCATCACAACAGTTTGTGACCATATAAGTACAGAGGGCGACGTCCCTCTATTTCAAAATCCTGGATCCGCTTCTGAAACACCCAAGTCCTGTCTCAGTTTGTGCGCTTCTACCGTGCTATGTGAACGCATAAACTTGTACACTGTGTAAATACATTGTTCCATCAACTGATCTTAACTGGTAAGTAGGTTAATTATTTTATTCATGTTATCGAAGAAATAAGTCTGGATACTAAATGTCCTGTTGCTCTGTAACATTAAATTGTTTCAGTTTACTAGAGAATGAATGCCTGTAGGCATTATCCAGCAAGTTCAACTGTTGCGACAATTTAATATTTAACAAAGAGCATTTAACAATGGTGAATCATTCACCAATGTTAAATGCTCTTTGTTAAATATTAAATTGTCCCATTCAATCATCTGTCATAGTGTAAAACTATTTCTGAAGGCGAATGTCACTATAACATCACTGATTCAGCTGAACAAAGATATATTTACGAACAGAGCTGATAAACGTGGAAATTTTGTCCATAAGACCGTAAATATATGGATGACATTGGAATCAGCTCGTCAACTGATTCAAATGCCATCCATATTTGTATGGATATTGGCATATTTTAAATTTTTTTTTAAGAAATTCACAATTTTGGGAAAAGCTGTGACTGGTAACTGGTTAAATTCCAGGCACATTCTTATAACAATTACATTTTATTGAAATTAAATCTTCAAGATAGATTATTGGAGGCTGGATCGGAAATACAGTAATCGCGTATGCTTATTACAGTAACACTTGTGATTGGGATGAAGTTCTCACTCTTTCAGAATGTCTGCAAATTCAAGTCACCCAGAGCACCCCCCCCCCCCCTGGATCCGCCCCTGCTTCTTCCACCCGTAAAACTGTCACAGTCACGATTAGCCATTGTGCAGAAATATGTGACCTTAAAACCCCAATAAATAATAAATAAATAAATAATCAATGGCCCAGACTAAGCTGGTGCTAACTCTAAAATATTCAGGGCCAAACACAAATTTTGCCCCCCATATCTCCAAAAATTGCATCCAAAACTAAAAAACTAATGTCCTATATGGTCCTCCATACTTTTGTCTACTGTGCATGCGCAGTGTCAAGGAAGTACCAAAATTGGCGCCAAGCCTCATTTTAGCAACCAGTGCCTGCTAAATGTATATAATCAGCGGGGAGATATGAGTTCCCAACTCATGGGAGGGCCATCCACGTCTGGGCCATTGGTAAGTATAAAAAAATATATAAATTACTTTATTTAAATTTTTTAATTATTAAATTTAATTATTTTAAATTTTTTCATATTTTTATACTGTAACCAATGGCCCAGACTTAGCTGAATAGAAAAAAGGCTGGAGGGCCTAGGACATAAAGGAAAATCCAATAAGCTCAATTATATATACAGGAAAATCCCCTCAAGGAGAAAAGCAGAGAAAGGATTTACATTTGTCTTTCTTATTTATTAGAAACAAGAAAGACACAATACCAACCAGATAATTGAACAGTATATCATCTATAATTCTCTATTAACATCCAGTACAACCCATTATACTAATTTAATAAAGGAAGCCAATAAATAAAGATAGTCCAGAGGAAGAGACTCTTTATACTCATTTAAAAGTGTCCAAGGATTGTATATTAACGCTTGTATGACACGTGACATATACAAATGCTTCACACCGAGCTACACTAACAGAAAACCTACATAACTATAGCTGAAACCGTTTAGTGGACGATATTCTGAGCAACAGATAACGGACCTAAACATCTAAGGTCACCTGATATAGACCCTATATTTCTGAGGTAAAACTTTGTAAATGTAGAAGGCTGTGTCCAGTAAGCAGCCTTCATGAGATGAGTAATGGCAATACTGTTAGAATAAGCCCAAGATGTGGACAGCACTCTAACTTCATGCGCTGAAATCTTAAGCACCGACTGCTGATTAGAAGATAAACTTTCATAAGCAGTACGAATTGCTAATTGAATTCATCTAGCAATAGAATGAACAGAAATGTCCCTTCTATTGGGAATTAATGATAAAAAGGAGCGTTTTCTTCCTTTTCTGATAAACTCTGGACACAGCAAAGGTCTACAGCCATCTGATGGCAGAAGAGCCTTAATGATAATAGACTCAGGATATTTATTAGGAGCCTGATTCTTAGCCAAAAATCCCACATGAGTAGTTAAAGTAATAGTATTACCAACACTACGATAATGAGAATCATCTATAGATAAAGAATGAAGTTCACTAACTCTTCTTGCAGAAGTAAAGGCTAAGAGAAAAGCTGTTTTATATGTCAAGAATTTGAACTCTACAGCATCCAACGGTTCAAATGGAGCTTCTTTAAGCTTCAACAGAACCCAAGCTAAATTCCACTTAGGAATTAACCTAAGGGTTCTAGGCCTATTGATCGAAAAGTTTTTAACTAACTTAGGCTAAAAAAAAATAATGTTTTGATTCTCAGGCCCTCCCTCGTTGGATTTGAACCTCCTCATTAGACATTTTTATTACGTCATGTTTTTTTAAGAATTTTTGAAAACTTGGAATGGTCATTTTTTCACATTTCTCGACATATAATTATTTAGCTGTGTTTGCAGTAAATTGGTTTTTCTTGTTGCAGTTTAAACTGTAACAAGGCAAATTCTGATATACTGGATCATGATTTAATTATTTATTTATTTGCTGGTGTTTAAGGTCATATATTTCTGCACAATGGTTAATAATCACCGCAATACCGATATAAACTCAAGTTTAACCAATCATTTAGAGCCGTGTTTCCCATTTTAAAGGACTCCTACCTCAAGCATTAGTTACTGGGGCCTATTCTAATGGATCATGTTTGTCAGATCTATACCATTAAAACAACAATAAAATTTAGCTGTTGTTACGGCTGTTAGTTATAAAAGGTATACTATAATTACACTAAAATACAACCTTTTCTCTTTTTCAAGTGGAAAGACAGCAAAAAGATTTACTGAGTATACTCAACCCTTTACACGAAAAAAAAAAAATAAAAATAAAATCCTCCCTCCCTCACTGATTTGAAAAAAAAATTGCCTGAGAATCAATTCATTTTTTTTATTTGGCCTTAGATAAAGAAACATTAGATCCAATTTCTAAGCTATCATGATGAGCATAAGTGTCCGATAGCATAGACCTATAACCCTTAATAATGACAGGCTGCAGTTTGAGAATGTCAAACAAGTAGACCAGAAAGTTTGCAATGTCTGGAATGGATGGATCAAAAACATCTATCGACTGATCCTTACACCAACGAGAGAAAACCCTCCACTTTGCCGCATAATTTAGCAAAGAGGAGGCCCTCCTACAGTTAGAAATTGCGTCCACTGCTCTTCCTGTAAAGCACCTTCCGTGCAAGAAGGACCGCACAACGGAAATACGTGAAGGTTGAGACCTTGCGGGTTGTGATGCAGTGTGCGAGATTTCCCCTGAAAGAGAAGGTCCTCCCGTGGAGGAAACTTCTTGGGAACGTCCCATAACAGACAGCTGAATAGATTTATCCATGGTTTCTGAGACGACAGAGATGCTACCAGCAGTATCTTGCACTGCGATTACTTGATCTTAAACAAAATCTGTTGAATCAACGGAGTTGGAGTATATGCATATCCTATCATTCCGTCTCAAGAAATTGAGAGAGCGTCTACTGCGTATGCTCGAGGATCTGGGCATGGCGACACATATGTCTGCAATTGATTGTTGAATAAGTCTATCATTGGTCGATCCATTGGTAGCAAATCTGCCGGAATACTCGCTTGTTGAGAGTCCATTCCGAAGGCAACATGCGACCTTTCCGAGAGAGCGAGTCTGCTAGAACGTTCAGACAACCTGGTATATGACAGACCGATAGATGAACGTGATGTTTCAAGACAAACAGAAGAATTTTCTCCGTTGGTTCTAATAACGGAATCGAATGTGTGCCTCCTTAGTTTCGAATATACGCTACTACTGTTGAGTTGTCCGACAGTATTTGAACATGTGAATTCTGAATTATGTTCATCCAATGATGTAGCGCTAGCCATATTGACATCATTTCTTTGATGTTTATATGTTTGTCCAGGAACACAGGATCCCAAACACCCTGACACTTCGAGTTTGTTGGGCTCAGGGTCACGCCCCAACCTGCTTGACTCGCATCCGTCATAATCGTAAAAGCCAGATCTGGCAGCTCAAGCAGAACTCCCCGAGTTAACCACTAATGTCTGCCCAAATCTGAATCCTTTGTTTTACTTGGTCCGATAAAACAATATTCATTTCGAGCGAATGCGTCTTCACACTCCATATTTGAGTGAAAAATATCTGGAGTGGACATGTGTGCAAGCAGCCCATCGGAATGAGATCTGCCGCCGCTCTGCACAGCCCCATCAGTCGCATGAACTCCCTCACTGTTAATGCGTCTGAGTGTAGACAAAAGCGAGCATAACAACTGACTAATTTCGCTCTGGGTAACGGAAGATGAACCAGATTGTTGTTTGTCATTCCCAAGTGTATGAACAACTTGGATGGAGCGAGATCCGACTTCTTTTCATTTACAATGAAACAGAGACGTCGGAGCAATTGAAGCAGACTCTGAACATCATTCTGAAGAACCGTCTTGTTGCCGTATCTCTGAAGAATGTCGTCCAAATATGGCAAATGAATGAGCCCGAAAATATGCCATTACCGAGTTCATTATTCGAGTGAATGCCCAGGTGCTAGATTGAGTCCGAAGCATATCGCTGGGCGAACCGTAGGTACTTTCTGAATGCTGGATTTACCATGACATGAAAGTGCGCATCCTTTAGATCTATGCTTGATGCATAGTCGTTCACCCGAATGCTTGCCCCTACTGATCGAATGGTCTCTATATAAAACTTTGGAGCCACGATCAGTTTGTTTATCCAGCTCAAATCTATTACTGGATTGAACGAGCCGTCTGGCTTCGGAAACAAGAACAGGTGACTGTAAAAACCCAGTGATGGTTTTCTACGACCTCTATTGCGTCTTTCTCCAAAAGACATTTTACCTTGGATGAAAGAGAATCTCTTTTTAGAGGGTTGGTCGGAAGCTGAGTCCAGCGTGGACTTCGTATTAATGGAGGTTTCTCTCTGAGTGATAGCCTTAGGCCTTCCGAGATAACCCCTCGGAACCAAAGGTCATCTGTAATTGGAATCCAATTTTTCAGAAACCTTGACAGTCTTCCGCCAACAGGACCACAATAGAGATCCTGATCATCACCTCCTGGACCTGCGAGGACTATGGGAAGAGAAACTATGTCCTCCCTGTGCAGTGCCTCGGCCCGTCGACCTGGGGATGTCCGACCGGTAGTCTCGGCCAGACCCACGTCTCCTACCTGAGTCGCTACATTGATGATCTCTAGGGCAACTACCTGAAGATTTCTTGTATCCTCTATAAGAGCTTCCTTTGGACGAACTTTGTCCTGAAGCTCCTACTTTACCCTTTTCTGCTGTATCTTTTTTCTTTAAAACTGACTTCAAAAGCAGAGTATCAGATGCTTTAGTAACCTGATCGTAGATCAATGAAAGCTTGCCATCAAAGAGATAGTCACCGGTGCGACTCGAAGGTAGTTTTTCACCTTAACATCCACTAGGGATGATGATGCTAGGGCTGCATCACGTCTATTTAACTATAAATTAGCCACTGATAAGGCAGAGTTATACGTGGAATAAGCAATAGCCCCAGAAAGAACTCTTAATGAGGTACGAAGGTCCTCAAATTCTACTCCACCGAGACGTTGTGCTAATGCTCTAGTAAGGTGATCTGCGTAAGATAAAGCATCTAGATTCACTCTATTGGAAAATATCATTGTATCCATTGTATACGAGCGAATAGAAAAGGACGAGGGTAAGGACAAATCTAAGTCCTCAGCCTGTTCGTCCAAACACAGAGGAACTCTCGAAATGCCCTGACCTGCCATTCTAAATTTATTTCTATTATTAATAAACGGCAGATCTAGAGCACGTGAAGATAAACAAGAGGCCCCAGGGGGCCTGAGGGCGCTCACCTGACATAGTAGTCTAAATATAAAACCAGGGACTTGACTTGAATAAGCTGCATATGCCCCTCCTAAGAAAAGCATATACCAACTAGATGAAGCAATTGTGCCCACACAATGCACAGGATTTTCCTTCTATTTTCAGTTCCTGCACTTTTACGTCCCAAAATTAAGATAAACACATAAAAAACATATTTTTTTATTTTCGTTCGGAAAGTCCCAAACAAAATATTTTCAGCCTAAAATTTTTTTTTCTTCTTAAAATTTACCAAAACGCATAAAAAACCAAAAAACTAATTTCTGGATAATGGTCCAAACTTCCTAAGTCCGGAACAAATTTTCAGCCTAAATATGAACCCAGGGACTTGGCTTGAACAAACTTGAATCTCACCCCCCTAAGGATACCGCATACCAAATATCAAACCTGGGACTTGACTTGAATAAGCTGCATACCCCCCTCCTAAGAAAAGCATATACCAACTAGATGAAGCGATTGTGCACACACAATACACAGGATTTTCTTTTCACCCCCCTAAGGATGCTGCATACCAAATATCAAAAGATTCTTATTGGTAGATCTGAAGAAGAAGATGTTTAAAGAATATTCCTCATACTGCACTAATTTAAAAATTTGGGCTCCCATAGAGAGCCCAAATATGGACCCAGGGAACTGATTTCAATAAACCTGTGAAACAATCTTCCAAAGATGTTATATGTGCAATTTGAATGTTTTTGGAGCAGTGGTTTGGGAGAAAAGTAGTCTTGCATGTTTTTCCCATTACACACAGTGTTAAAAAATGCTGACTCAGCACTTTTTCAAAGTCCCCAAAAAGTACCTCATGACAAAACCGATAGCAATTTTTTTTTACCATTCCATTCTGTTGGTCCTAAGGAAGCTTCACACCAAATAAGAATTCTCAGTGCCGTGTAGTTTTGGAGATATGGGCGTTTTAATTTTTTTCTATTTTTAGCTGCTGCGGTTCCCATGGGGCGCCGGGAAAAAAAATTAGGGCATAAATTAAGTACTTATGACCCAATAAGCCCTCATATCAAATTTGGTTCAAATCTGCCTCTCGGTTTGGAAAGTTAAAAAATTTATAGTAATTTATATATATTTTATACTTACCAATCACCTAGACATAGCTGGTGCTAATTCTCAAAAATCTCTAGGGCCAAACACAAATTTTGCCCCCCCCCCAATCCCCAAAATTTGCATCTAAAACCGAAAATAACATGTCCTAAATGGTCCTCCATACTTTTCCTCCACTGCGCATGTGCAGTGTCAAGGAGGTCTCGAAATTGGCGCCAATTATCATTCTTGCAAGCAGTGCCTGGTCAGCGCTATGTACTCAGCGGGGAGGTACGAGTTCCCAACTCCTGGGAGGGCCATCCCCGTCTGGGTCATTGGTAAGTATTAAAAATGTATAAATTACTATAAATTTTTCAACATTTTTAAACTGTACCAATGACCCAGACATAGCTGAATAGAAAAAAGGCTGGAGAGCCTAGGACATAGAGGAAAATCCAATAAGCTCAACTATATATAAAAGAGTTATCCTCTCGAGGAGAAAAGGAGGATAAGGCTTTACATGTATCTTTCTTATTTATGACAAATTAGAAAGACACAACACCTTTCATAATTGGGCATAATAACATCCATGTTCTCTATTAACATCCAGTATAACCCTTTATACTAATTATTTTTAAAGTAAGCCAATAAATAAAGTAAGTCCAGAGAATTAAGACTCTTTATACTCATTAAAAGTGTCCGAGGATTGTATATTAACGCCCGTTTGACACTTGACATATACAAATGCTTCACACCGAGCTACACTTTAAAAATATGGCATGAATGAAATTAAACATTAGCTTTACACTTTAAAACCATCCCGGTACCGACTCAGAATTACTGACTCCGGAGGAGGTATCCCCTTGCTTTTCACTATAAAGCAGGTGACCTAAGGGAACACCCCACCCCCCCCCCCCCCCTTCCCCTTGCCCTGGGTCAAATAGCCCAGAGCGAAGAGGGCAGCAGGACAGAGTCACTGCCGGAACAGAAAGCCTGCTTAACTATAGTTGCAACTGTTTAGTGGACGACATTCTGAGCAACAGATAACGGACCTAAACAATGCAGGTCTCCAGAAATGGATTCAATATTTCTGAGATAAAAATTTGTGAATATGGATGGCCGAGACCAATATGCAGCCTTCATTAAATCTGTAATAGCAACACCATAATGTCCTTTCTATTAGGCATCAGAGACAGAAAGAAGCATTTTCGTCCCTTTCTGATAAACTGAGATCTTCGTTTATAAATACATAAAGCTCTAACCGGACAGAGTAAAGGCCTATGCCCGTCTGAAGACGGAAGGGCCTTAATAACAATAGGTTCCAGATATTTATTAGGAGCCTGATTCTTAGCCAAAAATCCAACATTAGTAGTAAAGGTAATAGTGTTCCCGACACTACGATAGTGAGAATCGTCCACAGATAGTGCATGAAGCTCACTGACTCTTCTAGCAGAAGAGAAAGCTAAGAGAAATGCTGTCTTATAAGATAAGAATTTGAAGTCCACTGTCTCAAGAGGCTCAAATGGCTTTTCTTTTAGTTTAAGAACCCAAGCTAAATTCCATTTAGGAATTAATCTAAGGGTTCTAGGTCTATTTATCGAGAAGTTTCTAACTAATTTAGATAAAGAGACATTATATCCAATTTGTAAACTATCATGGTGTGCATAGGTACCAGATAACATAGACCTATAACCTTTAATAGTAACAGGCTGCAGTTTGATCTCATCAAACAAGTATACTAGAAAGTTTGCAATGTCTGGAATGGAGGGATCAAAAATATCAACAGAATGATCCCTACACCAACGACAAAAGACCTTCCACTTAGCCGCATAGTTTAGCGAAGAGGAGGTCCTCCTACAGTTAGAAATTGCGTCCACTGCTCATCCTGTAAAATGCTTGCTGTGCAAGAAGGACCGCACAACGGATATACGTGAAGGTTGAGACCTTGTGGGTTGTGATGTAGTTGACGCGATTTCCCCTGCAAAAGAAGATCCTCTCGTGGAGGAAGCTTCCGTGGTACGTCCCACAGCAGACACCTGAGTAGATTTATCCATGGTCTCTGTGGAGACAGAGATGCTACTAACAGAATTTTGCATTGAGATTGTTTTATCTTTAGCAATATCTGCTGAATCAACGGCGCTGGAGGAAACGCATATCCTATCATTCTGTCCCATGAGATTGATAGAGCATCTACTTTATATGCTCAAGGATCCGGACATGGTGACATATACGTCTGCAACTGATTGTTGAGCTGTGTCGCAAATAAGTCTATCATTGGCCGCTCCCATTGGGTGTTCTAGTACAAACAGAAGGATTCTTTCTGTTAAATTGAATAACGGAATGGAATGAGTGCCTCCCTGGTTCCGAATATACGCTACTACTGTCGTATTGTCGGACAGGATTTGGACATGTGCTTTCTGAATAATGTTCATCCAATGACATAGTGCAAGCCAAATTGACATCATTTCTTTGATGTTTATATGCTTGCCTAGAAACTGCGGATCCCAAAGACCCTGGCACTTCGAATCCGTTGGGATCAATGTTGCACCCCAACCTGTTTGACTGGCATCCGTCATAATAGTAAAACTCGGATCCAGCAACTGCAGTGGAACTCCCTGAGTCAACCACTGAATGTTTGCCCAAGTCTGAATCTCTTGTTTCACTTGATTTGACAAGAGAACGTCTATATCGAGCGAATGAATCTTTACTCTCCAATTCTGAGTCAAGAAAAATTGGAGACGACGAGTGCGTAACCGCCCCATCGGAATGAGATCCGCAGCGGCTCTGCACAGACTTATCAGTCTCATGAATTCTCTCACTGTGACTTCGTCTGAGTGAAGACAATAGCGAGCGTAACAACTGATTAATTTCGCTCTGGTTAACGGCAGACGAACGAGATTGTTGTGCATCTCGAAGCTCATTCCCAAGTAGGTGAATGACTTGGACGGCACCAGATCCGACTTCTCCACGTTTATTATAAAACCAAGACATCGGAGTAATAAAAGCAGATTCTGCACATCATTCTGAAGCGTTAACTCGTTGCCGTACCTCTGAAGAATGTCGTCCAGGTAGGCCGACGTTACCGCAGACGAATGAGCTCGGAAATGCATCATTACCGAGTTCATTATTCGAGTGAAAGCCCAGGGCGCTAGATTCAAACCGAAGCACATCGCTCGGAACGGATATACAACTCCTAGGACTGCGAAGCGTAGATACTTTCTGAATGTCGGATGTACCATGACGTGAAAGTACGCATCCTTGAGATCAATGCTTGTAGCATAGTCGTTCACCCGAATACTCGCTCTGACTGATCGAATTGTCTCCATATAGAACTTCCGGAGCGACGATCAGCTTGTTTATCCAGCTCAGATCTATGCCTGGACGGAACGAGCCGTCTGGTTTCGGAACCAGAAACAGATGGCTGTAGAAACCCGGTGATTCCTGGTCTTCTATGACCTCTACTGCGTTCTTCTCCAGGAGAGACTGATAGAAGAGCGTGTCTTTTCTGCGGATTTGACGGAAGCCGAGTCCATTTTGGACTTCGAGTTAATGGAGGCTTTCGTTTGAAGGATATTCTTAGTCCTTCCAAAATTACCCCTCAAACCCAGGGGTCGTCCGACAATCTTCCGCCTACCGGAACACGATAGAGGTTCATACCATCACCCCCTGGACCTGCGAGGCTTGCAGAAGGAGAAACTACGTCCTCCACGACCCACACCTCACCCCGTCGACCTAGGGATGTCTGACCGGTTATCTCGGCCAGTATAACGTCCCCTACATGAGTCGCTGCCTTGACGGTCTCTAGAATAAGACCTAGAGGACGCATAGTAACCTCTATAGGAACTTCCCTTGGGCGTACTTGTCCCAGAAGTGCCTGTCTTACTCTTTTCTGCTGTATCCGACTTTTTAGAAGCGGATTTGAATAGAGAATCCGAAGCTTTCTTAGTTATCTGATCATAGATTGCTGAAAGCTTGCCGTCGAAGAGAAGCTCTCCGGAGACCGAAGCGACTCTGAGAGAGTTTTTCACCTTACCATCCACGCGCGTGGATGTAGCTAGGGCCGAGTCACATCTAACCAACTCCAGGTTTGCCTCTGAAAGAGCGGAGTGGAATAAGCTATGGCCCTCGAAAGAACTCTTAAGGAGGATTGTATATCCTGGAATTCTTTCCCTTGAAGACATAATGATAACGCTTTAGTAAGGTGATCTGCGTATGATAAAGCGTCTAAGTTAACTCTATTAGACATTATTGTCGTTTCCAACGTCGTGGTTGGAATTGACATAGACGACGATATAGACAATTCTAGGTCTTCAGCCTGGTCGTCTAGACGCAGAGGAACTCTTGGTATGCCCTGTCCTGCCGTTTCAAATTCATTCCTTGAATTGATGAAAGGCAGATGTAGAGCATTTGCGGACAAGAAACCATACTTGCTCGTTTTGGTAGCAAGCTTATATATAGCGTCATTCAATAGTTCAAATGTTCTTGTGACATTATTGGACTGTGTCGGAAACTCAGGGACGATGTCCCTAAACCGATCAAAAAATTCTGTGTCCAGTGACACTATCAGTCTCTTATCCGGCATCGTAGCATTCTGGTCCGAAGGAACAACCTCTGGAAGATAATGCCGGATAAAATCTACGGCAGCTTTATGTTGTTCCGAAAGGGAAAACTCCAGATCCTCTGAATCCCTTTCGCCATCCTGTGGGACCATATGAAGTTCTCGGTCGTCCGTACCTGATGCTTCAGCGGAGCGTACCGACCCAGTGTCGTCGGCTAATTCCTGATCCGACAGAGATTCTGTCGTCTGCTGGGATGCTGCGATAAGTTGTGCTATTTGTGATAGCAAGTCCGTCACTGAGGCCTGTGGAGTAGCGGTCTTACGTTGCTTTGCCGCTGGAAGCTCCATGGACGTTGACTCCTGCATATTTCTTTTATGCGAACATCCGGAGTCTACAGGACTCATGTCCCTGGCTACCGGATGGCGTGACCTGGTCGCGGTGGAATCCCTGATCGGTGAAGCTGGCTGGATATCCGTGGTCACGTAGCCAAGGTGCGCTGCCGTGAGGATGAGGAAGCCATATTGACAGTCTCTCCGGACTGTTTATATAACGGAGCGTCCCGAGTGGCGGACGTATGCTACGAATGCGAAACGTTTTGTACCACAACATCTGATCCCAGATGTTGTTGTACGAGAGAGGGACCTCTCTCGCAGCCCAGATGGACCTGGACGAGCTAGGAACCAGACTAATAGGCATCCTTCGTTCTATCCTCTGATCTGTCATCACTGGGTGTGCACTTTGTGTTATTATAGTGCTCGCATCACCCAAATCTCCTTCCTGGACCGCAACGGACGAACCCAGCTGCCGAGCCATTCGATGAATGGTCGCTACACCGGGCGAGCTAGCGGACACCAATGCCATCGATCCTACTAGGGACCTCTTAGGCAATTGACGTATTTCCATAAGCACTTTTGCCGCTAGCTCTTCATTTAACTGTGACAACGGAGGCACACTTTTGGAAGACATCACGGAAACATCACCCTGTTCTTGTTCATCTGAAAAAGAGATTGAAAAACTAGAGTGACCCTGCGGAGAAAGGACCGGCATGGCCTTATCCCCGCTAACAACATACCGTGACACACGTTTCCAATGTTTGTCATCCCAATTGACACACACTGAGCAGGAGTTAGTGCGAGTACACTGACTACAATTAATACAATGATTATGAAAGTCAGAGGAAGATTTCCTCTTATTACATTTTGAACAATATCCTTTCATTGTGAAAAGAACACAAACAGTCCTAGTACTCGCACCAACCCCTGAAAACAAAGATACATAATAACATGATCCATTAACATATAGAAAAAATTAATGAAATCAAAAAAAAATTTTCAGAAAAGCCCAAGTTTCTGAAAGTAACGTTGAGCCCCAATGGATCCCAAAAAAGCCTAAGTGTGGAAAAAATTTTTAAAAATATTTCAAAAAAATTAATGCAACACTTACGTATAATAATAATGTATCTTGTTATGATTAAACTAATACAAAGACACAAAATCACTCTCAACAGAAACTGTTGTCAATGTAAACAAGAAGTGTATAAAAACCGGAAACATGACTGCAGGCACTGATAAACATGGCCCGAAATCAGTTACCAATTACAACACTATCTGTTGCAAAACAGAGACTTCCAGGGAAGAAACTGCAGAACATCAGATGGTAGATGCAGAACACAACGCCTAAAAACCCATGGGTGAGGACGCAAACATGGGGAAAAAGCAGAATTCATTCTGTTACCAAGCTAAAACTCCCAAGAAATTTTAGTAATAATATTACAGAAAATATGCCAAAAGCATGGGAGAATAGCAAGGGGGGACTAAAGGAAAGGGAGAGAGGAAACACTGATCAAGCAGTGTAACTTTATAGCAAGAATGACAACAACAGGCCCATGCCTTGAAATTAGGCAACTTAACATAATTTCATAAAAAAAAATTAAGTTACAGCCCTGATTATTTCCTGCCACTAATTTTTCCTCTCCTCCTTCTATTTCCTCTTTAGATCCACCATTTCTCTAATATTTATGTATCTGGCATCATTTAAACTGAGATTTACAAGCACAAATATCAGTCAGGTGTGAACTGATGAAGGGCCAAACAAAGAATGATAATTGGCGCCAATTTCGAGACCTCCTTGACACTGCGCATGTTCAGTGGAGGAAAAGTATGGAGGATCATTTAGGACATGTTATTTTTGGTTTTAGATGCAAATTTTGGGGATTGGGGGGGCAAAATTTGTGTTTGGCCCTAGATTTTTGAGAATTAGCACCAGCTATGTCTGGGTCATTGGTACAGTATAAAAATATAGAAATTTTGGGAGTGGCAAAAGTTCTTGCCCCTCCCATAACAATGGCAAATATAGCCCCACAAACTTCTCTTGAACAAATCTGAGTCTACACCTCAAAAGAAAGCTGCACACCTAATATCAAGTCTCTGCTACTCCTGGTTCATGAGAAGAAGAATTTTTAAGATTTAGGCACACTTTTCGGGAGTAGCCTTATCAAGGGGCAAGGCAACTTGATTTGAACAAAATCAAATTGAGATGTCATAACAAACCACTATCTCAAATATCAATTAAATTGGTTCAGCAGTTTGGGAGGAGAAGACGCAAACACCATGTTCACGGACAATGGACGGTGAGTGATTGCTATAGCTCTCCTGACTGAAAGTCAGGTGAGCTAACAAGAGCTCACATATCGATGAAGCAATACAATGTCCCCTACCAGACTAATGAGCATTAATAATTATACAAATGTAATAACCTATATGTGATCAGCATGAATTCCATTGAAGCGTTTCCCAAAAAAGTCTGGTAAACTGATATTTTGGCGCTTTTCCATATTTCTAAGGGCCATAACTCACACAAGAATAATGCAATCAGCATGAAACTTAAACTTGATCTGTAAGTCATCGTTCTATAGTAGGTTACCAAGAATGAAATCATTCAGTTGAAGCATTTCCAAAAAAAGTCCGGAAAACTAAAGTGTGACTGACAGACTGACGGATGGACAGAATGCAAATGAAACTTGATCTGTAAGTCATCGTTCTATAGTAGGTTACCAAAAATGAAATCATTCCGTTGAAGCGTTTCCAAAAAAAGTCTGGAAAACTGATATTTTGGTGCTTTTCCATATTTCCAAGGGCCATAACTCACACAAGAAAAACGCAATCAGCATGAAACTCACACTTGATCTGTAAGTCATCGTTCTATAGTAGGTTACCAAAAATGAAATAATTCCGTTGAAGCGTTTCCAAAAAAAGTCCGGAAAACTAAAGTGTGACTGACATTTTCCATATTTGCAAGGATCATAACTCACACAAGAATAATGCAATCAGCATGAAACTCAAACTTGATCTATAAGTCATCGTTCTATAGTAGGTTACCAAAAATGAAATCATTCGGTTGAAGCATTTTCAAAAAAAGTCCGGAAAACTAAAGTGTGACTGACAGACTGACAGAGTGTAAACCTATAGTCCCCTCCGGCAATGCCGGTAAGGGACTAAAAACTGCTTTTCCTCGGCCCCGAGGATAGATTGAGAATAGCATCATTAATCAGTTCAAAAGTCCGAGACACATTACTGGACTGCACCAGGTAAACTGGAGTATCTTCTTTAACCCGGTTGAAAAAGTCGGAATCTATGACGCTAGCAGTTTTTTATTCTTTGTTGCAAAGTTCTGATCCGGAGGAACAACATCTGGAAGATATTGCTGACTAAAATTCATCGCTACCTTGTGTTGATCCGAAAGGGAAAATTCTAATTCACTCAATTCCCTTTCACCATCCGATTGGACCAGATTAGAGTCTCGGTCATCCCTATCTGAACGGGCAGAGGAATGAACCGACCCAGCTTCATCCGACAGTTCTACATCTGAAACTGTCATAGGATGTTCAGTAGCCTGCTGGGATGCTGCAATGAGCTGTGCTATTTGCGACAGCCAGTCCGTATTCGAGGCCTTTGGAACAGCGGTTCTTTGAAGCTTAGCCGCTGGATGCTCCTGGGATGGCATATCCAACATACTCCTCTTATGCGGACGTCCCAATTCATGTGGCCTCGTTTCCTTGGCTATTGGATGGCGTGACTTTCTCGAATCCTTCTTCGGCAATGCAGGCTGTATCTCCGTAGTCACATAGCCAAGGTGCAGTCGTGTGTGCTTTGAAGATGAACTGGAAGCCAATAGACTAGCCGACCCCGGCAGCCTATTTGATGGAGCAGCCCGGACAGGAGGCGTGGACGTATGCTCCAACTGAGAAACGTTCTGAACAACAACATCTGGTCCCAGATGTTGTTTAAAGAGAGAGGGACCTCTCTCGCTCGCGTTCCGGGAAGACCTGGATGAGCCGACCGTAGAACTAGCTGGATTCCTCTGTTCCGTCATCACAGGGTGAGCATGTTCTGATATTATAGTGCTCGCAACACCCTTTTTCCTTTCCTTGACCACTACGGACTTACCCGGTGACATAACACCCATATTCTGAGTGATAGAAGCACCGGTTGAGCTAGCTGGCGACAAGGATGTATATCTCATGATCAGTGATCTAGGCCTTTGTCTAATTTCTTTGAGAACTTTTGCTGCTAGCTCTGTGTTAGATTGCGACAACAGTAGCACACTTCCTGACGGTGTCACCGATACATCACCATGTTCTTGTTCCTCTGAAAAAGAAACTGAAAAACTAGAGTGACCTTGTGGTGAGAGAACAGGCATCAATCTCTCACCACTAACAACATATCGTGACACACGTCTCCAACGTTTGTCATCCCAATTGGTACAAACAGAACAAGAGTTAGAGCGAGAACAATGACTACAGCAAACACAATAAACATGAGAGTCGGAGGAAGACTTCCTCGACTTACAATTTGAGCAATATTCTTTCATTATGCCAAAAATTACAAGTCCATAGTATCGCATTAACCCTCATAGTAATATGACAAAGATACATAATAACACAATCCAATACCAAAATTTCGAAAAATAATTCATAAAAAAAATTTCGAAATTTTTTTGTATAAGCCCAAGTTCCCAAAGGGAACGATGAGCCCAAATGGATCCCAAAAAAGCCTAAGTGTGGACAAAATTTTTTACTTTATTCTAAAAAATTAATGCTACACTTCCAGAGTAAATAATGTATCTGATTAAAGACCTAACATCATAATGACAAGAAAGTTACTTATAGAAGTAACCATTGTCAATGTAAACAAAATGCCATAAAAACCAGAAACAAGACTCCAGGCACTGAACAACACGGCCTTAAGTCAGTAACAGATTTTTGAAACTATTCGATGTAAGACAGAATCTTCATCAGAAGAAACGGCAATACATCAGATGGTAGATGCAAGACCAAAAACGCCAAAACACCCAAAGGGTGAGGACATATGCATGGGGATATACAGAATAAACATTCTCTAACCAAGTTAAACTCCCATTAAATTTTCAATAAAAAAATTTCAAACAAGGTCCAAAAAGTATGGGAGCTTAACAGGGGGTTATCAAGGAAGGAGAGGGAGGAAACACTTAACAAACACTGGCAATTTCATAGCAAGAATGATAACATCAGGCCCATGTCCCAAAATTAGGGAGCATGAAATAATTTTCAATAAAAATGATAAGTTACAGCCCTGAACACATCAAACCACTGTTTTTTCCTCTCATCCTCTTAATGCATCCTTTGATCCACCAAAATCACCATTACTTTGTGTCTGGCATCATAATGAAAGTGTCAATGACACTGTAGCTCAACTTGTCAAGACAAAGACATGTACATGTATAGTATGTGACACAGCAATAACAAACATCTAGGTAATGACCTGATAACAAAGGTACATATAACGTATTGTAACGGTCTGTACATAAATACTGACCGTTGCCTGTAACAAATGTATAGGTAAAGTATTGTAAAGGTGGTTGACAGTCAGATGCTAAACTAGAAAAGAAATCTTTGAGTCCCAGAGTGGGTCTGACTGAACCCCCAAGTATTTGTTCTCATAGCACAGTGATAACAAAGGCACCCCAAAACACACTCATTCCTGTCCCAAGGTGAAAACAAAGGTACCAAAGAAGTTTCGGGAAGATCAGTTCACAAATATGAGCTGTGTAGAAGTTGTGACAAAAAACTGATTGGACCTAATTTTGGTACAAAATGGCCACTGGCAGCCATCTTGAATTTTGGACCGCACCCAGAAACACTCGTTCTCGTCCCAAGGTGATAACAAAGGTACCCAAGAAGGTTTGTGAAGATCGGTTCATAAATACAGCCTCTAGCCCGAGCCGTATTGACATGTGCACTTACAGTGTATAAGTAGCACTGAAAAAATCAAAGTTCATCTAATTTGCATAATTTTTGCACGAGAAAAAAACCTGTACTATATGTGATGTATCCCATGGTACTAAACATTCACACAAAAAATTATTCAAATCAGCGCTTTCATATGGAAGTTCTGTGCAAAAATCTGATTGCACCAAATTTTGTACAAAATGGCTACCATCACCCATCTTGAATTTCGGGCCGGACCCAAAAACACTCGTTCTCGTCCCACGGTGATAACAAAGGTACTCAAGGAGTTTCGTAAAGATCGGTTTATAAATACGGCCTCTAGCCCAAGCCGTATTGGCATTTGCACTTACAGTGCTGAAAGTAACACCAAAAAACATCAAAGTTAGTCTAATTTGCATAATTTCCGCACGAGAAAAAAACCCGTATTATATGTGATGTATCCCATGGTACTAAACATTCATACAAAAAATTATTCAAATCAGAGCTTTCATATGGAAGTTCTGTACAAAAAACAGATTTCTGCATCGTCTGTACAAAATGGCGGCTGGCAGCCATCTTGAATTTTGGACCGTACCCAAAAACACTCGTTCTCGTCCCACAGTCATCACAAAGCTACCCAAGAAGTTTCGTAAAGATCGGTTCATAAATACGGCCTCTAGCCCGAGCCGTATCCAATTGTTGATGGACAGACGGACAACGGGCCATGGCATAAGCTCAAATTTGGCTTCGCGAAAGTTGAGCTAAAAACTGAGATTTACAAGCAGAGAAGTCAGTTAGTTGTTACTGAAGGAAGGGCCAAACAAAGAATGAGGCTTGGCGCCAATTTCAGTACTTCCTTGACACTGCGCATGTGCAGTAGACAAAAGTATGGAGGACCATATAAGACATTAGTTTTTTGGTTTTGGATGCAAATTTTGGGGATTCGGGGGGCAAAATTGTGTTTGGTCCTGAATATTTTAGAGTTAGCACCAGCTACGTCTGGGCCATTGTTTGCAGTATAAAAATATTAATAATTCAGATATTACCTTGCTTTGCTACTTTAAGAATTTCTGCTTTATGCTTGATGAACTGTCCAGTGTCTTCTGACTTCAAAACTTTCACCAAAATAACTGAAAAAAGTAATCAACAAAAAAATGAAAGCAAACAATTTCTGCTCAAACATACAATTTCCATCCATTTATATTATCTTGGAGAATTAAAGTGACAAAAAAACAATTAACTGGATGGGTTCTTCTGAAAAGTGCTGGTACAATGCTTAAGGGTCTTATTTTCATTTCGAACCAGAAATATTTCAATGCAATTGGATTGCAGTAATACTCACCATTGGTCACATTTAGAATAGTTTCACACTTGCTGTCATCTTGGGGAGATTGGAGTGGGGGGGGGGGGGGGGGGAGAGGTGGGGGGAGGGGGGCAACTCTTCCTATAAATTAACAATAATCAACAGCAAAACAAGGATCAGTAGTATTGTAGAGGATAAAAAAAATGCAATTCAAATATCAAATATGGACAAATGTCATCACTTATAAGTATACATTTTGACCAAAATCAGCCAAGCAGTTGCCTCAATATATATTTCCAGAACATTCCTTAGCTTTTATAAGAAGTTTTTTATAAACAAGAGGCCCCAAGGGGCCTGAGGGCGCCCACCTGACATGGTAGCCTAAATATCAACCCAGACAATTGATTTCAACAAGTTGCATCTGCTCCTAAGAAAGCTTACACCAAATATCCAAAGATTCCCACACGGAGCCCATATATGAACCCAGGGACTTGGCTTTAACAAACTTGAATCTCACAGTTACAATTCGAGCTCCCACAGTGAGTCCAAATATGGACCTAGGGACATGGCTTGAACAAACTTGAATCTCACCCCCTAAGGATGCTGCATACCAAATATCAAAACATTCTGACTGCTGGATCTGAAGAAGATTTTTAAAGAAAATTCCTCATTTTGAACTAAGTTATAATTCGGGCTACCACATTGAGCCCAAATATGAACCCAGGGACTTGGCTTGAACAAACTTGAATCTCACCCCCCTAAGCATGGTGCATACCCAATATCAAAAGATTCTGCCTGCTGGCTCTTGAGAAGAAGATTTTCAAAGAAATTTGCCTGAAATGCACTAAGTTCAAATTTGGGCTCCTATACTGAGCCCAAATATAAACCCATGGGGCCGATTTGAACAAACTTGAATCAGATCCACCCCACAATGTTGCATACCAAATATCAAAAGATTCTGCCTGCTGGATCTGGAGAAGAAGATTTTTTAAGAAATTTGCCTGAAATGCACTAAGTTCGAATTCGGGCTTCTATAGTGAGCCCAAATATGAATCCAGGGGGCCGATTTGAACAAACTTGAATCAGATCCACCGCACAATGTTGCATACCAAATATCAAAAGATTCTGCCTGCTGGATCTGGAGAAGAAGATTTTTTAAGAAATTTGCCTGAAATGCACTAAGTTCGAATTCAAGCTTCTATAGTGAGCCCAAATATGAATCTAGGAAGCCTATTTGAAAAAACTTGAATCAGATCCACCCCACAATGTTGCATACCAAATATCAAAAGATTCTGCCTGCTGGATCTGGAGAAGAAGATTTTTTAAGAAATTTGCCTGAAATGCACTAAGTTCGAATTCGGGCTTCTATAGTGAGCCCAAATATGAATCCAGGGGGCCTATTTGAACAAACTTGAATCAGATCCACTGCACAATGTTGCATACCAAATATCAAAAGATTCTGCCTGCTGGATCTAGAGAAGAAGATTTTTGAAGAAATTTGCCTGAAATGCACTAAGTTCGAATTCGAGCTTCTATAGTGAGCCCAAATATGAATCTAGGGAGCCGATTTGAACAAACCTGAATCAGATCCACCGCACAATGTTGCATACCGAATATCAAAAAATTCTGCTTGCTGGATCTGGAGAAGAAGATTTTTTAAGAAATTTGCCTCAAATGCACTAAGTTCGAATTCGGGCTTCTATAGTGAGCCCAAATATGAATCCAGGGGGCCTATTTGAACAAACTTGAATCAGATCCACCGCACAATGTTGCATACCAAATATCAAAAGATTCTGCCTGCTGGATCTAGAGAAGAAGATTTTTGAAGAAATTTGCCTGAAATGCACTAAGTTCGAATTCGAGCTTCTATAGTGAGCCCAAATATGAATCTAGGGAGCCGATTTGAACAAACTTGAATCAGATCCACCCCACAATGTTGCATACCAAATATCAAAAGATTCTGCCTGCTGGATCTGGAGAAGAAGATTTTTTAAGAAATTTGCCTGAAATGCACTAAGTTCGAAATTGGGCTCCTATACTGAGCCCAAATATGAACCCAGGGGGCCGATTTGAACAAACTTGAATCAGATCCACCCTACAATGTTGCATACCAAATATCAAAAGATTCTGCCTGCTGGATCTGGAGAAGAAGATTTTTTAATGTTTTTCCCATTGCCTACAGTGTTAAAAAGTGCTGACTCAGCACTTTTTCAAAGTCCTGAAAAAAAGTACCTTGTGATCAAACCGATAGGGATTTTTTTTAACCATTCTATTCTACTGGATAAAAGTAAACTTTATCCAAAATAAGAATTCTCTGTGCTGTGTAGTTTTGGAGATATGGCAGTTTTAAGGTTTTCCCTATTTTTAGCTCCCAAGGTTCCCACGGGGCAATGAGAAAAATTTTTTTTGCATCAATCAACTACTTATGACCCATTATCATCTCATATCAAATTTGGTTCAAATCGCCCTCACGGTTCAGAAAGTTAAAAAATTTATAGTAATTTATATATATTTTATACTTACCAATGACCCAGACTTAGCTGGTGCTAACTCTAACAAATCCAGGGCCAAACACAAATTTTGCCCCCCAATCCCCAAAATTTGCATCAAAAACCAAAAGAAATCATGTCCTAAAGGACCTCCATACTTTGCCCTTACTGTGCATGCGCAGTGCCAAGGACGTTCCGAAATTGGCGCCAATTATCATTCTTACTGGCAGGGCCTGGTCAGCGCTATGTACTCAGCGGGGAGGTAAGAGTTCCCAACTCCTGGGAGGGCCATCCCCATCTGGGTCATTGGTAAGTATAAAAAATATATAAATTACTATAAATTTTTTAACATTTTTATACTATACCAATGACCCAGACTTAGCTGAATAGTAAAAAGGCTGGAGGGCCTAGGACATAGAGGAAAATCCAATAAGCTCAACTATATAATATAGAGGCAACCCCTCAAGGAGAAAAGGAGTTTTAGGCTTTACATGTATCTTTCTTATTTTATGTTAAATTAGAAAGATACAATACCCTTCATAATTGAGCACAATAACATTCATGTTCTCTATTAACATTCAGTATAACCCTTTATACTAATTATTTTTAAAGTAAGCCAATAAATAAAGTTAGTCCAGAGAATTGAGACTCTTTATATTCTTTAAAAGTGTCCGAGGATTGTATATTAACGCCCGTTTGACACTTGACATATACAAATGCTTCACACCAAGCTACACTTTAAAAATATGACATGAATGAATTTTAACATTAATATTACACTTTAAAACCATCCCGGAAACGACTCAGAAATACTGACTTCGGAGGAGGCATTCCCTTGCTTTTCACTATAAAGCAGGTGACCTAAGGGAACACCCTCCCCCCCCCCTTCCCCTTGCCCTGGGTCAAATAGCCCAGAGCGAAGAGGGCAGCCGGACGGAGTCACTGCCGGAACAGAAAGCCTGCATAACTATAGTTGCAACTGTTTAGTGGATGACATTCTGAGCAACAGATAACGGACCTAAACAATGCAGGTCTCCAGAAATGGACTCAATATTTCTAAGATAAAAATTCGTGGATGTGGATGGCTGAGACCAATAAGCAGCCTTCATTAAATCTGTAATAGCAATACTATTAGCGTAAGCCCAAGAAGTAGCAAGAGCTCTTACTTCATGAGCCGAAAGATTAAGCACAGACTGCTGAGAAGAAGATAAATTTTCATAAGCAGTACAGATAGTTAATTGAATCCATCTAGCAATAGAATGGACTGAAATGTCCTTCCTATTAGGCATCAGAGACAGAAAGAAACGTTTTCGTCCCTTTCTAATGAACTGAGACCTCTGTTTATAGATACGTAACGCTCTAACAGGACAGAGTAAAGGCCTACGCCTGTCTGAAGACGGAAGAGCCTTAATAACAATAGGTTCCGGATATTTATTAGGAGCCTGATTCTTAGCTAAAAATCCCACATTAGTAGTGAAGGTGATAGTGTTCCCGACACTACGATAGTGAGAATCATCCACCGACAGTGCATGAAGCTCACTGACTCTTCTAGCAGAAGAGAAAGCTAAGAGAAAAGCTGTCTTATAAAATAAGAATTTGAAATCTACTGTCCCAAGAGGTTCAAATGGCTTTTCCTTCAATTTAAGAAGAACCCAAGCTAAATTCCACTTAGGAATTAACCTAAGAGTTCTGGGTCTATTTATCGAGAAGTTTCTCACTAACTTAGATAAAGAGACATTAGATCCAATTTGTAAACTATCATGATGTGCATAGGTATCAGATAACATAGACCTATAACCCTTAATAGTAACAGGCTGCAGTTTGATTTCGTCAAACAAGTATACTAGAAAGTTTGCAATGTCTGGTATGGAGGGATCAAAAATATCAACAGAATGATCCCTACACCAACGACGAAAAAAACTTCCACTTAGCCGCATAGTTTAGCGAAGAGGAGGTCCTCCTACAGTTAGAAATCGCGTCCCACTGCTCGTCCTGTAAAGTGCTTGCCATGCAAGAAGGACCGCACAACGAAAAAACGTGAAGGTTGAGACCTTGCGGGTTGTGATGGAGTTGACGCGATTTCCCCTGCGAAAGAAGATCCTCCCGTGGAGGAAGCTTTTGCGGTAGGTCCCACAACAGACACCTGAGTAGATTTATCCACGGTCTCTGTTGAGACAGAGATGCTACCAACAGAATCTTGCATTGAGATTGTTTTATCTTTAGCAATACTTGCTGAATTAACGGCGCTGGAGGATACGCATATCCTATCATTCCGTCCCAAGGGATCGACAGAGCGTCTACTGCAAATGCTCTCGGGTCCGGGCATGGAGACACATACGTCTGCAACTGATTGTTGAGATGTGTCGCAAATAAGTCTATCATTGGCCGTTCCCATTGGTAGCAAATCTGATTGAACACTTGTTTGTTGAGAGTCCACTCCGACGGCAACAAGCGACCCTTTCGTGAAAGGGAGTCTGCTAGTACGTTCAGACGACCCGGAATATGACGGACCGAAAGAAGAACCTGATGCTCTAGAGCAAACAGAAGGATTCTTTCCGTTAGATTGAACAACGGAATTGAATGAGTGCCTCCCTGATTCCGTATATACGCCACTACTGTCGTACTGTCGGATAGGATTTGGACATGAGCATTGTGAATAATGTCCATCCAATGACGTAACGCAAGCCAAATTGACATCATTTCTTTGATGTTTATGTGCTTGCCCAGGAATTGCGGATCCCAAAGACCCTGGCATTTGGAATCCGCTGGGATCAATGATGCACCCCAACCTGTTTGACTGGCATCCGTCATAATGGTAAAACTCGGATCCGGCAACTGCAGCGGAACTCCCTGAGTTAACCACTGAATGTTTGCCCAAGTCTGAATCTCTCGTTTCACTTGATCTGACAAGAGAACGTCTATGTTGAGCGAATGAATTTTCACACTCCAATTCTGAGTCAAGAAAATTTGAAGAGGACGAGTGCGTAACCGCCCCATCGGAATGAGATCCGCAACGGCTCCGCACAGACCTATCAGTCTCATGAACTCCCTCGCTGTGACTTTGTCTGCGTGCAGACAATAGCGAGCGTAACAACTGACTAATTTCGCTCTGGTTAACGGCAGACGAACTAGATTGTTGTGCGTCTCGAAGCTCATTCCCAGATGTGTGAATGACTTGGACGGCACCAGATCCGACTTCTCCTCGTTTATTATAAAAACGAGACGTCGGAGCAATAGAAGCAGATTCTGCACATCGTTCTGAAGCGTTAACTCGTTGCCGTACCTCTGAAGAATGTCGTCCAGGTAGGCCGACGTTACCGCAGACGAATGAGCTCGGAAATACATCATTACCGAGTTCATTACCCGAGTGAAAGCCCAGGGTGCTAGATTCAATCCGAAGCACATCGCCCGGAATTGATACACCACCCCTAGGACTGCGAAGCGTAGATACTTTCTGAATGTCGGATGTACCATGACGTGAAAGTACGCATCTTTGAGATCTATGCTTGTTGCATAATCGTTCACCCGAATACTCGCTCTGACCGATCGAATCGTCTCCATATAAAACTTCGGAGCGACGATCAGCTTGTTTATCCAGCTCAAATCTATGACTGGACGGAACGAGCCGTCTGGTTTCGGAACCAGAAACAGATGGCTGTAGAATCCCGGTGTCTCCTGGTTTTCTACGACCTCTACCGCATTTTTCATTAAAAGAGACTGCACCTCTGATAACAGAGCGTCTCTTTTCTGTGGATTTGACAGAAGTTGAGTCCATTTTGGACTTCGAGTTAATGGAGGCTTTCGTTTGAAGGATATCTTAAGACCTTCCGAAATCACCCCTCTCACCCAAGGGTCGTCCGTAATTGACGCCCACTCTTGTGAAAAACTCGACAACCTTCCGCCAACCGGCCCGCGATAGAGGTTGAAGCCATCACCTCCTGGACCTGCGAGGCCTGCGGTAGGAGAAACCACGTCCTCCACGACCCGCACCTCGTCCCGTCGACCTCGGGGCATCTGACCGGTTGTCCCGGCCCGAAGGACGTCCCGAACGAGAGTCGCTGCCTTGACGGTCTCTTGAATAAGACCAAGAGGACGCACCGGAACCTCTATAGGAACCTCTCTTGGGCGCATTAGACCCAGAAGTGCCTGTCTTACCCTTATCTGCCGTGTCCGACTTCTTGGAAGCAGATTTGAACAGCAGAGAATCCGAAGCTTTCTTAGTGATTTTATCATAAATTGCAGAAAGCTTGCCGTCAAAGAGAAGTTCTCCGGAGACCGAAGCGACTCTGAGAGAGTTCTTCACCTTACTATCCACGAGTGTGGATGTAGCTAGGGCTGCGTCACGTCTAACCAACTCCAGGTTTGCCACTGAAAGGGCGGAGTTACACGTGGAATAAGCTACTGCCCTTGAAAGAAGTCTTAAAGAGGATTGTATATCCTGGAATTCTTTCCCTTGAAGACGCAGTGATAATGCCTTTGTAAGGTGGTCTGCGTACGACAAAGCATCTAAACTGGCTCTGTTAGACGAAATAGTTGTCTCCAACACCGCGGTTGGAATAGACGCCGACGACGGTAATGATAACTCTAAGTCTTCCGCCTCATCGTCCATACGCAGAGGAACTCTCGGGATACCCTGTCCTGCCGTATCGAATTTATTCCTTGCATTAATGAATGGCAGGTTGAGAGTATTGGCGGAAAGAAACCTGCTTTACCTGTCTTGGAAGCAAGTTTGAATATAGCGTCGTTCAACAATTCAAATGTTCTTGCAACATTATTGGACTGAGACGGAAACTCGGGAGCGATGTCCCTGAACCGCTCAAAGAAATCAGAGTCCAATGACGCTATAATTCTCTTGTCCGGAACCGCAGCAGTCTGGCCCGACGGAACAACTTGAGGAAGAAAGTGCCGGATGAAGTCCACGGCAGCTTTATGTTGTTCCGAAAGGGATAGCTCCAAATCATCCGTATCCCTTTCACCATCCGGTCGACCTCATGATGCTCCCGGTTGTCCGCCCCCAATGCCTCGGCGGAGCGTACCGACCCAGCGCTGCGATAAGTTGTGCTATTTGCACAAGCACGTCCGGCATCGAGGCCTGCTGAGGCGCAGTCTTTCGCTGCTTCGCCGAGGGCAGCTCCGCATGTGGTGACTCTCGCATACTCTTCCTATGCGAACGTCCGGAGTCCACCGGCCTCGTGTCCCTGGCTACCGGATGGCGTGACCTGGTCGCCGAAGAATCCTTGATCGGCGAAGCTGGTAAAATATCGGCGGTCACGTAGCCAAGGTGCGGTCGTGTGCGCTGATGAGAGGAAGAAGCCCGAGCAGTCTCCGCGGACTGCCTATACAACGGAGCGTCCCGAGCGACGGACGTGTGCTCCGCTTGCGACACATTTTGTACCACAACATCTGGTCCCAGATGTTGTTGTACGAGAGAGGGGCCTCTCTCGCTCGCGGCCCGACTGGACCTGGACGAGCTAGGAACAGGATTCGAAGGCTTCCTCCGATCTCTCCTACTATCCGCCGTCACTGGGTGTGCACGTTGAATGTTTATAGTGCTCGCATCACCCAACATTTCCTCCTGGACCGCATCGGACGAACCCGGCTGCCGAACCATTCGGTGAATGGACGCTACACCGGGCGAGCTAGCGGACGACATTTGTCTTATCTCCATGAGCACTTTTGCCGCTAGCTCTGTATTCATTTGTGACGACGGAAGCGCACTGACGGAAGATAACATGGAAACATCACCCTGTTCTTGTTCCTCTGAAATAGAAACTGATAGAGTAGAGTGACCGTGCGGAGAAAGAGCCGGCATAGCCCTTTCTCCACTAACAACATATCGTGACACACGTTTCCAATGTTTGTCATCCCAATATTGACATATTGAACAGGGATTAGTGCGAGTACACTGACTACAATTAATGCAATGATCATGAAAGTCAGAGGAAGATTTCTTCCTATTACAAATTGAACAATAACCTTTCATTGTGAAAAGTAAACAACAAGTCCTAGTTACTCGCACAAACCCTCCTTCTATATCCTCCTTAGAATCACCATTTCTCCAATAATTACGTGTCTGGCATCCTTTAAACTGAGATTTACAAGCACAAAGATCAGTGAGATGTTGACTGATGAAGGGCCAAACAGAGAATGATAATTGGCGCCAATTTCGGAACGTCCTTGACACTGCGCATGCGCAGTAAGGGCAAAGTATGGAGGTGCTTTAGGACATGATTTCTTTTGGTTTTAGATGCAAATTTTGGGGATTGGGGGGCAAAATTTGTGTTTGGCCCTGGATTTGTTAGAGTTAGCACCAGCTAAGTCTGGGTCATTGGTACAGTATAAAAATATAGAAATTTTAGGCGTGGCCAAAATTTTTGCCCCTCCCATAACAAAGGCAAATAATGCATGACAAACTTCTCTTGAACAAATTTGATTCTACACCTCAAAAGGAAGCTGCATACCTAATATCAAGTCTCTGCTACTGCTGGTTCATGAGAAGAACATTTTCAAAGATTTTGGTGCCCCTTGGGGGGGGTGGCCCCACCCAGGCAGAGGGGCAACTTCATTTGAACAAATCTGAATTGACATTAGGTAATAAACATTTACCCAACATTTGAAAAATATTGGGCCAGGGGTTTCTTCGGAGAAGTTGGTTTTGTAAAGTTTACGCCGGACGACGACGGACGGAAAGCGATTAGTAAAGCTCACCTTGAACTTTGCTCAGGTGAGCTAAAACTTTCGAGGACCTGAAATTTCAGTTTCAAAATTCAAACTCTTTGCAAACTTTCAATGATTTGCTCAAATGAAAGAAATTCATGAAAATTTAACTCCATGAAATTTGATTTCTTTGCATCTGAGGATACAATTTTATGTTTCGTGTACTCAGATTACAGGCAGCAACCAGTCCCATCCCCAACATATATGAAAAGTTCAATTCTGATACCTGATTGCGATTTTGGGGACTCAAAGGTAGTGTTGGTTGGCCCTGTTTGGCTGTCCATTCCACCTCTGATCCCACACCTCAATGCATTCATTTATTTATTGGAGTTTAATGACAGTTTTGACAGCCAGAGTCACCTCGTGTCAGACAGTTTTACGGGTGGAGGAAGCCAGGGTACCCGGACAGTAACTGTCAGACTCCCCAATGCACTAACTCCACACAAGCAGGGTTAGCATTGGTTGAAGATATGTACACAATTGATGTGCAGTATACCTTTGTACAAAATGCCACCGTGTTCCCACATGGGCAATTGGGATTAAGTGTCTTGCCCAATTACACAACGTGGTTTCCGCAGGTGGGATTCAAACTGAGGACCTCTCGGCTTGCAGTCTGCATCTCTACCTACTGAGCCACTACACTCCCACCACAATGCATGAGTTCAATGAATTGCTTGCAGAAGGAAGTCAAAAAGAATGCCTCATTGCAATGTGTTCATCCCATATGACTTATCTAAGGGAATCCAGAAACCTCTCCTACAATGTTCTTTGATTCTTTTCATTATAGCTCCGCATGACATTAACTCTTCATAATATTATACTGGTGCCTTGGTCTGTGTCACAGGCATCCCCCCCCCCCCCCCCCCCAAAAAAAAAAAAAAAATCAAAGAGGAATTCTGTATTCCTTTGCAACTGGGCATTTAACCAATTCAATCTTGTTTGACAGAGCTCAATTACCTCTGTCAAACAAGACTGATTTGGTTAAATTCCTAGTTTTGCATTACGGGAAAGATTTGCAACTTGAAATATTTGTGTTTCAACATCAGTGTGCACAGAGTCAATCTATAATTACCTATCCCAGACAGAGTATTTGGATGATCAAAATACATTGCCATGACTAGAAACTGCGAGGAAATGAGGTACAGTGAGTTTTGCCAGATAGAATAGTGGTAGGTGGTCACTGACAATTCACAAAAATCTGAGGATCCCGACCACTAGGATTTTTGCCAAAAGGCTTGCTTGGTATTTGAAGGTGACCAAGGTTCTGCACAACAATGTAGCCGTAAACAAGGTGTGCCTATAGTTTGGCTCCTTTAAATCAACAGAGAGAGGCCTTATTGGGGTCTCACACACTGACAAAATTAAGAACATGCCAAATATTGTAACTTATCCACTATTTAATTATTTTTAGCTAAAAAAACTACTCTTCAATAGCAGGATTTCAATACAGCTATATAATTACATTACCAACCTGCAGACTGCCCCTTCAAACAAATCTGTTTGTGAATCCATTTACGTAAATTCTCCCTTAAATACTGACTTCCTCTGTTCCTATAAATAGTTTTCGTAACATTATGAAGGCAGTAACTGCATTTTCCTGAAAGACAAGATATTCAGTCTTTCAATTCCTCTTGACAAATATTTTCATTTTAAAGATACAAATAAAGCTGACTCTAAACATCTGCAGTAAGATTGGTCATCAAGTTAATCTTTCCCTTGAGGATATTCTAAACAGAAACAGGGTACATAGAGGATATCTAGGCTGTTTTAGTGAATATCGGGAATTATCTCATGAAAGTGGACCAGAAAGTTTAGTTTTATTTTTCATGAGTGCTTCTTTTTATTATATGCTACTTAACATTTTACTGCACAATATGCAGCCCAATTCGACTGCAATCATGTACGTTTCAAAGCAATAACAAAGCCTCTCTCATAATTGTAAACTTGATATGGTGACTGTATGTGGGAATCTCAATGGTCATAAGTACATCTGGGACATTCTCAATACGGTTGTCGTGCCTCATTTTGACAACCGACCGTTGGCTATTCATGGATGACAATGCAAGGCCACATCATTCCCATGCTGGGAGAACATTCCTTCAGAACAACATTATTACAACACTACCTTGGCCTGCAATGAGCTCCGATTTCAATCCTTCAGAACACACTTGGGACTTTCATGGATGTAGTGTGCAAGCAAGAGATCCACCTGTACTGAATTTGGCCGATTTGGAAGCTGCATTGCATGAGGAGTAGCAGCAGTTGCCTCTGGACCGTATCAGGAGGTCCACTTGCAGCATTAGGAGAAGGGTTCAGGTTGTCATCCAGGCACCTGGTGGATACACTCGCTATTGATGTCAGACACTGCTATTGTGTTCAAGAGAACACAAATTACAATTTTTGTCAGTAATTACTGGCATTGTTTCATCATGGACCGTTCCAGCACCATACCTGTCGAGAGAACATTTTTCCATCAAAAACATTAGTGACAGATATATGTTATTGGCACCATTAAAATACTACATATTTTCATCATTGTGTTGTCTTTCATTTATCAATAGACCATTGTTTCCGCAAACAATTACTTTTAGCCATCCGAAGGATAGCATGGAAGTAATGACAGTTTCTATTAACACTACTGCGAAAAAAGTGATAAATTTTAAGTAATTTGTATATTTTTTATACTTACCAATGGCCCAGACAAGCTGGTGCTAACTCAATTTAATTCAGGGCCAAACACAAATTTTGCCCCCCAATCCCCAAAATTTGCATACAAAATCGAAAAAAAATAAGTCCTATCTGGTCCTCCATACTTTTGTTATCTGCGCATGCACAGTATCCAGGAAGGTACCAAAATTTGGCGCCAACCATCATTCTTTCCACAGTGCCTGCTAAATGTTATAATCAGAGAAGAGGTATGAGTGCCCACTCATGGGAGGGCCACCCCCATCTGGGCCATTGGTAAGTATAAAAAAAATACAAATTACTTAAAATTTATCCTATTTTTATACCACAACCAATGTCCCAGATTAGATGAATCGCAAAAAGGCTGGAGGGCCTAGGACTTAAAGGAAAATCCAATCTCCCAATTAGCTCCTACAGGAGAATAGGAATTACATATGTCCTTCTCTTTTACAAGAAAAGAGAGTGGCATAACATCAAAAATGTAATTGAGAATTACATAATTTTTGCATTTAATGCCAGCATAACCCGTTATGCTAATTCGGTGAAGGAAACCAATATATAAAGATAGTCCAGAGAATGAGACTCTTTGTACTCATTTAAAAGTGTCCGAGGATTGTATATTAATGCTTGTATAACACATAACATATACAAATGCTTCACAGTGGGTTACACTTTAAAAACAGTACATAAACGAGACATAATTATTGCTTCACACCGAGCTACACATTAAAACTACCCAACACCGATGTTGGACTACTGTCTCTGAAGGAGTATTCCCTTGCTTTTCACTAAAAAGCCAGATAACAAGAGGAAACCCCCCCCCCCCCCCACTCCCCTTGTTCTGAGTTAAAATTCCTCAGAATGAAGAGGGCAGCGGAACAGCGTCAGTGCTCGAGCACACTGCCTAAAGGCCTTATAGATGTAATATTAATGGACGACATTCTGGGCAACAGAAAGAGGACCCAAAGATCTAAGGTCACCGGAGATGGACTCTAAATTTCTAAGGTAAAACTTTGTAAATGAAGAGGGCTGTGTCCAGTAAGCTGCCTTCATAAGATCAGTAATGGCTGTACTGTTAAAATAAGCCCAAGAAGTGGACAGTGCTCTAACCTCGTGCACTGAAATCTTGTTGACAGAACGTTGATCCGAAGATAGACTTTCATAGGCAATATGTATTGCCAACTGAATCCATCTAGCGACAGAATGAACAGATATATCTTTTCTGTTAGGAATCGGAGAAAGAAATAATCTATTTCTTCCCTTTCTAATAAAATCTGATCGACGTTTATAAATGCGCATTGCTCTAACTGGACATAGCAAAGGTTACGGTTATCCGAGGACAGCAAAGCCTTAATGACAATAGGCTGCGGCCGCTTATCCAGAATCTGATTCTTAGCCAAGAATCCCACTTCCATAATGAGGATAACAGTATTACCCACACTACAGTAATGGGAATCATCAACAGATAATGCATGAAGTTCACTCACTCTTCTAGCAGATGCAAAGGCTAAGAGAAATGCCGTTTTATAGGTCATGAATTTGAACACTACATCGTCTAACGGCTCAAAAGGAGCTTCTTGAAGCTTCAACAGAACCCAAGCCAAATTCCACTTAGGAATTAATCTGAGGGTTCTAGGTCTATTAACAGAGAAATTTCTAACTAGCTTGGATAAAGAAGTATCTGATCCAATAGCCAAGTTATCATGATGAGCGTAAGTGTCTGATAACATAGACCTATAGCCCTTAATAGTGACAGGCTGCAGTTTGAGTTCGTCAAACAGGTGGACCAGGAAATTAGCAATCTGTGGAATGGACAGATCATACATGTCTATCAACTGATCCATACACCAACGGAAGAAAACCCTCTACTTCACTGCATAATTCAATGAAGAGGAGGCCCTCCTACAGTTAGAAATTGCGTTCACTGCTCGTCCTGTAAAATGTTTTCCGTGCAAGAAGGACCGCACAACGGAAATATGTGAAGTTTGAGACCTTCCAGGTTGTGATGCAGTGCGTGACTTTCCCTGAAATAGAAAATCCCCTCGAGGAGGAAGCTTCAGAGGAATGTCCCATAACAGACACCTGAGAAGACTGATCCAAGGTTTCTGGGACGACAGAGGTTCTACTAGCAGGATTTTGCAGTGAGACTGTTTGATCTTTAACAGAATATGCTGCTGAATCAACGGAGCTGGAGGATATGCATATCCTAACATTCCGTCCCATGAGATTGACAGAGCGTCAACTGCGTACGCTCGATGATCTGGACATGGCAACACGAATGTCAGTAACTGATTGTTTAGGTGTGTCGCAAAAAGGTCTATCATGGGATGATCCCACAGATCTGACTGAATATTCACTTGTTGAGAGTCCACTCCGATGGCAACAGGCGACCTTTCCAAGAGAGCGAGTTTGCTAGTACGTTCAGACGACTCGGTATATGATGGACTGAGAGATGAATATGATGGTTCAGAATGGATAGGAGAATCTTCTCCGCTAATTCGCATAATGGAATTGAGTGAGTGCCACCTTGGTTCCTGAGGTAAGCAACTACTGTCGAGTTGTATGACAAAATTTGAACATGGACGTTTGCTATTTGACGAATCCAATGTTGTAGTGCTAGCCAGATTGACATCATCTCCTTGATGTTGATGTGCTTTTCTAGGAACCGAGAGTCCCAAAGACCCTGACACTTCAAGTCACATCCATCATAATCATAAAAGCCGGATTCAGCAATTGAAGTGGAACTCCTGAGTTAACCACTGAAGATCTGCCTAAATCGGAACCTTTTGTTTTACTAGTTTTTAAAACAATACTGGTTACGAGCAAAGCATCTTCATACTCCAGTTCTGAGTAAAGAATATCTGGAGGGGATGCTTGCGTAGACAGCCCATTGGAATAAGATCCACAGCCGCTCCGCACAACCCCATCAGTCGCATAAACTCCCTCGCTGTTATTGCGGGAGAGTTTAGACAAAGGCGAGCATAACAACTGACTAATTTTGTTCTGGGTAATGGCAGATGAATCAGATTGTTGTGAGTCTCGAAGCTCATTCACTTGGGAATGAACTTCGAGACTCACAACAATCTGGTTCGACTTGGACAGAGCTAGATCCAACTTTTTCTTGTTTACTATGAAACCAAGATGTCGGAATAATTGCAGCAGACTCTGAACATTGTTCTGAAGAATAATTCTGTTGCCGTATCTCTGAAGAATGTTGTCCAAGTAAGCCGACATTACCACAGACGAATGAGCTCGGAAGTATGACATTAACGAGTTCATTGAGTGAAAGCCCAAGGAGCCAAGTTCAGACCGAAGCACATTGCTCTGAACTGAAAAACCTCTCCTTGCACGGAAAAATGCAGGTACTTACTGAATGCCGGATGTACCAGGACATGAAAGCAGGCGTCCTTTAGATCTATGCTTGCCACATAGTCATCCACTCGAATGCTTGCTCTTACCAACCGAATGGTTTCCATATAGAACTTTGGAGCCACAATCAACTTGTTTATTCAGCTCAAGTCTATTACCAGTCGGAACGAGCCATCTGGCTTCGGTACGAGGAACAGGTGACTGTAAAAACCTTGAGAATTTTTATTCTCGATAACCCTACTGCTTCCTTTAATAAGAGAGCCTGTACCTCCGCAAGGAGAGACTCTCTTTTGAAAGGATCCACGGGGAAGATTTGTCCAACGCGGACATCTTGTAAGTGGGGGTTTTGCTCGGAATGATATGCATAGGCCTTCCGAGATTACATTTTTCACCCACTGATCTTCCGTGACTTCTATCCAGTTTCTCGCGAAGGTTGATAACCTTCTGCCAACTGGCAAGCAATAGAGGTCTTGTCCATCACCTGTACGACTTAGGTGGCTTACGGGAGGAGAAACTACATCCTCCCCGCTTAGGGGCATCTGACCTATAGTCTTGATCAGACATACGCCCCTTTCCCAACTGATGACCTCCAGAGTAATTATAAGAGGGTTTCTTGTACTTAGATGACTTAGAAGCGGAACGGCCTCACTTACCCCGGTCTGCTGAAGCATGTTAATGAGACACCAACTTTAATAGCAGTGCACTGGAAGCTTTCTTTGCAGCCTGCTCATAGACTAACAAAAGCTTTCATCAAAGAGAGTATGTCTGGAGATCGAAGCGACTCGGAGAGAGCTTTTCACCTTGTCATCTATAAGTGATGACGATGCAAGGGCAGCATCACATCTGATCAACTCCAAATTTGCCACCATCAGGGCAGAGTTGGCATACATGACTGCCCTGGAAAGAACTCTAAGCGAGGAACAAACGTCCTCAAATTCTTTCCCATTAACACATTGCACCATAGGTCTGGTAAGGTGATCTGCATAGGACACTGCATCCAGATTCGCTCTATTGGATGAAATAGCACATTCCATCACTTCCGAGCGTATATTGAATGATGCAGGTAGGGACATTTCTAAATGCCCGGCCTGCTCATCTAAACGCAGAGGAACTCTCTGGAATCTTCATTTTAAATGAACACGGTCCAGGAAGGGTATATTTATGGAAGATGTCGATAAGAAACCGCCTTTCTTCTTAGCACTAGAGAGGTTGAATATGGAGTCGTCAACATAGCCGAAGGCCTGCGACACCTGTCTAGACTGTGTAGGGAAGGAAAGAACAACCTCTTTTCTCCACACAAAGTCTGCGTCCAGAGACGACAGTGGTTTCTCTCTAGTAGGTGCAGCTTGCTGATCAGGTGGAACAAATTCAGGATAGTATTGATGAAGAAAATCCATCGCTACCATATGCTGTTCCGAAAGGGTAGGGTAATCCTCTTCCTTGTCCCTTTCACCATCCGACTGATTCAGCTGTGATGTTCAGCCCATCGCATCTGCATGTGCAGATGACTGGACCGACCCAGCACTGTCCCGACAGCTCACCACCGGAGTCTGCAGAAGGCTGCTCTTGCACTTGCTGGGATGCTGCGATCAGCCTCGCAATCTGCGACAGCAAGTCCATTAGCGAGGCTTGAGGAGCAGCGGTCTTCTATTTTTTTTTGCCGCTTGCTGCTCCTGGGACGAAGATCCGGAGATAGATCTCTTCTCCTAACGTCCTGATGATCGAAGCCTCAGATCGCTAGCTACAGGATGGTTCGACTTCACGGGCGACGACTGGCTCCGTCTTCGTGCAGCTGGCTGAATATCCGAAGTCGGGTAGCTAGCATGCGGTTGTGTGTGCTTTTGTAATGTAGCAGAAGAAGCTGTGACTGTAGCCGACCCCGGATGCAGTCTAGACGGAGTGTGTGGACGTATACTCCGGCTCGTGCAAAACAACATTTGGCCCCAAATATTGTTGGGTTAGAGAGGGGCCTCTCTCGCTCGCGGTCTTGGCAGACCTCGCCGATCCTCCCGAAAAGAAACTTGCTGACTTCCTCCCTATTTCCGTTGTTGCTGAGTGAGCTTTTGATTTTGAGGTGCACGTTCTACCCAAATCTACACTTCCTTCGACCGCAACAGACTTACCCAGTGTCACGGCTCCCACAGACGGAGTAACCACATCTCTGGTTGAGCTAGCTGCTTGCAAGGGATTAAAAACACTAACTAGAGGCCTTATCCCTTGCTTAATATTCATGAGCACCTTTGCAGCTAGCTCTGTTTGCTCATCAGAGCATGACGACGGTAGCACACTTTGGATGGGTGTTACAATACCATCACCATGTTCTTGTTCCTCTGAAAAAGAAACTGAAAAACTCAAATTATCTTGCGGTGAGAGTTCGGGCATAGGAATCTCACAACCAACAACGTACCGCGACACCCGTCTCCAATGTTTGTCATCTCAATGTACACAGTAGGACAAGAATCCATAGACATGCATCAACTAAAGGCAAAGCAACAAGCAGGTAAATCTGAGGATGACTTCCTCGCCTTGCATTTAGAGCAGTAAGCTTTCATAATTACAATCACATCACAAAGTCAATAGCACTCCTACAAACTCCACAATAAATATATTATCAAGATACATGAATAATAGCAATCAAAATTAAATTCTAAAAAATTAAACAAAAAAATTTTTTCTAAGAAATCTTTAAAAAATGCCCAAGTTACCCAAGCGAACATAATGAGCCCAAGGACATCCCGATAGAGCCTACGTGTGGACAGAATCCAAATTTTTTGGAGCTACACTACTGAAATCATAATCCATGTATCCACAGTAATCCTACAGTAAAATAATATTAAATACTACATATATTTGAGAACATTGCCAATGTAAACAATGTCAAAGGAAAAAAACGTAAACAAGACATCAGGCACACAAAAAGGCCCAATGTCAGTAAATGATTTAAATGCTACCAGATGTAAAGCTAGACCTTCATATGAAGAAAAAACAATACATCGGATAGAAGATGCAAGACCTAAATGACCTAACACCCTTAGGGTGAGGACGTAACCATGGGGATAAACATTCTGTAATACACGTTAAACTCCCACGAAATTTAATGAAAAATTTCAATAAAAAATAGCCAAAAAGCTTAGGAGTTTAACAGGAAGGCTTCAAGGAAGGATAGGGAAGGCACACTTAACAAACAGTGGATTAATCATGAGCAAAAATGATGATGTCAGGCATATGTCCGGAATTGGGAAACATGAAATAATTTTTATAATTATTATAAAGTTACAGCCTGGAACGTTTGAAACCACTGTTGTTCACTTCCATCATCCATTTACAGCCTTGGATCCACCAATTCTTTCATTGATTTGTGTCTGGCATCCTCAAAAAAGGGGATTTTAAAGCACAGATGTCAGATCATTGTTACTGACTTTAGGGCCAACCAAAGAATGATGGTTGTGCCAATTTCGGTAGCTTACTGGATACTGTGCATGTGCAGATAACAAAAGTATGGAGGACCAGATAGGACTTTTTTGGGGGGGGGTTTTGTATGCAAATTTTGGGGATGGGGGGGGGGGGGGGCAAAATTTGTGTTTGGCCCTGAATTAAATAGAGTTAGCACCAGCTAGTCTGGGCCATTGGCTGTGGTATAAAAATACAGGGGGTGCCTACATAAGTGACTACAATCAACAGGAATTACATCACTTCCATTCATTTGGGGGATTAAACTGCATGTTTAATCTATTATACGCCATGGAGCTCTGTCAAACAAGTAATAATAAATTAAATGTTTGTTATTTATTTAATGGGGTTTTTCATGACACTTTCCAGAGCCAGGGTCACCTCGTGTCAGACAGTTTCAGGGGTGGGAGAAGTTGGAGAGAAACACCGAACAACTGTCAGATTTCTCAAAGTACTAACTCAGCACAAGCAGGGTTAGCACTGGTTGAAGACAAGTACACTATCAACGTGCAGTATGCCTTAGTATACAGCGCAACTGGCCCTGGCCTCTAAGAGGGTAATCAGGATGAAGTGCCTTTCTCAAGTATATAATGCAGTTATCCCTGGCAGGGATCGAGCTGTGGACTTTTTGGTTTGAAGTCCAAAGCTGTACAACCAAGCCACCATGCTCCAAATGAAATGCTTGTATTGAAAGTCCTGTGGATAAAAAGTTCAATAAATCAAAAGCCTTTAAAGGTTGTTGGAATAATTTTCAACAGATCCCAATATCTTTTAATTCAATTACAGGGATTTTTAGTTTAAACAATATTTTTTCAACTAGAACTATCACTGAAGGTGATTAATACCCCCGCTTTGGGTTTTTAGAGGAATGCACTTCTGATCATGTAGGCGAAGGCCATAAGGAAATGTATACATAAAGATCATTTTTTGTTGTTGAAATTTGTATTTGCATGTGGCCTTCCACAGAACAGCACTGAATACTTAAAGAGCCCACACATATATGGTTTACATTTGGAAAAACACATTTACAATGTGCAACATGTATTCAAAATCGGTTCATTAATATTAATGTAGGAGGAGTTGCACACACAAGAATCCCATTTGAAAACCCATAATAAATCCAAGTTAAAGGGAGATAACCTGGTTAAAATTGTCGCAGATTAAAAATTTGGGAATATGCATATGTTCACTTAGTTGTGATAATGTTTGAAAGGTTTCTTCAAAATTGATTGATAAATGTAGGAGGGGTTGCATGCACAAGAATTTCATGTAGAAACCCATAATAAATCTAAGTTAAAGGGAGATAACCTAGTTAAAATTGCCACAGCTCAAAAATTTTGGAATATGCGCATGTTCACTTTAGTAGTGATGATGTCTGTAAACTTTCGTCCAAATTGATTGATAAATGTAGGAGGAGTTGCGCACACAAGAATTTCATGCAGAAACCCATATTAAATCAAAGTTCAAGAGAGATAACCTGGTTAAAATTGTCGCAGATCAAAAAGTTTGGAATATGCACATGTTCACTTAGTAGAGATGATGTTTGAAAGGTTTCATCAAAATCGGTTCATTAATGTAGGAGGAGTTGCGCACACAAGAATTTGTTCGAACGGAAAGACATAATAAATCTAAGTCAAAGGGAGATAACCTGGTTAAAATTGTCGCAGATCAAAAATCTTGGAATATGCGCATGTTCACTTAGTAGTGATGATGTCTGAAAAGTTTTGTCCAAATCGATTGATAAATGTAGGAGGAGTTGCGCACACAAGAATTTCAAGTAGAAACCCATATTAAATCAAAGTTCAAGAGAGATAACCTGGTTAAAATTGTCGCAGATTACAAAGTTTGGAATATGCACATGTTCACTTAGTAGAGATGATGTTTGAAAGGTTTCATCAAAATCGGTTCATTAATGTAGGAGGAGTTGCGCACACAAGAATTTGTTCGGATGGAAAGACACAATAAATCTAAGTCAAAGGGAGATAACCTGGTTAAAATTGTCACAGATCAAAAATCTTGGAATATGCGCATGTTCACTTAGTAGTGATGATGTCTGAAAAGTTTTGTCCAAATTGATTGATAAATGTAGGAGGAGTTGCACACACAAGAATTTCATATAGAAACCCATATTAAATCAAAGTTCAAGAGAGATAACCTGGTTAAAATTGTCGCAGATCAAAAAGTTTGGAATATGCACATGTTCACTTAGTAGAGACGAAGGTTTCATCAAAATCGGTTCATTAATGTAGGAGGAGTTGCGCACACAAGAATTTGTCCGGACGGAAAGACGTACGGACGGACAGACGTACAGGGCGATTCTTATATAGCCCCCACTTCTTCGAAGCGGGGGTATAATAATATGTTACAATATTGAACACCAAGAAAAGTAACAGTATATATAATGAACAACAAGAATATAACATATACTAACAAAAACCATATTAGTAGGTAATGAGGAATCTGACAGAAAGTTGGGATTTACTTGAGAACCTATGCTTAGATAACCGAAGTATTTATATTTATATTTATTGGTGTTTTGGGTCACACATTTCTGCACAATGGCTAATCATGACTGCAACATGGATATAAAGTCAAGTCCACTCAATCATTTATACCTATGTTGCCCATTTTAGAGGACTTCCCCCCAGGCATGGTTACCAGGTCCTATTTTAGCAGTAAAACAGACCTTGTTTACCACAGTAAACAAGCACTGCTTCACTTCTTGGGGTCCCTAAAGAAAACAAATAACGGCTCAAAATTGTACTAAATAAATCGTAAATGACTTTGTCTTTGAAAGTTCTATGGATTTAACATGGTTATTCTAATTAGCAATATTCAATTTAGTGGACACACTATCTGAGAAGCAGGTTCATCAATTAACAGCAAATGACGAAGAATGAAACCTATCCAGAAATCAATTTCAACGTTTCCCAGCTAAGGCTAATTACCAGTACAGTGGAGCCCACTTAATTGAACACATCTTAATTGAATAACCCTGTTAATTGTATATAATTTCTCAAAATCCACCCATTTATCATACCTTGAATACTAATTTGATATGTTAGGTGCATACAGGTTATACAGTAAACTGTTAACTGAATAAAAAATCTTCTAATCTATCAAAGAATTACATGGACAACCACTGAATTTGTCATGTTTACAGACTAATCTGGCCTCAGAACATGTATCCAATAGACAGCACATGTTACAGACAGAGTTCAATGAACTCTGTCAAACAAGACTGAATTGGTTAAATTCCTAGGTGCATTGTGGGAAAAATTTGCATGTTGAGCCTGTGATATTTCAACAATGCACAGAGGGTTAAACTTTTAGGCCAGGTCACCAGGTCAATTAGTGTCAACAATTTCCCCTCGAAACAAAAAAAATCCTGTCTTGCTAGATGACTTACTTTCAATACACTTCTGCATACCCCGAGATGATGAAACTTGTAAAGCTTCTGCACCATCAACTTGGTGATAGAAACGTCGACATCTGTTCTCTGCAATACAAAAACATAACAGAGTAAACATTCTGAATCAAACATAAGAAAGAAAATGTGGTGATGATGGTAATTTAATATAATCAAATGTATACCCTTTAGCTAACAAATCAACCAAATCCATCCACAGCTATACTCAACAAGTGCACTGCAGGGAGATAGCATCATTATGTGGCTGCTTACTGTAAATTCAATCATTTTCCATAGCAAAAGTATACCTTTCACATTCCAAATGCATCTCAATTTACTACAAGCAGTAAATAGGGGCTATCACTTCATTTGGATAGACACAAATTCCTGATAATCGAACCATGATGATAATATTGGATATACCAGAATCCTGATTACTGAAAAGAACCTACCTCAAGTCAATGGTAATCCACTAAAAAATGGGATTCAATGAGCACTGTCAAACAAGATTAAATTGGTTAAACTCCTAGTTTTGGGAAAATATGCTTCTTTAAAGTTTTGATGTCAGTGTGCTGATGGTTTACCCTTTCCTCAATGATTCGGTCGCATCTGCCAGTGTAATTTAAAATTTAGCATCTGCAAAAAAAATAATAAGTGCAAAAAATTCAACAAAACCATATCATGTGACCCCCTCATTGGAACAAACTCGTTCTAATGAGGGGTCACATGAAATGGTTTTGTTGAAATTTTTTGAAAAATTTAACAAAACAATTAAACTAATAAATTTTGACATCCTGCGTGTTGGGTAAAGGGTGAAATACATACCACTATTATTATAATATACAAAGAATTCTACCATTGCAGGTTGCAGATTCCTAACTTTTCTTTCTTGTTTCAGGACTAATTTGAAACAAAACTCGCTGGAACTGTTCAACTGAAAAAAAAAGAACATAACTATCAAAATTTGTCATAGGGTTGTCCAATGAAATACCCTCCATGACCTCATTCCTATCAAATTTGTACTGGATGCAAAAAAACAGACAAGCATACTGCCAGGGCTTATATTTCCAAAGACTGCACAAATTTTCATGTATTTTATGGAACAAACATTGGTAATAAGCCCACCACCCTACTTTTCAAAATGCAATTTCATAGTGCCTTCCTCAGAGATAAGCCCATACCCCTACTTCAGAATTTTTTTAAAAAGTTGGCAAAAAAACATTACAGGTGATCATTTGTTTTAAATATACCGCCATTATTTATTCTTCACTGCTATTTTGATTGTCACTCTGCACATGTTTTTGAGAATAAAAGATCTATTTTTATTTTTATTTCAGGTACAAGAAAAGAAAATGTCATTTATTCTTATAATAAAACAATCCATTGTTATTATACATTGTTTTTGTTGAACTTATTCCCATTCTTTCATGAACCAAAAGACACTGCCATTGTTTGTTTCATCAAACGTGCACAGTGGAAAGTATAGTCCATTTTGAAAATAGCCACGTTTTGTTTTAGTTATGAAGTCCATTAAACGTGTTGGGAATAAATCACCTAACATAATTATAACTAATCTCACAAGCTTGAAATATCTGCAAATTAATTATCAAACTAAATGTGAATACAGTTTATCTTCAAAGATGTCAGCTAGTGATGCTTTATTATTTATTTTGAGAATTATGAAGTCTATTAAATGTGTTAGGAATAAGCCGCTTATGCAAGCCATGTGAATTTTTTTCAAACTGATATGTATAAAACTGAAGGGAGATATTCTAAGTTCATAACTACATAACAGTGAACAAGGTAAAGTAAAATAAGCACATCTGGGATTCGTACCTGATACAAGATGGAGACCAAAATCAAAGTGGTAGAATGGCACAGAAATTATGGTAAAAACCAGCAAAAAACTGCCAAGCATTTCAACATAGATTGAAAGCAGGTCCGTCTTTGGGGCCGGGACTTTGATAAATTCAAGTTAAACACATATGGGAAGGACTTGAAAAAGAAATCAGCCAACCTTGGAATGGAGCCAATGTCAGTTGAAGTCGATCAAGGTATTTTCGACAGATTAAGCAAGCAGCGAGAAGAAGGCAGACCAGTGACAGACTTCATAAACCAGTCCAACTTGTAGGTCAAAATTCTCCTGCAGACAAAACTCCCTGAAAATAAGCCCACCTATATTGTTTTGCCTTTTTTATTGCACGCACCCCCTGGGCATATCCCTGCGTCAGTATGGTAACCTCAAAACAGTTAAATTAGATAATTTGATGAAAAGTAATTTCAACTGTGCCAAATAGTTTTATAGATAGTTTGAACTTCTATCCTCATAGTATTAGGATAAAAAACAATGGGGCATATTATCAAATTGTATCCAACATTGGTAAATTCTTTCTTAAGTTTAACTCCTTACCTACTGCTGGCAGATTTTCCTGCCCAGGACAAATATACTCTACTTCCAAGCAGAGCTGTGTTGCTGCCTCTTGTAAATAAAATGTACCTCAATAAATTTATTTATTTGTTGGGATTTAACAACACTTTCAACAGCCAGGGTCACATTGTGTCAGACAGTTTTATGGGTGGAGGATGCCCGAGTACCCGGAGAGAACCACCAAGTAACTGCCAGACTCTCCAAGGTACTAACTCCAGGGTTAGCATTGGTTGAAGACAAGTGCATCATCGACGAGCAGTATGCCTTAGAACAAACTGTTGCCATGCCCCCATGTTGCCCAAGGACACAATGCGTTTACCCCTGGCTGGGCTCAAACCATGGACCTTTCAGTTTGAAGTCCAATTCCGTAACCACTGAGCCACCATGCTTCGACCTCAATAAATAGGAGAAGTAGTCTTAACAATGATTTATTTATGCCAGACTCTATTGAATTTTTCATCAAATCATGTCATGGCTACTTAACAGTAGCCATGACTTGGTTTCATCAAATATTTAAGAAAATACTCATTAGGTTCAGGGGTCAGCCTGGCAGCTGATTTTAGGGAGAAGTGACTTCTCCCTTCAGAGACTTTAGGGAGAAGTCAGGACCCAGGAGGGAGAAGTCAGTGGACATGAAGGAGAAATCAGAAAAAAAAACATAAAACGTATATGTCATCGTGACAAAATAAATGAATATAGAGGACACAATTGTGGAGAAAAAAATAAATAAAAGTTATCCAAACATACAAACACACACAAAACTAAGTCAGATGGTTACATAACAGAATGTAGGTTAAAATCACCCCCCACCCCACCCCACAAAAAACTGTGTCGTTCATGGTTTCTGAATACCCCCTAACTCTTTACCGTGCAGTTGATTTTGTATTTGCGTCAACGATGTGGATTTGAAATTTAGTATGACCCATGGTGAGAGTGTTCTTCTCTGTAACAGGTATATTCTTTTTAATAAAATATTTAAAGTGTTTAAAATAAATTTCAAGTTCATATAAGAAGCTGGGTCATTCATGGTTTCTGAATACCCTAACTGAGTTGAAAAGCGTAGTTGAAAAAGTTTTCGATATCCTTCGTAAATTAAGCGTTATTAACAATTTGAGTTAATTAATTTCTTTGGTAAATGACAAAACATTTCAGTTCTCTCCCTTCCCGGCTGCGCTGGGTAATAATACACTGTTCAGAAAACTGACAATTTCTGCCAACCATCTTTCACTGACACGTGCGATTGGTGCTTTGAAGGTCTGCCATTCTTATCCATCCAAATACCTGTGATTTCTATTGTAGCCTTATTACATTTAACCCCCTTCCAACAAACTTCACAAGTTTTCAAAGAAAAACATTCAATGCAAATTGCGGGGCGAATTTCAATGCAGCCAATTTTTCAGTGGAACAGAGCATAACCGCAAGCAATTTCGATATGGACGAACTGTCTCCAATACATTTTTTTTTGTTTTGAAACGGTGGTTAACTTTAATAAATTCTAATTAACTCGATGCGTGTCTTGTGTGATTCGTTGTTTTGTCTGGTACTTTGTTTTTAAATAGCCATTTTGTGCTGGTTGCTATCAGTTGGGGCGAATTGTTCGAACGACTACGCCATTGCAATTCTTTTCAGAAATATAAAATTGGGCTAGTTTAGGCTATTTTCATAGCCGTGTGACGGACTTTAACAGCAACCGTGTTTACTGTTTTTTGCGGAAGCGTGTGTTTTTAAAAAATAAAACATAAGAAAATACAGTAAACTGCCATGTCTCCCAAGGAAGTTTGGGAGGGCGACTTGAATTTCGCCCCCAGTGTAAGCCAAGGCGACTTGAGGAATGACAAGGCGACTTCTTCGCCCAAGTCGCCCACTCGGCTGACCCCTGATTAGGTTAAGAGTTAATGCTGACAAGCCTGGACACTCACATATATAAACAACATCTATTAATACAATCAGATTTATTTATTTATCAAGTGGTGGTTGCATCTGTGGCTGCACCTTCACTGAAGCAGCACATGAATAAAGACAGACTTTGCCATATTTTAAACCCATTCTGTTAATTTTAAATAACTTGCTTCCCAGTTATTGGTTACCAGATCCTTTTACACTAGAACAAAACGTGATTACTTCAAAGTTCCAATGGGGAAAACAAGCAACCACACTTAGACAAATGCACTCAGATGCAAGATAGCAAAAAATCTGATGGTTGTACAATTGTAAGAATTAGGCAGTACCTTATACAGAATTATGTAAAGGCAAAAGCTGATACTAAATATTATTTTCTGGGGGTGAGAAAGAAATGTAATTTGGAACAGTTTTGTGATGTATCATATATATGTTACAACCAGACTGTGAAATCAGTCATTTCGTGAAATGGCGAAATTATACAGTCTTTTCATGAAACGACTGGAGGTCAGTAACTTCATAACTACTTGTTAAAACTGATTAACAGTTAACTACCAAGGCTAATGAAAACATTCAACTGTCTTTTGATTGAACTGATCAGGTAAACAGAGTTTGTATTGGTGAGTTTGTTTTTGTGGCTTCCTACCAACAACACACTTTCACTGAAAATTGGTAGTCAGATTGTATAAAAAACATGGCATTAATTCCATCATTTTGTGAAATGTCTGAAATTTAGTCATTTCATGAAGTGACAGACCCCCAAAGTCATTTTTTCATGAAATGACAGTATAATTTAGCCATTACACAAAACGACTAATTTCACAGTGTGGCTGTAACATATATAAGCAGTTATGTCTTGACTAGAAATTAAAACCAAGGCATCTTGCTGGTTGATTGTGGGGTTGCCTGTGTTGTTCTACAGAATTTGTTCTAAGTATAATAAATGTGCGAATCGGGCTGAAATCAGAAACACTGTCAAGGTATTTTGTAATTAATTACAGTAAACAAGGAATCTATAAACTGGTGAACCTGTCCAGAAGAGATAACCATTGAGCTGAATTGATTAAATTCGTAGTTGCATTATGGGGAAAATTTGATGCTTTAAATTTTGGTAGTTTCCCATCACTTACCGAATGCATTGACCAAATCCACACAAAATATTGCCATTCAAATTTTATTTTCATAATTTTTGCTTTTCAAAAATAGCATAGACCCCTTGATGGAACAGTCATTATTGAGTTTATTAATGACAAGGCGACGACCTGTATCAAAAAATAGAAAAAATGCATATGTAAGGAAAAAATCACTGTGCCAAAATTTCATTCAAATTGGCACAAGGATACCAGAAATGTTAAAAAATTTATAGTAATTTATATATTTTTTATACTTACCAATGACCCAGACATAGCTGGCTGGTGCTAACTCTTAAAAAACTAGGGCCAAACACAAATTTTGCCCCCCAATCCCCAAAATTTGCATCTAAAACCAAAAGAAATCATGTCCTGAACGACCTCCATACTTTGCCCTTACTGTGCATGCGCAGTGTCAAGGACGTTTCGAAATTGGCGCCAATTATCATTCTTACAAGCAGTGCCTGGTCAGCGCTATGTACTCAGCGGGAAGGTATGAGTTCCCAACTCCTGGGAGGGCCATCTCCGTCTGGGTCATTGGTAAGTATAAAAAATATATAAATTACTATAAATTTTTTAACATTTTTATACTGTACCAATGACCCAGACATAGCTGAATAGTAAAAAGGCTGGAGGGCCTAGGACATAGAGGAAAATCCAATAAGCTCAACTATATAATATAGAATCAACCCCTCAAGGAGAAAAGGAGTATTAGGCTTTACATGTATCTTTCTTATTTTATGTTAAATTAGAAAGATACAATACCCTTCATAATTGAGCACAATAACATTCATGTTCTCTACTAACATCCAGTATAACCCTTTATACTAATTATTTTTAAAGTAAGCCAATAAATAAAGTTAGTCCAGAGAATTGAGACTCTTTATATTCTTTAAAAGTGTCCGAGAATTGTATATCAACGCCCGTTTGACACTTGACATATACAAATGCTTCACACCGAGCTACACTTTAAAAATATGACATGAATGAATTTTTAACATTAATATTACACTTTAAAACCATCCCGGAAATGACTCAGAAATACTGACTTCGGAGGAGGCATTCCCTTGCTTTTCACTATAAAGCAGGAGACCTAAGGGAATACCCTCCCCCCCCCCTTCCCCTTGCCCTGGGTCAAATAGCCCAGAGCGAAGAGGGCAGCCGGACGGAGTCACTGCCGGAACAGAAAGCCTGCAAAACTATAGTTGCAACTGTTTAGTGGACGACATTCTGAGCAACAGATAACGGACCTAAACAATGCAGGTCTCCAGAAATGGACTCAATATTTCTGAGATAAAAATTCGTGAATGTGGATGGCTGAGACCAATAAGCAGCCTTCATTAAATCTGTAATAGCAATACTATTAGCGTAAGCCCAAGATGTAGACAGAGCTCTTACTTCATGAGCCGAAATCTTAAGCACAGACTGCTGAGAAGAAGATAAATTTTCATAAGCAGTACGGATAGTTAATTGAATCCATCTAGCAATAGAATGGACCGAAATGTCCTTTCTATTAGGCATCAGAGACAGAAAGAAATGTTTTCGTCCCTTTCTGATAAACTGAGATCTCTGTTTATAGATACGTAACGCTCTAACAGGACAGAGTAAAGGCCTACGCCCGTCTGAAGACGGAAGAGCCTTAATAACAATAGGTTCCGGATATTTATTAGGAGCCTGATTCTTAACTAAAAATCCCACATTAGTAGTGAAGGTGATAGTGTTCCCGACACTACGACAGAGAGAATCATCCACCGTCAGTGCATGAAGCTCACTAACTCTTCTAGCAGAAGAGAAAGCTAAGAGAAAAGCTGTCTTATAAGACAAGAATTTGAAATCTACTGTCCCAAGAGGTTCAAATGGCTTTTCCTTCAGTTTAAGAAGAACCCAAGCTAAATTCCACTTAGGAATTAACCTAAGAGTTCTGGGTCTATTTATCGAGAAGTTTCTAACTAACTTAGATAAAGAGACACTGGATCCAATTTGTAAACTATCATGATGTGCATAGGTATCAGATAACATAGACCTATAACCCTTAATAGTAACAGGCTGCAGTTTGATTTCGTCAAACAAGTATACTAGAAAGTTTGCAATGTCTGGTATGAAGGGATCAAAAATATCCACAGAATGATCCCTACACCAACGATGAAAAACCTTCCACTTAGCCGCATAGTTTAGCGAAGAGGAGGTCCTCCTACAGTTAGAAATCGCGTTCACTGCTCGTCCTGTAAAGTGCTTGCCATGCAAGAAGGACCGCACAACGGAAAAACGTGAAGGTTGAGACCTTGCGGGTTGTGATGGAGTTGACGCGGTTTCCCCTGCGAAAGAAGATCCTCCCGTGGAGGAAGCTTTCGCGGTAGGTCCCACAACAGACACCTGAGTAGATTTATCCACGGTCTCTGTGGAGACAGAGATGCTACCAACAGAATCTTGCATTGAGATTGTTTTATCTTTAGCAATACTTGCTGAATTAACGGCGCTGGAGGATACGCATATCCTATCATTCCGTCCCAAGGGATCGACAAAGCGTCTACTGCAAATGCTCTTGGATCTGGACACGGAGACACATACGTCTGCAACTGATTGTTGAGATGTGTCGCAAATAAGTCTATCATTGGCCGTTCCCATTGGTAGCAAATCTGATCGAATACTTGTTTGTTGAGAGTCCACTCCGACGGCAACAAGCGACCCTTTCGTGAAAGGGAGTCTGCTAGTACGCGTAGACGACCCGGTATATGACGGACCGAAAGTAGAACTTGATGTTCTAGAGCAAACAGAAGGATTCTTTCCGTTAGATTGAACAACGGAACTGAATGAGTGCCTCCCTGATTCCGTATATACGCCACTACTGTCGTATTGTCGGATAGGATTTGGACATGAGCATTGTGAATAATGTCCATCCAATGACGTAACACAAGCCAAATTGACCTCATTTCCTTGATGTTTATGTGCTTGCCCAGGAATTGCGGATCCCAAAGACCCTGGCATCTCAAATCCGTTGGGATCAATGATGCACCCCAACCTGTTTGACTGGCATCCGTCATAATGGTAAAACTCGGATCCGGCAACTGCAGCGGAACTCCCTGAGTTAACCACTGAATGTTTGCCCAAGTCTGAATCTCTCATTTCACTTGATCTGACAAGAGAACGTCTATGTCGAGCGAATGAATTTTCACACTCCAATTCTGAGTCAAGAAAATTTGGAGAGGACGCGTGCGTAACCGCCCCATCGGAATGAGATCCGCAGCGGCTCCGCACAGACCTACCAGTCTCATGAACTCCCTCACTGTGACTTTGTCTGCGTGCAGACAATAGCGAGCGTAACAACTGACTAAATTCGCTCTGGTTAATGGCAGACGAACGAGATTGTTGTGCATCTCGAAGCTCATTCCCAGATGTGTGAATGACTTGGATGGCACCAGATCCGACTTCTCCTCGTTTATTATAAAACTGAGACGTCGGAGCAATAGAAGCAGATTCTGCACATCGTTCTGAAGCGTTAACTCGTTGCCGTACCTCTGAAGAATGTCGTCCAGGTAGGCCGACGTTACCGCAGACGAATGAGCTCGGAAATACATCATTACCGAGTTCATTACCCGAGTGAAAGCGCAGGGTGCTAGATTCAATCCGAAGCACATCGCCCGGAATTGATACACCACCCCTAGGACTGCGAAGCGTAGATACTTTCTGAATGTCGGATGTACCATGACGTGAAAGTACGCATCTTTGAGATCTATGCTTGTTGCATAATCGTTCACCCGAATACTCGCTCTGACCGATCGAATCGTCTCCATATAAAATTTCGGAGCGACGATCAGCTTGTTTATCCAGCTCAAATCTATGACTGGACGGAACGCGCCGTCTGGTTTCGGAACCAGAAACAGATGGCTGTAGAATCCCGGTGACTCCTGGTTTTCTACGACCTCTACCGCGTTCTTCCCTAAAAGAGACTGCACCTCTGATAACAGAGCGTCTCTTTTCTGCGGATTTGACGGAAGTTGAGTCCATTTTGGACTTCGAGTTAATGGAGGCTTTCGTTTGAAGGATATCTTTAGACCTTCCGAAATCACCCCTCTCACCCAAGGGTCATCCGTAATCGCCGCCCACTCTTGTGAAAAACTCGACAACCTTCCGCCAACCGGCACGTGATAGAGGTTGAAGCCATCACCTCCTGGACCTGCGAGGCCTGCGGGAGGAGAAACCACGTCCTCCGCGACCCGCACCTCGTCCCGTTGACCTCGGGGCGTCCGACCGGTTGTCCCGGCCCGAAGGACGTCCCGAACGTGAGTCGCAGCCTTGACGGTCTCTTGAATAAGACCAAGAGGACGCACCGGAACCTCTATAGGAACCTCTCTTGGGCGCATTAGACCCAGAAGTGCCTGTCTTACTCTTATCTGCCGTGTCCGACTTCTTAGAAGCAGATTTAAACAGCAGAGAATCCGAAGCTTTCTTAGTAATTTTATCGTAAATTGCAGAAAGCTTAAAGTCGAAGAGAAGTTCTCCGGAGACCGAAGCGACTCTGAGAGAGTTCTTCACCTTACTATCCACGAGTGTGGATGTAGCTAGGGCTCCGTCACGTCTAACCAACTCCAGATTTGCCACTGAAAGGGCGGAGTTACACGTGGAATAAGCTACTGCCCTTGAAAGAAGTCTTAAAGAGGATTGTATATCCTGAAATTCTTTCCCTTGAAGACGCAGTGATAACGCCTTAGTAAGGTGGTCTGCGTAAGATAAAGCATCTAAACAGGCTCTGTTAGACGAAATAGTCGTCTCCAACACCGCGGTTGGAATAGACGCAGACGACGGTAATGATAATTGTAAGTCTTCCACCTCGTCGTCCATACGCAGAGGAACTCTCGGGATACCCTGTCCTGCCGTATCGAATTTATTCCTTGCATTAATGAAAGGCAGGTTAAGAGTATTGGCGGACAAGAAACCCGCTTTCCCTGTTTTGGAAGCAAGTTTGAATATAGCGTCGTTCAATAATTCAAATGTTCTTGTGACATTATTGGACTGAGACGGAAACTCGGGAGCGATGTCCCTGAACCGCTCAAAGAAATCCGTGTCCAATGACGCTATAATTCTCTTGTCCGGTACCGCAGCAGTCTGGCCCGACGGAACAACTGGAGAAAGAAAGTGCCGGATGAAGTCCACGGCAGCTTTATGTTGTTCCGAAAGGGATAGCTGCAAGTCATCCGTATCCCTTTCACCATCCGGTCGGACCTCATGATGCTCCCGGTCGTCCGCACCCGATGCTTCGGTGGAGCGTACCGACCCAGCGCCGTCGGATAATTCCCGAACCGACACCGTTTCGGTCGGTTGCTGGGATGCTGCGATAAGTTGTGCTATTTGAACAAGCACGTCCGACATCGAGGCCTGCGGAGGCGCAGTCTTTCGCTGCTTCGCCGAGGGCAGCTCTGCATCTGTTGACTCCCGCATACTCTTCCTATGCGAACGCCCGGAGTCAACTGGCCTCGTGTCCCTGGCTACCGGATGGCATGACCTGGTCGCCGAAGAATCCCTGATCGGCGAAGCTGGTAAAATATCGGCGGTCACGTAGCCAAGGTGCGGTCGTGTGCGCTGGTGAGAGGAAGAAGCCTGAGCAGTCTCATCGGACTGCCTATACAACGGAGCGTCCCGAGCGACGGACGTGTGCTCCGCTTGCGACACATTTTGTACCACAACATCTGGTCCCAGATGTTGTTGTACGAGAGAGGGGCCTCTCTCGCTCGCGGCCCGGCTGGACCTGGACGAGCTAGGAACCGGACTCGAAGGCTTCCTCCGATCTCTCCTACTATCCGCCGTCACTGGGTGTGCACGTTGAATGTTTATAGTGCTCGCATCACCCAACATTTCCTCCTGGACCGCATCGGACGAACCCGGCTGCCGAACCATTCGGTGAATGGACGCTACACCGGGCGAGCTAGCGGACGACATTTGTCTTATCTCCATGAGCACTTTTGCCGCTAGCTCTGTATTCATTTGTGACGACGGAAGCGCACTTGCGGAAGATAACATGGAAACATCACCCTGTTCTTGTTCCTCTGAAATAGAAACTGATAGAGTAGGGTGACCCCGTGGAGAAAGAGCCGGCATAGCCCTTTCTCCACTAACAACATATCGTGACACACGTTTCCAGTGTTTGTCATCCCAATATTGACATACTGAACAGGGATTAGTGCGAGTACACTGACTACAATTAATACAATGATCATGAAAGTCAGAGGAAGATTTCTTCCTATTACAATTTGAACAATATCCTTTCATTGTGAAAAGTCAACAAGTCCTAGTACTCGCACAAACCCCTAAACACAAAGATACATAATAACATGATCCATTAATATTGAAAAAACAATTAAAAATCAAAATAATTTTTGAAAAATATTTTTTCAGCGAAGCCCAAGTTTCTGAAAAGTAACGTTGAGCCCCAATGGATCCCAAAGCTAAGTGTGGTCAAAAATTTTAAATTTATATTAAATAATTAATGCAACACTTACGGATAATAATAATGTATCTTATAGTGAGATAAACTACTCCAAAGGCAAACAGCCCCCCTCAAAAGAGACTGTTGCCAATGTAAACAAACAGTGTAAAAACACCAGAAAACATGACTCCAGGCACTGACAATACTGGCCCGAAATCAGTCATCAAAATTACACACTATCTGATGCAAAACAGAGACTCCCAGGGGAGAATCTGCAGAACATCAGATGGTAGATGCAGAACACAACGTTTATACACCCATGGGTGAAAACGTAAATATGGGGAAAATAACAGAATTCATTCTGTAACCAAGCTAATTCTCCCAAGAGAATTTAGAAATGATCTTTCTCAAAAATATGCCAAAAGCATGGGAGAATAGCAAGGGGGGACTTAGAAGACCAGGGGAGAGGAAACACTGAATAAGCAGTGCAACTTTATAGCAAGAATGACAACAAGAGGCCCATGCCTCGAAAATAGGCAACTTAACATAATTTCATAAAAAATTTTAAGTACAGCCCTGATTATTTTTTGTCACTCCTTTTTCCTCTCCTCCTTCTATATCCTCCTTAGAATCACCATTTCTCCAATAATTACGTGTCTGGCATCCTTTAAACTGAGATTTACAAGCACAAAGATCAGTGAGATGTTGACTGATGAAGGGCCAAACAGAGAATGATAATTGGTGCCAATTTCGGAACGTCCTTGACACTGCACATGCGCAGTAAGGGCAAAGTATGGAGGTCCTTCAGGACATGATTTCTTTTGGTTTTAGATGCAAATTTTGGGGATTGGGGGGCAAAATTTGTGTTTGGCCCTAGTTTTTTAAGAGTTAGCACCAGCCAGCTATGTCTGGGTCATTGGTACAGTATAAAAATGTAAAATCTGGTCGGGACCAAATGTTTGCCCCTCCTGTTACAAAGATAAATATTGCCCACCAAACTTTGTTTGAACAAACTTCATTCTATACCTCAAGATACCAAGTATCAAATCATTACATCTATCAGGTTTATGAGATGATTTGTTTTTAAATTGAGATTACGTTTTCCCCACCAGTTCCCCATAAATGGGCACAACGTGGATTTCAATTAAAATTGCCCATCCTAACCATCACTCATATGAAATTTTATTGGAATCAAGCCAGCAGGTGGTTTGGGGGGAGAAGAGTCAAACATCACCTTTATGATGGATGGACGATGGACAAAGTGTGATATGTATAGCACATCCTGACTTTCAGTCAGGGGAGAAGAAAACTACTGCACTTGTCATCTTAGAGGTTTTGCTAGGTAAGGGGAGTTAAGTTAAACAACCCAAAACAAGAAGTTAAATGTGACCCAACTCACTAAATAACCAAACTTATAGGTACATTAACAATTCAAATTGAAATGATTTTGTTGAAGAGCAATACTGTAAAATCAAACCTCCCCCACCCCCCATCCCCCATCAAAAAAAAATGTTAGGATTCTCAGGCAATCCCTCACTGAAATTGAACGCCCTCATTGGACGTTTCTATTGCAGTGTCTTTCAATATTACTAGAAAATGATAAATTTATAGTAATTTGTATATTTTTAATACTTACCAATGGCCCAGACTCAGCTGGCGCAACCTCAATATTATTAAGGGCCAAACACAAATTTTGAACTCCCCAATCTCCAAAATTTGCATACAATACCAAAAATTAAAAGTCCTATCTGGCCCTCCATACTTTTAGTACTTGCACATGCGCAGTGCCCAGGAAGAGACCGGAATTGGTGCCAACATCATTCTTCCTAGTTGTGCCTACTGAAGTGATAACTCAGCGGGGAGGTATGAGTGCCCACTCGTGGGAGGGCCATCCCTGTCTGGGCCATTAGTAAGTATTAAAAATATACTGATTACTATAAATTAAAATTAAAGAAATAGCAGACCAAAATACAGCTCCTTAGCCTGTATTAGAACTCCAAAGGTGAAAAGGAGATTAAAATTATGAGGAATTACCTATATGTCTCTCTATACAACAATAGAGAAGACATACCACCGAAATAAGGAGCAATATCCAAGTAATTCCTTATTACTTAGCATAAATGATTATGCTACTTGGGTGTAACAAGCCCCAAATTTTAAGGCTAGTCTGGAATAAGACACTTAAAATTAGGAAAGGCATGTCCGAGAGTGAGAGATTGACGCCCACAAACACACCCCATATATAATGTAACAAGCTGTACGTAAGATCAGAATAATCTACAGACAATAACAGTTTCACTCATAGTTACACACTTATTAAGGCCAGAAGAGGTAAAGAGAAAATCCCCCCTCCCCCACCCCTTTTTTTTGAAGGAATAATCTTCAAAACAAAGAGGGAAGCGGTCTGGAATCAGTGAAAAAGCGGTACCGAATAATACATATATATTTGCCTAAAAGGCACCTGGCTATTAATTATTATTAATTTATTGGTGCTTAATGCCACATCAGCAGCTAAGGCTATATCGTGATGATCCCAGTTATTAAAATCGCAAGCATCTAAATGTATGCCGCATCCAGAATACGTAGATAGGTCGAAAACCGGTGATATCAATATGTACAACCTTAAACTTATCCAACTGAATCCCAATGGAAAATTATCTGATAGAACTTATACGCTTCTGAGCCAACCAACAGGCGACCACGTTCAGGTGTACAATTAATTCCAATAATGAACCTCCAAATTGTAACCGTTCAAATATATGAGAATAGGAATTTGTCTTGTGCACCTTTTCCAGTTGAAGACTGGATTGAGAACATGGAACATGATATGATTAAAAAACCCGTCATGGACCATCCCCAAATAATTTATTGTTCCCTAGGTCCGTTAAAACCAATGACTGTTTGGAGAAAGAATATACCACTCCGAATATTGAAGCCAAAAATAGAGAATGTATGCATAGTCGGCCTGTTGGAAACTGCATAACTGATCCAACTAGCCCCAAAATTCTCATAAGCTCTATACTAACGCAGAGTCAGAATTTAAGAGAATCTATTCCGTAACATGTCTGCCCAATAATATATACATATTCTGCATGCAATCAACAGAATCACGCCTGTACCCTCATCTCAAACAGCCTGTATCAAAAGCATGATTTCTCAGAGTGGACTAATTACCATATTTGGAGAATGTCGCCCAGATAACCAACATGCCTGCCACACAGCAACACGAAGGCTAGCAATATCACCCGAATGTATTCATGAAAGAATTTGAAATAAAAAAAAAAGTTACTATACAGGAATCATATGCTCATATACAACTTATGAACGACCAACCACATGAAGCAAAGCAACTAAAAAGCGGATGCGCCTCTGATGTCGCTGTTAGACCACAACCCACCCACCAATCAAAGAGCAATGAAAGACATGCATATAATTGAATGATTACGAGGCTTACAGGAAGAGCACTACGTCCTGCCCTGTAATCACCTCTTAACATATTGGCGGGGGGTGGTGGGGAGGAGTGGGAGAGAGAGGGGGGGTTCAACAAATAAATCATATCGAACCCCACTCACCCACATTACTTGAATCGCTAGATAAGTAAGGCCTGTGCAGTAATATTAAAGCTTGGAACAGTGACAAATTCCTTTTTCACCATATGAAAAAGAAACTTCACACTGCATTCCCAAAGCTATACTGCTGCTGCTATTCTCTATAAAGAGTAATACAGCTAAAAAGCTTATAGTTAGTCAAAGCAAGCATAATGACACTAACCTGATGCGACTCAGAATGCTTTAGTGTTAGTTATCTAGAATAGTATAGAAACCATAGGACTCCCTCATGTCTGACCGACTCCATGATGCCACTAAGGATGGAGGGTGAAGTGATCAACAAGGCACTATTGCAAGGAATATACCCGATGAAACAGTGTCGACATATCCCTTGAAATTAAGACAGTATGCCATGGTATTAAATAATACACCATATAGACATAATATCCAATCTACCGAGTGGAAATATAAGCCACAACAATAGATTTGATAAAAATGAAGCGGGAGACGAAAACTATGTTCCGGCACCTGATCATAAAAACCTAGATGAACTCCTTGGGCCTCATACTGATTATAGCAGGAAATATATTCCTGAAAAGGAGTTAACTATAGGCATTCGAAAGAACACTCATTAATCACACTAGGTTAATAAGGCGTCATCAATAGGGCTAAAAGCCTCGGACAAAAACAATACCATTAAGGAGAGAACAAACTCTTCTCTTATAATGGTACCTTGTCCAATAGGACAGTGGTCTCAGCCTGGCTGAAGCTGCTAAAGGTCTTCCTATTCGAGAAGACAATTAAATGGCTAATAACTGCGGCCCTAGAAGCTTACTAAAGGAGACTTACAATGCTAGCCGCTAATGATAGGGATAAAACACCGCTCATACTTCTAACTAGACTACTATGGTGTCAGCAATAAGACTAAAGTCTGTGGCACTTAAGAAAATGACACAGAGAAGGAAAAAAAGCACTCTTTCCTTTAGCGGTTCTATTCCCAAAAGACAGCGGTCTCAGCCTAGCTAATGAAGCTTAGAAGAGTTCATCTCCATGAAGACAGAAATCTCGGTGTAATTTTTGTGACTTTAGAAAGCTCACTAGACGGAGACTTACAATGTTAGATGCTCAAGTTAAAGGAAAAAGGGCCGCACTTGATTCTTATAAGGCGTCAACAAAAGGACGTCTTTAGATGCTCAAGTTAAAGGAAAAAGGGCTGCACTTGATTCTTGTAAGGCGTCAACAAAAGGACTAAAAGCCCCAGATGCTGAAAGAATACAACACTGAGAAGGAAACAATGCCTTGGCATACTACACTTAGAAGAAAAATGTAATCTTTCTTTCTAACGACTTTATTCCAAAAAGCTAGCGGCCTCAGTGTCGCTAGCACAGCCTAGAAGTTATATATCGGTGAAGACAGATATCTGTGTGTTACCCTGCGGCCTTAGACAGCTCACTAAATGGAGACTTACAATGTTAGTCACTACTGTATAAGAAAAGACCGCTCTAACTGTACATAAGGCAACTATGGTGTCCACAATAGCTCTAAATGCCTCTGACGCCTAGGAATACAACACCAAGAGGGAAAATATGTACTTATTCCATCTAACGGCTCTATTCCCAACAAGACAGCTGTCTCAGAATATCTATGAGCTATCGATCTTCTATTCGTAAGGAATAGATCATTTCTTTTCTTATACTATTGCTAAGCGAAGGGAGGCGTCGTTAATCGGACCAAAAAGCCTTCAACACCTGAGCCGAAAGATCAGGGGAAGGAAAGATCTTTGTCTTTCCTTCACCTGGTACCTTAAGCTGTTTTTTGCCTAGCAAACGCAGACTTTTGTTCAGATGGAACAAGATTCGAAGAGCGTATGAATAAAAATTCATAGTCTTAATGTGCCGTTCCGTGAGGGATGGAGAATCAACCTCAGTAGCCCTCTCACCATCTGAATGTTCCATCTGAACCATGGTCAACACCATCTGAAGGTACAGATGACTGGACCAACCCAGCACCGTCCGAAAGCTCACTACCGGAGACTGTTGACGGCAGAACCTGCGACTATTGGGATGCTGTGAAACGCTGTGCAATCTGCGGCAGCAGGTCCATGAGTGAGGCTTGCAGAGCAGCGATTATCCACTTCTTCACCATATGCTGCTCACAGGATGGAGATCTGTCCCAGATCTTTTGATGCATGTCCCGTATAAAAATGCCTCAACCGACTAGCTAGAGGTTAATACGACTTCGGTGGTGAAGACTGAGAACATCTCCGTGGAACAGCATGAACATGCAAAGTTAGAAAGCTAGTCTGTGGTCTAATGTGCTTCATCGATGAAGCAGAGCAAGGAGCCATAGCAGCAACTGGCCCCGGTTGCAGTGTGGAAGGAGCGTCCCGGACCACAAGCGTGAACATGCGTCCCAACTCACTAAGTTTCTCGAAGTGAAAACAGTCGGCCTCAACAGTTGATGGAACAGCGAGGGTTCTCCAGCTCATGGTCTGGCTCCAGACCTCGCTGAGCATTTCGTTTAGAAACTTGTAGGCTTCTACCTCTTAGCATGCTTTTTCATGGAAGTAGAGGAAGCCGTAACAACAGCTGATCCCGGCTGAAGTGTTGAAGGAGCATCCCGACTCGCACATTTTGGACGGGTGCTCCGACTCATTGAAGTTTCTCACAACAGACAAAAAGTCGACACCGACTGCTAACAGTATGGAGAACACTCTCCAACTCGTGATCTGGCACCAGATCTCGCTGAGTATCCTGTTGAGAAACTTGTAGGCTAATCCCCTTTGCGACCACTTCCATGTAAGAAGAAGAAATAACTGCAACAGAAGAAGCCATAACTGCAACCACCACCGGCTGAAGTGTGGAAGGAACATTGTGACGCGTGATCCGACTCATTATAGTTTCTCGCAACGACCCATAGAGAAACTTTAAGGCTTCTTCTCCTTTTGCCATCGTCGCTGGGTGAGCTATATATTATAAGGTGCTCGCTCTACCGATGTTATACTACTCGACTGCAACAGACCTACTCAGTGTCTCGGCTCTGTAAATAGGGACCACCACTGCACCGGTCGAGCTAGCTGCATGCAGAGGATTAAGCTTCTAACGGCCTTAAACATGTGCAAATATCATGAGCACCTAGTGGCTAGCTCTGTTTACTCATCAGAGCGGGGCTCATCAGAGTGTGACGATGGCAGCACGTAATGGACAGGTGTCAAAGTACCATCACCATTTCTTGTTCCTCTAAAAATGAGACTGAAAGACTAGTATTAGGCAGTGGTGAAAGCTCCCATCGGAATTTCACCGCCCACCACACAGGTTGACACCCGTTTCCAAAGTTCGCATCCCATAGTACAAGTACTAAAGGAGTGCCTCGACTATCAGCAAACAACAAAAACAACAAGCCTTTAATTCCGAGTCTTCCTGGACTAACACTAAGTACCAATTATTGTAATGGCAACAATAATAATGAAGCCAAAAACATAAGTCTGCTGCACTCCCAATAATAAACATCGCAAGGATACATAACATAGACAATAACGAAAATTTTTTTAATAAAATTCTTAACAAAATTTTGAATAAAGCCTTAGTGCCCCAAGGGAACCTCATGAGCCAAAGGGCATCCCAACAGAGCCTAAGTGTAGACAAGCACTAACTAATTAAAGCTAAACTACCGAAATAAGATATAATATGTATCCTAATGGAAAAAACAATAATTGTTTTTAACTACACACTGAATTAATACGAATCCAAAACGTTATTGAACAGACAACAACGTCAAGAGGAAAAACCGAAAACTAACCAACAACAGTAGAGTCAGTAAGTGATCCACAACCACCTGATGCAAAGCTAAATCTTCAGTCTTTATATGAAGAAAAAACAATGCATCTGGTAAAAGAAGCAAAAATACAAAACGTCTTGAACAGTAATGGACAGGACGTAAACATAGGGGATAAACAGAATACCTATTCCGTTTTACAAGTTTTACAAGTTAAACTCCCAAGAATTTAATACAAAATTCTTCAATAAAAAAGCCGAAAGTGTTTGGGAGTATAACAGGAGGGTTCAGGAGAGGGAAGGGAAGTAATACTAACAAAAACAACAGTGGAGCCATAATATAATGACGACGTTCAGAAGGATATCCAGAAATTGGGGAACATGCATAATTTTACATAAAAATTATAAAATTACGACACTGAAAATCCGAAACCACCTTTATTCACTTCCAGCATCCTGTTACACTGTTGATTCCATGAAAACCATCATTGATTTGTGTCTGGCATCTTCAAAAATGAGAATTTAAAGCACAGATGTCAGTTCAGTTGTTACTGACTTTGGGCCTAACAGAAGAATGATGTTTGTGCCAATTCCGGTCTCTTTCTGGGTACTGTGCATGCGCAAGTACTAAAAGTATGGAGGGCCAGATAGGACTTTTAATTTTCGGTATAGTATGCAAATTTTAGGGATTGGGGGAGGGTTCAAAATTTGTGTTTGGCCCTTAATAATATTGAGGTTGCACCAGCTAAGTCTGGGCCATTGGGTTTTAGTATAAAAGTATTGGGAGTCTAAAAACATTTTACATTTTTTATGTAACTGAAATCTGAAGAGCATAACTAAAGACAGTTTACATCCTGTGGGTTTGTAGTTTTTCTAGCCAAGTCTTGGCTGCCTATTCCTTCTCCCACTTCCCTTCAAGGAGGGTCCTGATTATGACTATGCCTTCACAAACTGGCATATAAAACTATATATTTTCAAGGCCTCCTGACACATTTTCAGAATTTCAAGGCCTTGAAACACCCTTAAGTCAAATTCAAAGCCATTCCTTGAATCCAAGACTCCATGCGATCCTTGCTATATGTAACTTTACAGCTAGTTGATCTAGTAAAGTCATCATCTGTTAGGGCAGCTACAGTGTGAATGAAAACCACTCACAAAAGTCAGTTGACTTTCATCAGAAATTTGTGCAAACACTTAATGTCCTAACATAATGTTCTCGATCTCCAGTCCTAAAAATTATCAAAGAAACAGAATGATACAGGTTTACACTGATTTGTGAAGTGTGTTGGGCTACAACCTGCAGATCAAGATTTACTCACCCCATTTATGTATATCACAATGTGATCTTTGAACACTTCATATCTACTTATAAATTTGCTGTGCAAGTTTTTCACCTAAAATTGAAAACAAAGTACAGATCAATGATAAGTATGATAAGTTTCCTGAAATAATTTTTCTGATTCTCAGACTGCTATTGTACATTGAAATAGAGCCTCAAACAGGATAGAGAGCTAAGAATATGGTACTGAAGCCTGGAGGTCCATTATTAGAAATTAGTTTGTTATTCCTTCAATTTCAGTGAGCACTGATATCGAAAAAGTGGTTAGATTCCTTATCAGAGGTAATGAATACTACACTCTACAAATTAAATTCTACATGGTCCATACCAAGCTCTCAGGCTACCAGTCTAATTCTGTAAGAAATTTGATGCTCTTATGGCCTGGAACCAGTGTAGCCCTCAAATAGGTCATTGCATGTGTTCAGATTCACTTGTCTTGAATATTTCAGTTGGTTTGAAAAGCAAACCTATAGTTCGCTTTTCCAACCGATACATTCCAGATGACTGAATCTGAAAAATTCATAAAAGTTAAAAAATTTATAGTAATTTATATAATTTTTATACTTACCAATGACCCAGACTTAGCTGGTGCTAACTCTAAAATATTTAGGGCCAAACACAAATTGTACCCCCCAATCCCCAAAATTTGCATCCAAAACCGAAAATTACATGTCCTATATGGTCCTCCATACTTTTACTCCACTGCGCATGCGCAGTGTCAAGGAGGTCTCAAAATTGGTGCCAAAATTCATTCTTACAACCAGTGCCTGGTAAGCATTATGTACTCAGCGGGGAGGTACTCATGGGAGGGCCATCCCCGTCTGGGTCATTGGTAAGTATAAAAAATATATAAATTACTATAAATTTTTTAACATTTTTATACTGTACCAACGACCCAGACTTAGCTGAATAGTAAAAAGGTTGGAGGGCCTAGGACATAAGGAAAATCCAGTAGACCCAATTACCTATAACAGACCTATCCCCTTAAGGAGAAAAGGAGAGATAGGCTTACATGTATCTTTCTTATTTGTATCAAAAAAGAAAGACACAACACTATTCTGTAATTGAGCACAATAACATCAATGATCTCTATAAACATCTAGTATAACCCTTTATACTAATATTTTTTAAGGAAAGCCAATAAATATGTGAGTCTAGAGAAATGAGACTCTATATACTCATTTAAAAGTGTTCGAGGATTGTATATTAACGCCCAATTAATCACGTGATATATACAAATGTTTCACACCAATCAACACTTAAAAAATATTACACAGATGAGTAAACATAGGCTTTACCCTTAAAAATCATCTCAGAACCGACTCGGAATTACTGACTCCAAGGGAGGTATTCCCTTGCTTTACACTATAAAGCAGGTGACCTAAGGGACCCCCCCCCCCCTTTCCCTTGCCCTGGATCAAATACTCCAGAGCAAAGAGGGCAGCAGGACAGAGTCACTGCCGGAACCAAAAGCCTATACACACATAGTTGCCAGTGTTTAGTAGATGACATTCTGAGTAAAAAATAACGGACCTAAACAATGTAGATCTGCAGAAAAGGACTCAATATTCTCAGATACAAAATCGTGAAAATGGAGGGCTAAGACCAATATGCAGCCCTCATTAGATCTGTAATTGCAACATTATTAGCTTAAGCCCATGATGTAGAAGAACTCTTACTTCATGAGCTTAAAACTAAAGCACAGACTGCTGAATGAAGATATAATCATAAGCAGAACTGATAGTAGATTGAATCCATCTGACCATAGAATGGACCGAAATGTGAAAACTGATTGTTTGAGATGCGTCGCGAATAAGTCGATCATTGGCCGCTTTTCTTGGTAGCAATCTGATTGAATACTCGTTTGTTGAAAGCCCATTCTGGCGGCAACAAACGGCCCCTCCGTGAAGGGAGTCTGCTAATACGTTCAGACGACCTGGAATATGACGGACCGATAGGAGAACTTGATGTTCTAGTACCAACAGAAAGATTCATTCCGTTAACATGAATAACAGGATGGAATGAGTGCCTCCATAATTCCGAAAATACGCTAATACCGTCGAGTTGTCAGACAGAATTAGCTTATGAGCATTCTGAATAACGTTATCCAATAACGTAGCGCAAGCCAAAATGACATCATTCTTGAAATTTGAGTACTTGATAAGGAACTACGGAATCAAAAGACCCTGGCACTTCAAATCCGTTGGGCTCAATGAAACGACCCAACCTGTTTGACTGGCATCTGTCAAAACTGTAAAACTCGGATCCGGCAATTGCAGTGGAACTACCTGAGTTAAGCACTGAAAACTTGCCCAAGTCTGAATCTCTTATTCACTTGATTTGACTAGAAGATGTCCGTATCGATCGAAAGAATCTTCACCCTCCAATTCTGAATTAAAAGAAATTTGGAGAGGACCAATGCGTAACCATCCCATCGGAATAAATTTGCGGCAGTTCTGCATAAACGTATCAGTCTCATGAGATCTCTCGCTGAGACCTTGTCTTTTGAAGATAATAGTGAGCATAACAACTGATTAATTTCGCTCTGGTTAACGGCAGATGAACAAGAATGTAATGTGTCTCGAAACTCATCCCCCGGTGGGTGAATGACTTGGACGAAACCAGATCCGACTTCTCCTCATTTACTTATGAAACCGAGACGTCGGATCAATAGAAGCAGAATCTGCACATCATTCTTAAGCGTTAACTCATTGCCATACCTCTGAAGAATGTCGTCCAGGTAGACCGACATTACCGCAGACGAATGAGCTTGGAAATGAGTCATTACCGAGTTCGATATTCGAGTGAAAGCCCAGGGGCTAGATTCAGACCGAAACACACTGCTCGGTGCTGATACACCATTCCTATGATCAAGAAGCAAAGATACTTTCTAAATGCCTGAAGTACCATGACATGAAAGTATGCAACTAGAAATCTATGCATGTAGCATAGTAGTACACCCGAATACTCGCTCCGACCGATTGGATGAACTCCATATAGAAACTTGGAGCCACGATCAGCTTGTTATCCAGCTCAGATTATGAGTGGACTGAACAAGCCGTCTGGTTTGGAACCAGAAAGGATGGTTGTAGAAACCTGGAAATTCCTAGATTTCTACGATCTCCATCGCGATCCTACCAAAAGAGACTGAACTTCTAATGGAAGCGAGCCTCTTTCCTGTGGACTTGACGGAAACTGAGTCCATCTTGGACTTCGAGTTAACGTAAGTTACGTTTGAAGGACAATATAGTCCTACCGAAATCACCCTTCGAAACCAAGGGATGTCCGTAATCTACTCCCAAAAGGTTGAGAAACTCGACATTCTTCCACTCACTGTACACGATAGAGGATAAGACCAATACCTCCTGGTCCTGCGAGGCTAGTGGAAGGAGAAACCATGTCTTCCATGGCCCACACCTCGCCCCGTCGACCTAGGGGCATCTGACCGGATGTCTCGGTCAGATTTTCGGCCCCCTCCCCGAGGAGCTACCCTGATGCTCTCTAGAGTAAGACCTAGAGGACGCATAGGAACCGCTATAGGAACTTCCCTCAGGCATATTCGCCCCAGAAGTGCCTGTCCTACTTTCTCTGCTGAATCCGACTATATGGAAGCGGATTTGAATAGCAGAGAGATTAAAGCTTTCTTAGTTATCTGATAATAGATTGCGGAAAGCTTGCCGTCGAAGAGAAACTCTCCGGAGACCGGAGTGACTCTGAGAGAGTTTTTCACCTTACTATCCACACATGTGAATGTAACCAGGGCTGTGTCACGTCTAACCAACTCCATATTGCCACTAAAGGGAGGATATACATCCTGGAATTCTTTTCCTTTGAGGTGTAATGATAAAGCTCTGGTAAGGTGATCTGCGTACGATAATGTGTCTAAGCTAGCCGTATTAGACGATATTGACGTTTCCATCATCATGGTTGGAATTGACATAGACGATAGTATAGACAACTCTAGCACTTAGGCCTGGTCGTCTAGATGCAGAGGAACTCTTGGAATGCCCTGTCCTGCCGTTTTGAATTATTCCATGAATTGATGAAAGGCAGATGTAGAGCACTTGCCGATATGAGACCGGACTTATTAATAGCAAGTTATATATAGCGTCATATAAAAGTTCAAATGTCTCAGACATTTCTGGACTGAGACGGAAACTGAGGGACGATGTCCCTGAACCGATTAAAGAAATCTGTGTCCAGTGGTGCCATCAGTCTCTTATTTGGCAACGCAGCATTTTGGTCCGGAGGAACAACGTCAGAAAAGTTAAAAAATTTATAGTAATTTCTATATTTTTTATACTTACCAATGACCCAGACATAGCTGGTGCTAACTCTTAAAATACAGGGCCAAACACAAATTTTGCCCCCCAATCCCCAAAATTTGCATCTAAAACCAAAGAAAACATGTCCTGAAAGGCTCTCCACACTTCGCCTCTACTGCGCATGCGCAGTGTCAAGGACGTTCTGAAATTGGCACCATTAATCATTCTAATAACCAGTGCCTGGTAAGCGCTATGTACTCAGCGGGGAGGCAAGAGTTCCCAACTCCTGGGAGGGCCATCCCCGTCTGGGTCATTGGTAAGTATAAAAAATATAGAAATTACTATAAATTTTTTAACATTTTTATACTGTACCAATGACCCAGACATAGCTGAATAGTAAAAAGGCTGGAGGGCCAAGGACATAGAGCAAAATGGAATACGCTCAATAAAATAAAATAGAGTCATCCCCTGTAGGGAAAAAGAAGTAATAGGCCTTACATGTATCTTTCTTTTTTATGATAAATTAGAAAGATACAACACCTTCCAAAATTGAGCTTCATACATCCATGTACTCTATTAATATCCAATATAATCCTTATACTAATAATTTTTAAAGTAAGCCAATAAATAAAGTAAGTCTAGAGAATAGAGACTCTTATACTCCTAAAAGTGTCAGAGGATTGCATAATCATGTCCGTTGACATATGCAATATTCAAAAGCTATACTTTAAAAACTAAGACTTGAATGAATTTTAAAAACCTAAACTTCTCACTAAACAACCATCCCAATAACAGCTCAGAATTACTAACTCCGGAGGAGGTATCCCCTTGTTTTCATAGTAAAACAGGTGACCCAAGGGAACACCCTCCCCCCCCCTTTTTCTTGCCCTGGGTCAAATAGCCCAGAGCGAAGAGGGCAGCAGAACGGAGACACTGCCGAAACAGACAGCCTACCTAGCTATAGTAGCAACTGTTAAGTGAATGACATTCTGAGCGGTAGATAATAGACCTAACAATAGAGGCCTCCAGAAATGGACTCGATATTTCTGAGATAAAAATTCATGAATGTGGATGGCTGAGCGCAATGAGCGGCCTTCAAAAATCTATAATAGCGACACTATTAATGTAAGCCCAAGAAGTAGAAGAACTCTTACTTCATGAGCCGAAATCTTAAGCACAACTGCTAAGTCAATGATATACCATAAGCAGTACCGATAGTTAATAGAATTCATTAACAATAAAATGGAGCGTAACGTCCTTCTACTAGGCATCAAAGACAGAAGAAGCTTACGCCCATAGTAATAAACAGATATCTGTTTATAAATACATAAACTCTACCCGGAAAGAGTAAAGGCCTATGCCCATACGAAGACGGAAGGACCTTAAAAATAATAGGTTCCGGATAATAGGAGCCTAACTCTTAAGCAAAAATCCAACCTAAATAGTAACGGAAGTAGTGATTCCGAAACTACGAAAGTGAAAATCATCCATCGATAGTGCATGAAACTCACTGACTCTACAGTAAAAGAGAAACCAACAGAATTACTGTCTAAAAGGTCAGAATTTGAAAACTACTGTTTCCAGAGGCTCAAATGATTACTTAGCTAAATAAGAACTGAAGATAAAATCCATATAGGAATTTAATCTAAAGATTCTAAGTCTATTTATCAAAAAGTTACTAACTAACTTAGATAAAGAGACATAAGACTCAATTGTAAACTATCGTAGAGTGCATAGGTATGAGGTAACATAAACCTATAACCTTAATAATAACAGGCTGCAGTAGATCTTGTGAAACAAGTATACTAAAAAATTGCAATGAGTAGTATGGAGGGATCAACAATATGAACATAATGATCCCTACACCAACGACGGAAGAGCCTCCACTTTAGCCGCATAGAATAGCGAAGAAGAGGATCTCCTATAGTAAGAAATCGCGTCCAAAGCTCGTCCAGTACAGTGCTTACAATGCAATACGGACCACACAACGGAATACATGAAGGTTGCGACCTTGCGGGTTGTGATAAAGATGACACGATTTACCCAGTGAAAAAAGATCCTCACATAGAGGAAGATTTCACGTTAAGACCCACAGTAGACAAGAGAGTAAATTACCCATGATCTCTGTGAAGATAGAGATGCTATCAACAGAAATGTATTGTGGTTGTTTATCTTAGCAATACCTGCTGAAACAACAGTGCCGGAGGATACGCGTATCCTATCATTCTGTCCTATAGATCAATAGAGCGTTAACAACATTAGCTCAGAGATCTGGACAAGCCAACACATACGTCTGCAATTGATTAGCAAGCTGTGTCGTAAATAAATCATCATTGGGCGCTCCCATAGATAGCAAATCTGATTGAATACTTGTTTGTTGAGAGTCCATTCTGACAGCAACAAGCGACCCGTAAGAGAACGGGAGTCCGGTAAAACAATCAGACGTCCCGGAATATGACGGACCAAAACAGAACTTGGTGTACTATAACCAACAGACTGATTCTTTCCATTAAATTGAATAACGGAAACGAAAGAGTGCCTCCCTGGTTCCGGAGATACGCCACTACTGTCGAATTAAAGGACAGGATTTGGGCATGCGTTTCTGAATAATGTTCATGCAATGACATAAAGCAAGCCTAAAAAACATTATTCCGCGGAAGAAAACTGGTTGCTAAGAGACTGCGGAACCCAAAGACCCTGGCACTTCGAATCCGTAGGGGTCAGTATTATATCCCAATCTGTTTGACTGGCAACCGTCATAACAGCCACACTCGGGTCCGGCAACTGCGGTGGCACTCTCTGAGTCAACCACCGAATGTTTGCCCCAGTCTGAATCTCTTGTAACACTAGATAGACAAGAGAACGTGTAAATCGAGCAATTCATGGATTGCCGAAAAGTTGCCGTCGAAGAGAAGCTCCTCCGAGAACAAAGCGACTCTGAGAGAGTTCTTAACCTTACTATCCACACGTGTGGATGTAGCTAGGGCTGCGTCACGTCTAACCAACTCCAATCAGCCACTGAAGGGCGGAGTTATACATGAACAAACTACTGCCCTCAAATGAAATTACATTGAGAATAATATCCCGTAAATCTTTTCTTGAAGACGTAATGATAACGCCTCAGTAAGGCGGATTACGTATGATAAAGCGTCTAAGTTAAGTCTACTATACATCATGTCGTTTCCAACATTGAAGTTGGAAAAGACATAAACGGCGAAAAAGAATATATCCAGTCTTTAACCACACCGTCTAGACGCATATGAACTCTCGGTATGCCCTGCTCTGCCAAAATAAACTATTCGTATAAATGATAAAATGGCAGAAATGAGCAACGCGGACAAGAAACTAAACTATCATGCTTGGTAGCAGGCTTGTATATATATATATATAGCATCGAAAAATAAAACACATGTTGTAATGACAATATTGGACTGCGTCGGTAAGTCAGGGACAATGTCCCTGAACCGATCGAAAAATCCGAGTCCAATGGCGCTATAAGTCTCTTATCCAAGATCGCAGCAATGAAGTCCGAAATAACAATCACTGGAAGATAATGCCAGAAGATATGAAATGCAGCTTCCGATACCACTAAAGGGAAAACTCGAAATCTTTCGAATCCCTTTCGCCATCCTGTCGGATCCTATAAAGCGTTCGGTCGTCCGTACCTGATGCAACCGCGGACCGCACCGACCCAGCGCCGTCGGATAATTCCTGATTCGACCGAGAAACAGTCAATTGCTGGGATGCTGCGAAACAACTGTGCTAACTCGGATAGCACGTCCGTCACTGAGGCCTGAGGAGAAGCGGTCTTACGATGCATTGCCGCTGGAAGCTCCGTGATCGTTACCCCCGTGCATACTACCAATATGCGAGCGAACGGAGTGTATAGGCCTCGTGTCCCTTGGCTACCGGATGGCGCGACCTATTCGCCGTGGAATCACTGAATGACGAAACTGATCGGATACTCGAGGTCACGTAGCCAATGTGCGGTCATGTGCCCTGCTGTGAGGATGAGGAAGCATTAAGGACAGTCTCTCGGACTGTCAATATAACGGAGCGTCCCGACCGACGGACATATGCTCCGAATGTAAAATATCTGAACCACAACATGCGGTCCTCTATGTTGTTGGACGAGAGAGGGACCTCTCTCACTCACAGCCCGGACGGACCTGGACAAGCCAGGAACCGGACTAACAGGCTTCCTCCGATCTGTCCTCAATCTGCCGTCACTGGGTGAGTACTAAAGTAATTAAAGTGCTTGCATCACCCAAATCTCCTTCCTAGACCGCAACGGACGAACCCGGCAGCCGAACCATTCGATGAATGTACGCTACACCGGGTGAGCTAGCGAATGTCACTCCGCGGGCGATAGACATATTCCATGAGCACTTATTGCCGCTAGCTCTTCATTAACTATGACGACAGAGGCACACTTTTGAAAGACATCTCCGTAACTTTGCGAACAAGAAACCAGAAATGCTTGGTTATAGCAAGCATAAAATAATAATATATATAGCGTCGTTCAATAATTCGAAAGTTTGTGTGACATTATTGGACTATGTCGGAACTGAGGGACGATGTCCCTGAACCGAACCAAAAATTTCTAAGTCCACCGACGCTATCAGTTTCTTATCCAGCATCGCAGCATTCTGGTCCGACGAAAGAAGCTGTAGAAGACCAAGTCAGATGACATACACAACAGCATATGTTGTTCCGAAAGGGAAAGCTCGAAATCCTCCAAATCCCTTTCGGTATCCCGTCGGACCGGATGAAACTTTCGGACGTCCGTACCCGCTTCCGCGGAGCGTCTCGACCCAGCATCGTCGGATAAAAATATGCGACAGATTCAGTTGATGCTGGGATGCTGCGATAAACTGTGCTATTTAGGAAAGCACGTCCGTTCCCGAGGCCTGTGCAGTAGCGGTCTTACGATGCATTGCCGCCGGAAGCTCCGTGTACGTTGACTCCCGCACACTTCCTATGCGAACGTCCGGAGTCTGCAGGCCTCGTGTCCCTGGCTACCGGATGGTGTGACCTGGTTGCCGAAGAATCCTTGATCGGCGAAGCTGGTAATATATCGGCGGTCACGCAGCCAAGGTGCGGTCGTGTGCGCTGACGAGAAGAGGAAGCCTTAGCAGTCTCCGCGGACTGCCTATACAACGGAGCGTCCCGAGCGACGGACGTATGCTCCGCTTGCGACACATTTTGTACCACAACATCTGGGGCCAGATGTTGTTGAACGAGAGAGGGGCCTCTCTCGCTTGCCGTCCGGATGGACCGGAACGGGCTATGAACCGGACTAAAAGGCTTCCTCCGTTCTCCCTCCGATCCGCCGTCACTGGGTGTGCATTAGGTTGATTTATAGTGCTCGCATCACCCCAAAATTCCTTCTAGACCGCAACGGACGAACCCGGCTGCCGAACCATTCGGTGAATGGACGCTACACCGGGCGAGCTAGCGGACGTCAAAGGCCGTCGAACCTACTAGGGTCCTCTTAGGCAATTGGCGTATTTACATGAGCACTTTTCCGCTAGCCCTTCATTAATTGTGACGACGGAGGCACACTGTTGGAAGACATCACAGATACATCACCCTAATCTTGATCGTCTGAAATAGAAATTGATAAAGTAGAGTGACCCTGCGGGGAAAGGACCGGAGTGTCCAATTCCCCAATAACATACCGTGACATACGCTTCCCATATTGTCATCGAAATCATACGATACAGAACAGGAGTTAATGCGAGTACACTGACCACATATAGAATGATTATAAAGTCAGAGGAAGACTTCCTCTTAATACAATTGATCAATATCCTTTCAATGTCAAAAGAAAACAAGTCCTGGTACTCGCACTAACCCCTGGCAATCAAAATACATAATAATAATATGATCCATTAATATAGAAAAAATAATTGAAATCAAAATATTTTGAAAAAATATTTTTTCAGAACAGCCCAAGTTTCTGAAAAGTAACGTTGAGCCCCAATGGATCCCAAGCCTAAGTGTGGACAAAAATTTTAAAAATATTTTAAACAATTTATTCAACACTTACGAACAATAATAATGTATCTAGTTATGATTAAAATAACATCAAGATATTATTTTCCAAAAATCCCCCCCTCACACAGAGGGCTGTTGTAAATGTAAACAATGAGTGTAAAAACACTAAAATAAGACTCCAGGCACCCAGGCCCGAAATCAGTTACCAAAAATACACTATCTGATGCAAAACAGAGACTTCCAGGGAAGAAACTGCAGAACATCAGATGGTAGATGCAGAACACAACGCCTAACAACCCGTAGGTGAAGACGTAAACATGGGGAAAAGAACAGAATTCATTCTGTTATTCAGCTAAAACTCCCAAGAAAATTTAGTAATAATAATTACAAAAACTATGCCAAAAGCATGGGAGAATAGCAAGGGGGAACTTAAAGGACAGGGAGAGAGGAAAACACTTAAAAAACAGTGTAACTAAATAATCAGAATGACAACAAAATGGCTGCTGCCTCGAAAATAGGTAACTTAACATAATTTCATTAAAAAATTTTAAGTTACAGCCCTGATAATATTCTGTCACACATTTTTTTCCTCTCCTCCTTCTCTATCCTCCTTAGAATCACCATTTCACTAATATTTATGTGTCTGGCATCATTTAAACTGAGATTTACAAGCACAAAGATCAGTCAGATGTTAACTGATGAAGGGCCAAACTTAGAATGATTAATGGCGCCAATTTCGGAACGTCCTTGACACTGCGCATGCGCAGTAGAGGCGAAGTGTGGAGGGCCTTTCAGGACATGTTTTCTTTGGTTTTAGATGCAAATTTTGGGGATTGGGGGGCAAAATTTGTGTTTGGCCCTGTATTTTAAGAGTTAGCACCAGCTATGTCTGGGTCATTGGTACAGTATAAAAATATAAAGCCGGATGAACTCCACGGCAATTATGTTGTTCCGAAAGGGCAAAATTCAACTATTCTGTATCCCTTTCGCCATCCAGTCGGACCACTTGGTCGTCCATGTCTGCACCTGCAGTGGAACATACCGACCCAGCATCTACGGATAATTCCTGATCCGACAGAGTTTCTGTCGGTTGCTGGGATGCTGTGATAATTTGTGCTAACTGCAATAGCATGTCCGTAACGGAGGCCTGTGGAGCTGCGGTCTTACAATATTTAGCCGCTGGAAGCTCCTAAGACACTGACTCCTGCATACTTTTTAATGCAAACGTCCGGAGTATGAAGGCCTCGTATCCTTGGCTACCGGATGGCATGACCTAGACGCCGTGAATTCCTGGTCGGCGAGATTGGTTGGATATCATTGGTCACGTAGGCAAGGTGTGGTCGTGTGTACTGCCGAGAGGATGAGGAAGCCAATAACGCAGTCTTTCCGCACTGTCTATATTACGGAGCGTCCCGAGCGGTGGACGTATGCCCCAACTGAGGAACATTCTGTACCACAACATCTGTACCCAGATGTTGTTGTACGAGAGAGGGACCTCTCTCGCTCGCAGCCCGTGCGGAGCTGGACGAGCTAGTAACCGGACTAATAGGCTTCCTCCATACCATCCTCGTATCCGCCGTCACTCTGTGTCTACACGTTGTATTTATAGTGCTCGCATCACCCAAACCTCCTCCAGGACCGCAACGGACTAACCCGGGTGCCGAGCTATTCGTTGAATGGTCGCTACACCAGCGAGCTAGCGGACGCAAAGCCATCGATCCTACTCGGGACCTCTTCGGCAATTGACGTATCTGCATGAGCACTCTTGCCGCTAGCTCTTCATTTGACTGTGACGACGGAAGAACATTTTCGAAGACATCACGGAAACATTACTCTATTCTTGATCGTCAAAGAGACCTGTGGAGCTGCGGTCTTACGTAAATAGCCGCTGGAAACTCCAGGGACATTCATTCCTGCATATATATAATATGCTAACGTCCCAAATGGAAAGGCCCCGTGTCCTTGGCTAGCGGATGGAGTGACCTGGTTGACATGGAATCCCTGGACGGCGAAGTAGGAGCTCCCGGAACGTTCCTTCCTGCCTTTTTTTCATATATGAACATCCTCTGGAAATCTATGGTCAAAAAGCCAAGGTGCAGTCATGTGTGCTGACGTGAGGATGAGGAAGCCAATAGAACAGCCACGTCGGACTGTCTATGCGACGGAGCGTCCTGAGCAGGAGGAGTGGATGTATGCTCCAACTATCAAACGAACATACAACAACATCGCAGCACAGACGTTGATGTAAGAGAGAGGGGGCCTCTCTCGCTCGCAGTCCGGATGGACCTGGACGAGCTAGGAATCGGACTAACAGGCTTCCTCCGTACTATCCTCTGTTCCGTCGTCACTGGGTGTGCACATGGTATGTTTATAGTGCTCGCAACACCCGAAATTACTTCCTGGACTTCAATGGACGAACCCGGGTGCTGACCCATTCGGTGAATGGACGTGACACCGGGCGAGCTAGCAGACGTAGACGTCAACGCTGTCGACCCTACTAGGGGCCTCTTAGGCAATTGCCGTATATCCATGAGCACTTTTGCCGCTAGCTCTTCATTTGATTGTATCGACGGAAGCACACTCTTGGACGACATCACAGAAACATCACCCTGTTCGTGTTCCTCTGAAAAAGAGAGTGAAAAACTAGAGTGACCCGGCAGAGAGAGGGACGCATGGTCCTCTCCCTACTAACAACCTACCGTGACACATGCCTCCAACATTTGTCATCCCAATTGATACACATTGAATAAGGGTTAGTGCGAGTACGTTGACTACAATTAATACAGACTTCAAGAATCAGAGGAAAATTTCCTCCCATTACAATTTGAACAATAATTTTTCAAAGTGAAAAACAGTAAACAGTCAGAGTATTCGCACTAAACCTTGAAAACAAAGATACATAATAAAATAATCCATTATAACATTGCGAAAAAAATTATTCAAAAAGAAAAAAATTTTTGAAAAAAATTTTTCAGAAGAGCCCAAGTTCCCAATGGGAACCTTGAGCCCAAATGGATCCCAAAAAAGCCTAAGTGTGGACAAACATTTTAAATTATTTAGAAAAATTAATGTAACACATACAGACAATATTGATGTATCTTGCTATGAACTAAACTAAGCAGAATACAAGTAATCACTATCAGAAGTAACTGTTGTCAACCTAAACAAAAAGTGTAAACAAACCAGAAACATGACTCCAGGCACTGGTAAACATGGCCTGAAATCAGTATCCAATTAAAACAGTATCTGATGCAAAACAGAGACTTCCCAAGAAGAAACTGCAGAGCATCAGATGGTAGATGCAGACCAAAAAAATAAGCCAAAAGCATGGGAGAATAGCTAGGGGGGAATAAAGGAAAGGGAGAGAGGAAACACTGATCAAACAATGGAACATTTATAGCAAGAATGACAACAACAGGGCCATGCCTCGAAAATAGGCAACATGAAAATAATTTCGTAAAAAAATTATAAGTTACAGCCCTGAACATTTGAATCCACTGTTTTTCCTCTCTTCCTATTATTTCCTCTTCATATCCACCATTTCTCTCATAATTATGTGTCTGGCTTCATTAAAACTGAGATTTACAAGCTCAAATATCAGTGAGGTGTTACTGATTTCAGGGCCAAACAAAGAATGAATTTTTGCACCAATTTCGAGACTTCCTTGACACTGCGCATGTGCAGTGGAGTAAAAGTATGGAGGACCATATAGGACACGTAATTTTCGGTTTTAGATGCAAATTTGGGGGATTGGGGGGTAAAATTTGCATTTGGCCCTAAATATTTTAGAGTTAGCACCAGCTAAGTCTGGGTCATTGGTACAGTATAAAAATATTCCATTTCTGTGAATCAAAGCTAGAAATGTCGCTTACCGAGGCTTAACTTGATTAACATTTTGATGACATTACAATTAGAAATGAAGAAATTCAGCATCTATGTCTGTACCATGATCAGAACATGAGTATATAGAGCAAATTGTTTGTACCCATGCAGGCCACTTTAGATAGATGACAGATATTCATTTACCACCAGAGCAGAGCCCGTTTACAACAATAAACAGACACTGCTCCATTTTCCTGGTATTCTTATAGGGAAGCTAACATTGACAAAGAAAGGTAATGTATTTTATTAAATATGCTGTGAGGTGACATGATGCGATGTGGCATGACATGAAATGACATGACCAAAACAATATACTGCCCTAATACTGTTTTTAAGTTATGATATTTTGGTACAGTCAGCTGCATCTCAAAAGAGCACAACAAATGTATTCTAAGAAAGTACCTTTAACAGGTCTTCATCAGTAACCTTGTATCCAGTTAGAAGCTGAATATTTACATTTGTCATGCCAGTTCCTGCTGATGTTCTTGGCCTGAAATTTCATAAGTCAGTCATCATGCCAGCGAAATTAAAAAATATTATCATGAATGCCCTTCTTGCTTCTTTTATTACATGTATAGCTTTTGTTAAAAGTGTTTCAAATGTTTAATAGCTAAAATAAAGCACAGTTAAGAGAAGGCCTGGGGTTTTAAAGTGTAAACATGCCTGCACATTAGTAGTCTATCATTGCCAATGACAGGCACAACTTGCATGTTTGACAAGCTCCATTTTCCTTGTGCCTAACATAATGACCAGTAAAATTTGTTGAATCTGAACACAAGCCTGAAACCTAAAAAGATGTCTAGTATTAACAGTCTTAACTAATACCAAATTCTTGGTTTATTATCATTAATTGGAAAGTGATCTTTCAGAAAGCTTTCCAATAAATGATAACAAGACAAGATCTGGGTGTTTTTTTTCGGTTTTCCAGTTTGTTTCCTGTTTTTGCAGCAAACTGGAAAACCAATCGTCCAATCAAACTACCTAACTGGGAGGAACTGGATTATTGGCCCCTGTCGACTCTTGTCACTTGATCTGCCCAGCGAAGGGTGAATATGTTGCGTTCTCATTGTCACACTTTCTTCGTTATTGACTTGTCCACTGGACGAGTCAATAAGAGAGAAAATGTAACAGTGAGAACACAACATCAGTTATTATTCATTCATTACATTAATTTATGTGTTTTTTCTGTCCCAATAAGCCTAGCAACTAATTCCATAGAACCCCTAAGAATGATCAAAGGGAAGTTTGGCTGAACCCAATAAAGATATTTACAAACAGTACTTTTTTGTGGTGAGTGGTACCATACAAACTATTGTGGTTTTCTCCAGTTATGGAGCTTGAAGTGCTGTTTGCTATATGTTTTTAACACAGACAAAACTGAACTGAAACCACACTTTTTCCTGAAACCAAACCGAGTCTGAAAAATTACAAATTTAAAGTAATTTGTATATTTTTATACTTACCAATGGCCCAGACTAGCTGGTGCTAACTCAAAGTTATCAAGGGCCAAACACAAATTTTGAACCCCCAATCCCGAAAATTTGCTTGCAAAACCGAAAATTAGAAGTCCTATCTGGCCCTACATACATTTACTCTCTGCGTATGCATAGACGTCAGGAAGTGACCAGAATTGGCGCCAATATCATTCTTTGTAGAAGAGAGTACTACATAATAATTCAGTGGGGAGGAATGAGTGCCCACTCATGGGAGGGCCATCTCCGCCTGGACCATTGGTAAGTATAAAAATATACAAATTACTTGAAATTTATAATATTTTTACACTATAACCCAAAGGCCCAGACTAGCTGAATCGTAAAAAGGCGGAGGGTCTAGGACTTCAGAATTAGTAGATCAACATAGTTCCAATCCTGTAATCCAAGGTGAAAGGAAATTAAAATTATTAGGAATTACATGTATGTCTGTCTCTCAATACAGAAATAGAGAAGACATATCATAGAAAAGGAGCCCAGTTCAAGTAATTCCGTATTCTTAGCATGAAGACTATGCTAATTTGGATGTAATGAGTTCCCAATTTTTTGGCTAGCCTGGACTAAGCCCCAAAAATTAGTATGGCGTATTTGAGAATGAGAGAATATCCCCCACAAGCATACGTCATATACAACAAAACTCCAGCTGTATGCAGGAATAATTATAGACAAAACAACTTAACTCATAGTTACAAATATGAGTTAAGTTGTATATCGCCTGTTTGTAACGTATACCGGAGTTGGCATATGCAGATATGTCGAAAACCGGTGATATAATATATAACATACACATGTCCAATTGAACACACTTCCGAGGTTACCCACAGCCCACAGGCGACCCCATTCAGGCGTACAATAAATTCCAGTAACAACACTCCCCGACCTGTACTATCCGATATCTATGAATCTATAAACATGCGAATATACAAGAGTGAAAGACAAGGTGTATTCGATTGGGTACCGACATTAATAGAAACCTGGATCTAGAAATGGACTAGGTATGTTTAACAGGCCCGACACGGATCGCCCCTGAAATAATTCATAATTTCTAAGGTCCATAACATACAATAATGCGTCTGCCTAATAATTAATTTATTATACGCATGAGCATTGAAATCCTGCATGTAATCATCTGAATACCAGTTAACTGGCTAGGCAGTCTCCGAGGTACCCAAAAACTAGCAATTTATTGATGATGAATTATGTGCTCGTATATGACATATAGACGAACAACCACAGGAAACCAACCAACTAAAAAGTGGATGTGCCCACGAGGTCGCCATAGAACACAACCCAGCTGCCAATTGAGAAGTTATGAAATGCATGTATGTATTTAAACCCATACGTCTTGCCTGGTAGTCACCTCTGAACACATTGGCGGTGGTTGAGGGGAGGGGGGGGGAAAGGAAGTCATATCCAACCCTCCTCACCCGCATTACTCTAATCGTTCTTGTGTTAGTCATCTAATAACATAGGAACCGCAATGGTTCCCTCACGTCTAACCGACTCCATTATGCCACTATGGTCGGAGAAGGACGTGAAGAACAAAAACTTCCCCAGATAAAGAAGGTTCTCTCGTGGAGGAAGCTTCCGGGGAACGTCCCAAAACAGACACCTGAGAAGACTGATCCAAGGGTTCTGTGACGACAGAGGTGCTACCAGTAGGATTTCACAATGAGACTGTTTGATCTTAAACATAATCTACTGAATCAACGGAATTGGAGGATACGCATATCCTATCATTCATCCCCATGAGATCGACAGAGCGTCTACTGCGTACGCTCGATAGTCTGGGCATGGAGACACGAACGTTGGTAACTGATTGTTCCGGTGTATCGCAAACAGATCTATCATGGGGCGATTCAACTGGTAGCAAATCTGCCCAAATACTCACTTATTGAGCGTCCATTCCCGATTGCAACAGGCGACCTTTCTGAGAGAGCGAGTCTGCTAGTACGTTCAGACGACCCGGTATATGACGGATAGAAAGTTGAACATGATGATTCATGACGTATAGGAGAATCTTCTCCGTTAGTTGGCATAACGGAAATGAATGGGCGCCACCCTGGTTTCCAATGTACGCTACTACTATCGAGTTGTCCGACCAAATCTGAACATGGACGTCTGTTATTGTGTGAATCCAATGTTGTAGCGCTAGCCATATTAACATCATCTCTTTGATGTTTATGTGTTTCTCCTGGAACCGAGGGTCCCAAAGACCCTGACACTTCCAGTCTGCAGGACTTAGGGTCGTGCCCCAACCCATCTGACTCGCATCCGTCATAATCGTGAAAGCCGGATCCGGCAGTTGCAGCGGAACTCCCTGAGTTAACCACTGAATATCTGCCCAAATCTGTACCCTTTGTTTTACTAGGTCTGTTAAAACAATACTGGTTCAAGCAAAAGCATCTTCACACTCCAGTCCTGAGTAAAGAATATCTGGAGGGGACATGTGAGCAGGTGGCCCATCAGAATGAGATCCACAGCCGCTCTGCACAGCTCCAACAGTCGCTTCAATTCCCTCACTGTTAATGCGTCTGAGTGCAGAAAAAAAAGCGAGCATAGCAACGGACTAATTTCGCTCTGGGTAACGGCAGAGGAACCAGATTGTTGTGAGTCTCAAATCTCATTCGCAAGTGAATAGACGATTTGTACGGAGCTAGATTCGACTTTTTCTTGTTTACGATGAAACCGAGACGTCGGAGTAATAGAAGCAGACTCTGAACATCGTTCTGAAGAATAATTCTGTTGCCATATCCCTATCATAGCAATCCAAGTAAGCCGACGTTACCGCAGACGGATGAGCTCGGAAGTATGACATTACCGAGTTCATTATTCGAGTGAATGTCCAGGGAGCCAGGTTCAGACCAAAGCATATTGCTCTGAACTGATACACCTTCCCTTGTACGGCGAACCGCAGGTACTTTTAGAATGCCGGATGTACCAGGACATGAAAGTACGCATCCTTAATCTATGCTTGCCGCATATTCCATCACGTGCTTTTACCGACCGAATGGTCTCCATATATAAATTTTTGGAGACATGATAAGCTTGTTTATCCAGCTCAAGTCTATTACCGGTCGGAACGAGCCGTCTGAGGAACAGGTGACTGTAAAAACCTTGAGAATCCTGATTCTCGACGACCTGTATTGCTTCCTCTGATAAGAGAGCCTGTACCTCCGCTAAGAGAAACTCTCTTATGCAAGAATTTGATGGAAGATTTGTCCAATGCGGACAACTTGTTAGTGGGGTTTTTGCTCAGAATGATAGACGTAAGCCATCCGAGGCTACACTTCTCACCACTGATCTTCCGTGATTATTATCCAGTTTTTTGTGGATCTTGATAACCTTATGCCAACTGGCCAGCAATAGAGGTCTAAACCATCACTTGTATGACCTGCGAGGCTTACGGAAGGAGGAACCACGTTCTCCCTGCGAAAAACCTTCTCTCATTGGCCTAGGGGCATCTGACCTATAGTCCCGATCAGATCTACGTCCCTTTCCCGAGTCGCTATACTGACAACCTCCAGAGCAATTATAAGAGGGTTTCTTGTACCCTCGTGAGGAGTTTCCTTTGACGATTTTTGTCTGGAACGCCCTCCTTTACTCTTGTCTGTTGAAGTGGGTCACTGATACGCCGACTTCAAAAGCAGAGCACTAGATGCTTTCTTAGTAGCCTGTTCATAGACTAACAAAAGCTAGTTGTCGAAAATAAAATGCCCAGAAACCGGAGCGACTCGGAGAGAGTTTTTCACCTTATCAGTGATGACGACGCAAGGGCAGCATCACATCTGATTAACTCCAGATTAGCCACTGTTAGGGGGGACTTATATGTGGTATACATAATTGCCCTGGAAAGAACTCTAAGAGAGATACAAACATCCTCAAATTCCTTTCCCCTGAGACATCGCGCCATAGCTCTTGTAAGGTGATCTGCGTAAGACATAATGTCCAAATTCGCTCTATTTGAAGAAATTGCCATCTCAATTGTGTCTGAGCGAATAGTGAATGATACAGGTAAGGATACCTCTAGATCCCCGGCCTGCTCATCCAAACGCAGAAGAACTTTCTGAACATCTTCCATTTTTAAATGAACGTGGTCGAAAAAACGGTATGTATACGGAAGATGAAGATAAGAAACCGCCTTCTTCCCCGCACTCAAGAGGATAATTACAGCGTCTTTTATATGGCCAAAGGCCTGCAACACCTGCATAAACTAAACTGGAAAAGAAAGGACTTCCTCCTTTGTCCGGATAAAGTCTGCACCTAACGACGTCAGCGGTTTCTCTCGTCATCGCAGCATTCTGATTTGGCGGAACAAAGTCAGGGTAGTATTGATGGATGAAAGCCATCGCAACCATGTACTGTTCCGAAAGGGAAGGATAATCCTCTTCCTTATCCCTTTCACCATTCGAGAGAATCAGTTGCAAATTTCGGTCCATTGCATCTGCGTGAACAGACGACTGGACCGACCCAGCACCGTCCGACAGCTCAGATTCTGAGTCTGAGGGAGGCTGCATCTGCACTTGCTGGGATGCTGCGATCAGCTGAGCAATCTGTGACAGCAAGTCCATCATCGAGGCCTGAGGAGCAGATGTCTTGATTGAAGCCAACCCCGGCTGCAGACTAAATAGAGCATCCCGAGTGGAGGACGGACATATGCTCCGGCTTGTGCAAGTTTCTCAAAACAACATCTGACCCCAGACGTTGCTAGATTCGAGAGGGGGGTCTCTCCCGCTCGCAGTCTATCAGACCTCGCTGAGTACATGAACTTGCTGACTTCCTCCCTATTTGCGTTGTTGCTGGGTGAGCTATTTATATTATAGTGCTCGCTCTACACAATCCACTTCTTACCCGGCATCAGAGCACCCATGGACGGAGTACTGCTTCACCATTCGAGCTAGCTGCTTGCAAGAGATTAAAACCTTTAACAAAAGGCTCTAACTCTTGCAATAATGAGCACTGCAGCTAGCTCTATATGCTCCACGGAATGTGACGACGGTAGCACACTTGGATGGTGTCAGAATATCATCACCATGTTCATGTTCCTCTGAAACAGAAATTGACAGAATGAATTAAAACATGGTGAGAGGCTCTGATCCTCAAAACCTCACCGCCAACAACGTACCGCGACACCCGACTCCAACATCAGTCATCCCAGTGCAACACAAGAATGACAAGAGTCCGCAGGAGTGTATCAACTAAAGTCGATATCAGTCCTCCAAACTCCACAACAATATATTTATATAACTGAGATACATGAATAATAGCAATCATAATTAAATTCAAAATATTTTTTGTAAACAAAAAATTTTGAAAAAACACCTAACTTCCCAAAGGGAACATTAAGAGCCCAAGGGCATCCCGATAGAGCCTAAGTGTGGACAAAATCCAAAATTTTTTGAGCTACACTACCAGAATAATAATCCATGTATCCTACAGTATACTACAGTAAGAGAAGATAAACCAGAGGCTCAAGTGAGCCTAAAATGCTCACCTGGCTCAAATTGTCAAAACAGATGAGAGTATCAGCATGTGATCAGCAGCAAGAGCAATTTTTTTGATTTGCTATGACACAACCAAAGGCAACTTTTTTGGCCATTCATTTCTGCTGGTCCTAGGAAAGCTTCCTAGCAAACTCTGTTCTGTGAAGCATTAAAAAAACAACCGAAAGAAATTTTTGTTTTGTTTTAAATTACTGTGTTCTCTCTAGTGCACTTCCCCGCCCCCTCCCCCAAAAGAAAAAAAAAAAAAAATTAAAAAAAAAAAAAACAACCGAATTGATTTGAACAAACTAGAAATTGACACCCCTAGAGATGTTACATACCAAATATGAAAGGATTCTCACTGGTGGATCTGAAGAAGAATTTTCAAGAAATTTTCGCATATTGCTCTAAGTTAAACTTTGGGCTTCAATAAAAAGCCCAAATATTAAGCCAGGGACCTGATTTGAACAACCTTCAACCTAACCCTCCAAGAGGTGTTGTACACCAAATATCAAAAGAATGTGACTGCTGGATCTGAAGGAGATGATTTTAAATGATAATTCCCTATACTGCACTAAGTAAATATTTGGGCTCCCTTGGGAAACTCAAATATTAACCCAGGAACTCGATTTGAACAAATTTGAACTTTACACCTCTAGAGATGTCACATACTAAATATGAAAGGATTCTCTCTAGTGGGTCTGAAAAAGAAGATTTTTCAAGAAATTTTCTCATACTGTACTAAGTTAAAATTTGGGCTTCAATAAAGAGCCCATATATTCATCCAGGGATCCCATTTGAACAAACTTGAATCTAACTCCCTAGAGATGCTGCACACCGAATATCATAAGAATCTGACTTGTGGATCTGAAGAAGAAGATTTTTAAAGATTATTACCCATGTTGCACCAAGTTAATATTCAGGCTCCCACCGGAAGCCTAAATATTAACCCAGGGACTCGATTTGAACAAATTCGAATCTTACACCTCTAGAGATGGCACATACTAAATATGAAAGGATTCTCAATAGCAGGTCTGAAAAATAAGATTTTTTAAGAAATTTTCTCATATTGCACTAAGTTAAAATTTGGGCTCCAATAAAGAGCCCAAATATTCATCCAGGGATCCCATTTGAACAAACTTGAATCTAACCCCCATAGAGATGCTGCATACCAAATATGAAAAGAATCTGACTGGTCTGGTAGATCTGAAGAAGATTTTTAAAGGTCATTCCCCATATTGCACCATAGGAAGCCCAAATATTAACCCAGGGACTCAATTTAAACAAACTTCAATCTGACCCCTGTAGAGATGCTGTATACCAAGTATCAAAAGAATCTGACTGTATGATCTGAAGAAGAAGATTTTTAAAGCTTATTCCCCATAGCGCCCCAGGTTAATTATTTGGGCTCCTCTGTTGAGCCCAAATATGAACCAAGGGGGTCAATTTGAACACACTTGTATTTGACCATCCTATGGATGCTGTATACCAAATATCAAAAGATTCTGATCAGTGGTTCTGAAGAAATGTTTTTTTTCAATTTTTGCAAATATGCTGACTCAACATTTTTTCAAACACCCTAACACAACTGAAGACCATTTTTTTTTAATCCATTCTACCGGTCAAAAGGATGCTTCATACCATACCAAAACAGTTCTCTGTTCTGCGTAGTTTGGAAAATATGGGTATTTGAATTTTTTTCTATTTTTAGCCCCTGGGGTACCCACGGGGCAATGAAAAAAAACATTTTGGGCGTCATTCAAGTATGTTGGACCCACTTATACTACATGCCAAATTTGGTTCAAATCGGCCCATTGGTTCTTGAAATAGAAATTTTAGGCGGAGCCCAAAATGGATATGTGCCCACAGAGAGCCCAAATATTGATCTACCAACTTCTCTTGAACAATCTTTAATCTTCAACACCAAAGAGTGTTACATACCATATATCAAGGCAATCTCTCTGGTGGTTCATGAGAAGAATATTTTTAGGCTTTGGCATCATTTCCCAGAGCCCGAAGAAGGCATCCGCTCCATTTGAACAAAATAGAAAGGGTATACCCCAGGGATGGTTTGTGCAATACATGTTTGAATTTGGCTGAATGGCTGTGGAGAAGAAGCCAGGTTTGCAAAAGTTAACGGACGACGGACGCCAAGTGATGGCAACACCTCACAAAGACTTGCAGTCAGGTGAGCTAAAAACTCCCTTTATATGAGGAAGTTGACAATGTAAACAACATCAATGTAAACAAGACATCAGGCACACACAAAAGGCACAAAGTCAGAACCAATTGAAATGCTATCAGATGCAAAGCTAGATCTTCATACAAAGAAAAAACGATACATCGGATAGAAGATGCAAGACTAAACGGCCTAACACCCCTAGGGTGAGGAAGTAACCCTGCGAAGAAACAGAATAATATTCTGTAATAAATGTTAAACTCCCAAGAAATTTCATAAAAAATTTCAATAAAAAATAGCCAAAAAGCTTAAGAGTTTAACAAGAAGGGTTCATGGAAGGACAGGGAAGGAACACTTAACAAACAGTGGAATAATCATTTTCAAAAATGATGACATCAGGCATATGTCCCGAAATTGGGAAACATAAAATAATTTTATAAATATTACAAAGTTACAGCCCTGAACATCCAAAACCATCGTTGAACACTTCCTTCATCCAATAACAGCCTTGTATCCACCAATTCTTGCATTGATTTGCACCTGGTATCCTCAAAAAAGGAGATTTTAAAGCACAGATGTCATTTCATTGTTGATGACTTTAGGGCCAAACAAAGAATGATGTATGTGCCAATTCCGGTCACTTCCTGACGACTGTGCATGCACCGAGAGTAAATGTATGGAGGGCCAGATAGGACTTTTAATTTTCAGTTTTGCAAGCAAATTTTGGGGATTGGGTGGTTCAAAATTTGTGTTTGGCCCTTAATAACTTTGAGTTAAACACCAGCTCGTCTAGGCCATTGGTTTACAGTGTAAAAATAAACATTTCTGGACATGTTTGAGTGATTTAAAACTTACTATCTCTACTATACAACACGTTCTGTCCAATCAAGTGTTCTGTCCAATCAATTGATGCTGCATACACCTACACAGAAATTTATCATGATTGCCATAGTATCAGGTAATGGTACACAATAGCATTGGGTCTGAATCCCATGTCAAGTAACAAGTTTGGGATGACCTGTACCAGTCACAATGACAGGCAATTTTATTTGCAGGATTGAATGTAAAAAATGTAACATTTCTTTGCATTAGCCCATGACTGCACTGTAAGTGGCATGCACAAAATAGATTTATGTAGTGTAACTACTATACAAAATAAAAAATGTGGAAATAAAATGTTCACTGCATAGAGTAGTAATTCTGTAAATAAATCTTTGGAAAGTTAAAAAATTTATAGTAATTTATATATTTTTTATACTTACCAATGACCCAGACATAGCTGGTGCTAACTCTTAAAATATAGGGCCAAAGACAAATTTTGCCCCCCAATCCCCAAAATTTGCATCTAAAACCAAAGAAAACATGTCCTGAATGGCCCTCCACACTTCACCTCTACTGCGCATGTGCAGTGTCAAGGATGTTCCGAAATTGGCGCATTAATCATTCTAATAACCAGTGCCTAGTAAACGCTATGTACTCAGCGGGGAGGTATGAGTTCCCAACACCTGGGAGGGCAATCCCCATCTGGGTCATTGGTAAGTATAAAAAATATATAAATTACTATAAATTTTTTAACATTTTTATACTGTACCAATGACCCAGACATAGCTGAATAGTAAAAAGGCTGGACGGCCAAGGACATAGAGCAAGATGGAATACGCTCAATTATATAAAATAGAGTCATCCCCTCTAGGGAAAAAGTAGTATTAGGCCTTACATGTATCTTTCTTATTTATGATAAATTAGAAAGATAGAACACCTTCCAAAATTGAGCATCATAGTCCATGTACTCTATTAATATCTAGTATAATCCTTATACTAATAATTTTTAAAGTAAGCCAATAAATAAAGTAAGTCTAGAGAATAGAGACTCTTAATACTCCTTAAAAGTGTCTGAGGATTGTAAAATAATGTCTGTTGACACGTGCTATATTCAAAAGCTATACTTTAAAAACTAAGACCTAAATGAATTTTTAAAACATAAACTTCTCACTAAACAACCATCCCAATAACAGCTCAGAATTACTAACTCCGGAGGAGGTATCCCCTTGTTTTCATAGTAAAACAGGTGACCCAAGGGAACACCCTCCCCCCCCCCCCCCACCCCTCCCTTTTTCTTCCCCTGGGTCAAATAGCCCAGAGTGAAGAGGGCAGCAGAACGGAGTCACTGCCGAAACAGAAGCCTACCTAGCTATAGTAGCAACTGTTAAGTAAATGACATTCTGAGCAGTAGATAATAGACCTAACAATAGAGGCCTCCAGAAATGGACTCGATATTTCTGAGATAAAAATTCATGAATGTGGATGGTTGAGCGCAATGAGCAGCCTTCAAAAATCTATAATAGCGACACTATTAATGTAAGCCCAAGATGTAGAAGAACTCTTACTTCATGAGCCGAAATCTCAAACACAACTGCTGAGTGAATGATATACCATAAGAAGTATCGATAGTTAATTGAATCCATTAGCAATATAATGGAGCGTAACGTCCTTCTATTAGGCATCAAAGACAGAAGAAGCTTACGCCCGTAGTAATAAACAGATATCTATTTATAAATACATAAACTCTAACCGGACAGAGTAAAGGCCTATGCCCGTACGAAGACGGAAGGATCTTAATAACAATAGGTTCCGGATATTAATTAGGAGCCTGACTCTTATGAGAAAATCCAACCTAAATAGTAAAGGAAGTAGTGATTCCGAAACTATGAAAGTGAAAATCATCCACCGATAGTGCATGAAACTCACTGACTCTTCAGTAAAAGAGAAGCCAACAGAATTACTGTCTAAAAGGTCAGAATTTGAAAACTACTGTTTCCAGAGGCTCAAATGATCACTTAGCTAAATAAGAACCGAAGACTCAATTGTAAACTATCATAGAGTGCATAGGTATGAGGTAACATAAACCTATAATCTTAATAATAACAGGCTGCAGTAGATCTTGTCAAACAAGTATACTAAAAAGTTGCAATGACTAGTATGGAGGAATCAACAATATCAACATAGTGATCCCTACACCAACGACGGAAGAGCCTCCACTTTAGCCGCATAGTATAGCGAAGAAGAGGTTCTCCTATAGTAAGAAATCGCATCCAAAGCTCGTCCAGTACAATGCTTACAATGCAATAAGAACCACACAACGGAATACGTGAAGGTTGAGACCTTGCGGGTTGTGATAAAGATGACGCGATTTTACCCAGCGAAAAAAGATCCTCTCATGGAGGAAGATTTCGCGTTAAGTCCCACAGTAGACCTCAGAGTAAATTTACCCACGGTTTCTGTGAAGACAGAGATGCTATCAACAGAAATGTATAGTGGTTGTTTATCTTAGCAATACTTGCTGAAACAACAGCGCCGGAGGATATGCATATCCTATCATTCCGTCCTATTAGATCAATAGAGCATTAACAACATAAGCTCAGAGATCCGGACAAGCAAACACATACGTCTGCAATTGATTAGCAAGTAGTGTCGTAAATAAATTATCATTGGGCGCTCCCATTGATAGCAAATCTGATTGAATACTTGTTTGTTGAGAGTCCATTCTGATGGCAACAAGCGACCCATAAGTGAACGGGAGTCCGGTAAAACAATCAGACGACCCGGAATATGACGGACCGAAGCAGAACTTGGTGTACTATAACAAACAGAAGGATTCTTTCCATTAAATTGAATAATGGAAATGAATGAGTGCCTCCCTGGTTCCGGAGATACGCCACCACTGTCAAATTAACAGACAGGATTTGGACATGTGTTTCTGAATAATGTTCATCCAATGACATAAAGCAAGCCTAAAAAAACATTATTCCGTGGAAGATAAGTACTTGCTTAGAGACTCCGGAACCCAAAGACCCTGGCACTTCGAATCCGTTGGGATCAATATTATATCCCAACCTGTTTGACTGGCAACCGTCATAATTATAAAACTCGGATCCGGCAACTGCAGTGGCACTCTCTGAGTCAACCACCGAATGTTTGCCCCAGTCTGAATCTCTTGCTACACTAGATAGACAAGAGAACGTGTAAATCGAGCAATTCATGAATTGCTGAAAAGTTGCCGTCGAAGAGAAGCTTCTCCGAGAACGAAGCGACTCTGAGAGAGTTCTTCACCTTACTATCCACGCGCGTGGATGTAGCTAGGGCTGCGTCACATCTAACCAACTCCAAGCAGCCACTGAAGGGCGGAGTTATACGTGAACAAACTACTGCCCTCAAAAGAAATCACATTGAGGATCATATCCCGGAATTCTTTCTCTTGAAGACGTAATGATAACGCCTCAGTAAGGTGGATTACATATGATAAAGCGTCTAAGTTAAGTCTATTAGACATCATTGTCGTTTCCAACATTGTGGTTGGAAAAGACATAGACGGCGAAAAAGATTATTTCCAGTCTTTAACCACGCCGTCTATACGCATATGAACTCTCGGTATGCCCTGATCTGCCAAAATAAATTATTCATATAAATGATAAAAGGCAGAAATGAGCATTGCGGACAAGAAACTAAACTATCATGCTTGGTAGCAGGCTTATATATATATAGCGTCGATAAATAATATACATGTTCTAATGACATTATTGGACTGTGTCGGTAAGTCAGGGACAATGTCCCTGAACCGATCCAAAATTCCGTGTCCAATGACGCTATAAGTCTCTTATCCAACATCGCAGCAATGTAGTCCGAAAAAACAATCACTGGAAGATAATGCCGGAAGATATGTATGGCAGCTTCCGATGCTACGAAAGGGAAAACTCGAAATCTTTCGAATCCCTTTCGCCATCCTGTCGGACCCTATAAAGCGTTTGGTCGTCCGTACCTGATGCAACCGCGGACCGCACCGACCCAGCGCCGTCTGATAATTCCTGATTCGACCAAGAAACTGTCGATTGCTGGGATGCTGCGAAAAAACTGTGCTAACTCGGATAGCACGTCCGTCACAGAGGCCTGTGGAGAAGCAGTCCTATGATGCATTGCCGCTGGAAGCTCCGTAATCGTTACCCCGTGCATACTACTAATATGCGAGCGAACGGAGTGTATAGGCCTCGTGTCCCTTGGCTACCGGATGGCGTGACCTGTTCGCCGTGGAATCACTGAATGACGAAACTGATCGGATACATGAGGTCACGTAGCCAATGTGCGGTCGTGTGCACTGCTGTGAGGATGAGGAAGCATTATCGACAGTCTCTCGGACTGTCGATATAACGGAGCGTCCCAAGCGACGGACATATGCTCCGAATGTAAAATATCTGAACCACAACATGCGGTCCCCTATGTTGTTGGACGAGAGAGGGACCTCTCTCGCTCACAGCCCGGACGGACCTGGACAAGCCAGGAACCGGACTAACAGGCTTCCTCCGATCTGTCCTCAATCTGCCGTCACTGGGTGAGTACTAAAGTAATTATAGTGCTCGCATCACCCAAATCTCCTTCCTAGACCGCAACGGACGAACCCGGCAGCCGAACCATTCGATGAATGTACGCTACACCGGGTGGGCTAGCGAATGTCACTCCGTCGATCCTACAAGGGACCTCTTAGGCGATAGACATATTCCATGAGCACTTATTGCCGCTAGCTCTTCATTAACTATGACGACAGAGGCACACTTTTGAAAGACATCTCCATAACTTTGCGAACAAGAAACCAGAAATGCTTGGTAATAGCAAGCATATAATAATAAATATATAGTGTCGTTCATTAATTCGAAAGTTTGTGTGACATTATTGGACTATGTCGGAACTGAGGGACGATGTCCCTGAACCGAACCAAAAATTTCTAAGCCCACCGACGCTATCAGTTTCTTATCCGGCATCGCAGCATTCTGGTCCGACGAAAGAACCTGTAGAAGATCAAGTCAGATGACATACACAACAGCATATGTTGTTCCGAAAGGGAAAGCTCAAAATCCTCCGAATCCCTTTCGGTATCCCGTCGGACCGGATGAAATTTTCGGACGTCCGTACCCGCTTCCGCGGAGCGTCCCGACCCAGCATCGTCGGATAAAACATTATGCGACAGATTCAGTTGTTGCTGGGATGCTGCGATAAGTTGTGCTATTAGGATAGCACATCCGTCCCCGAGGCCTGTGCAGTAGCGGTCTTACGATGCATTGCCGCCGGAAGCTCCGTGTACGTTGACTCCCGCACACTTTCCTATGCGAACGTCCGGAGTCTGCAGGCCTCGTGTCCCTGGCTACCGGATGGCGTGACCTGGTCGCCGATGATTCTCTGACTGGCGAAGCTGACTGGATATCCGAGGTCACGTAGCCAAGAGCGGTCGTGCGCGCTACCATGAGAATGAGGAAGCCTTATTGACAGTCTCTACGGACTGACTATATGTCGGAGCGTCCCGAGCGGCGGAGGTATGCTCCGAATGCGAAACATTTTGTACCACAACATCTGGGGCCAGATGTTGTTGTACGAGAGAGGGGCCTCTCTCGCTCGCCGTCCGGATGGACCAGAACGAGCTATGAACCAGACTAAAAGGCTTCCTCCGTTCTCCCTCTAATCCGCCGTCACTGGGTGTGCATTAGGTTGATTTATAGTGCTCGCATCACCCCAAAACTCCTTCTAGACCACAACGGACGAACCCAGCTGCCGAACTATTCGATGAATGGACGCTACACCGGGCGAGCTAGCGGACGTCAAAGGCCGTCGAACCTACTAGGGTCCTCTTAGACAATTGGCGTATTTACATGAGCACTTTTCCGCTAGCCCTTCAATAATTGTGACGACGGAGGCACACTGTTGGAAGACATCACAGATACATCACCCTAATCTTGATCGTCTGAAATAGAAATTGATAAAGTAGAGTGACCCTGCGGGGAAAGGACCGGAATGTCCAATTCCCCACTAACATACCGTGACATACGCTTCCCATGTTGTCATCGAAATCATCAGATACAGAACAGGAGTTAATGCGAGTACACTGACCACATATAGAATGATTATAAAAGTCAGAGGAAGACTTCCTCTTATTACAATTGATCAATATCCTTTCAATGTGAAAAGAAAACAAAGTCCTGGTACTCGCACCAACCCCTGACAATCAAAATATATAATAATAATATGATCCATTAACATAGAAAAAATAATTGAAATCAAAATATTTTGAAAAAATATTTTTTCAGAACAGCCCAAGTTTCTGAAAAGTAACGTTGAGCCCCAATGGATCCCAAGCCTAAGTGTGGACAAAAATTTTAAAAATATTTTAAACAATTTATGCAACACTTACGAACAATAATAATGTATCTAGTTATGATTAAATTAACATCAAGATATTATTTTCAAGAAATCCCCCCTCACACAGAGGGCCGTTGTAAATGTAAACAATGAGTGTAAAAACACTAAAATAAGACTCCAGGCACCCAGGCCTGAAATCAGTTACCAAAAATACACTATCTGATGCAAAACAGAGACTTCCAGGGAAGAAACTGCAGAACATCAGATGGTAGATGCAGAACACAACGCCTAACCACCCGTAGGTGAAGACGTAAACATGGGGAAAAGAACAGAATTCATTCTGTTACTCAGCTAAAACTCCCAAGAAATTTTAGTAATAATAATTACAAAAACTATGCCAAAAGCATGGGAGAATAGCAAGAGGGGACTTAAAGGAAAGGGAGAGAGGAAAACACTGAAAAATCAGTGTAACTAAATAACAAGAATGACAACAAAATGGCTGCTGCCTCGAAAATAGGTAACTTAACATAATTTCATTAAAAAAATTTAAGTTACAGCCCTGATAATATTCTGTCACACATTTTTCCTCTCCTCCTTCTCTATCCTCCTTAGAATCACCATTTCACTAATATTTATGTGTCTGGCATCATTTAAACTGAGATTTATAAGCACAAAGATCAGTCAGATGTTAAATGATGAAGGGCCAAACTTAGAATGATTAATGGCGCCAATTTCGGAACGTCCTTGACACTGCGTATGCGCAGTAGAGGTGAAGTGTGGAGGGCCATTCAGGACATGTTTTCTTTGGTTTTAGATGCAAATTTTGGGGATTGGGGGGGCAAAATTTGTGTTTGGCCCTATATTTTAAGAGTTAGCACCAGCTATGTCTGGGTCACTGGTACAGTATAAAAATATAACAGATAACAGAAATTAGTATTTTTTTATTTCTTGGAAAAATAACAAGAACACAATAAAATGTAAATTTTTGTTTATTTTAAAATTAATTATCATTCCACACCTTTTGAATATTTTAATTTCTTTCTAATAATGTATGGTGCAAAATAATAATGCAACATCAAAACAATCTTGAGACAAGATACACACACATTAAGGTAAGAAAATATCAGCAGAGATGATGGATGTTCCCCAGATGTGAGCCCAAATGAAACTGCAAAACAATGATAGTTTGTAATACAATGGAGAGAAATTCAATCAAACTGGGCTAGCTATAAGAATTTGAGTGAAAATAGATTGTGTACATGCCTCAATATACTTTTTTTGTTTTTGTTTCTGTCAGGCAAACTATCTGTGACCTTCAGGTTATAACCTTGTGTCAATGTCGTGACACACACTTAATCATGAGCAAGCAGTGTGTGAAGATTGAATAAGATCACACAATTGCATAATTTTGTATGCCAGACAAAGTTAGAATTGTGGAACAAACAAACAAATGGTCTGTGACCTTGACCCTGGAGATATGACCTTGGGTTATAAACAATCATTGTGTGAAGTATGATTCATGACTGGCACATTGAATAATTTTTTTATGGGCTGGACAAACTTAGAATGGAGGAACAAACTAAATGTCTGCACTTTTCCTAGAATGTATGACATTGGGTCAAGGTTGTGACACCACCTTCAGTCTTAACCCTTATGGGCTTGAGGATTTTTATACATTTTTGCTACGCTTTAACAGTATACATCACATTGCTTTGAAGTTGTTTTCAGGCCTGTCTTGGCTTGCCAAGGTACTTAAAATTGTGATTTAGAGAGAGACTTATGTGGGGTACTGGTTCTGCTGAAGAGAAAAGTGATCAAAGTTGGAATTAGGCCCTTAATGGTTAAGCAATCATTGTGTGAAGTATAAACAAGCTCAGTATATTGAATAATAGTTTATGGGCTAGACAAAGTTAGAATGGAGGAATAAATAAACTAACAGTCTGTGATCTTGACCTTGGAGGTATGACTTTGGGTCAAAGTCATGACACATCCTAGAGTCATAAGCAACCACTGAGAATGATGAACAACGTCAGTCAATTGATGATTGTTTATGGGTTGGGCAAAGTTAGAATGGAGGAACAAACAAAGTAAGTCTGTGACCTTGAACTTGGAGGTATGACCTTGGGTAAAGGTCATGACACAACCTTAAGCCATAAGCAATAATTGTGTGAAGTATGAACAAGATTGGTAGTTAAATTAAGTTTTTCTGGGCTAGACAAAGTCAGAATTATGGGACAAACGTCCCAATGGTCCGAGTCATAAGCAATCATTGTTTAACCCTTTGATACTTACGTATGTCTTATGACGTACAAAATCAAACAGCGCATTAATACTTTGTGGTAATTTCTTTTATTATTTTTTAATTTTTTAAAGTTTTAACCTTAATTCCTATATTCTCCCGAATAGTGCTCAGTGACAACAGTTGAGCCAAATGTTATCGCAGCTTAAAATACTAATATAATCCTGCTGTCAGGACTTCTTAACTGGTTGATTGCTAGAAGCCACTATCAGGGCTTTAAAAAAATGAGGATAATAGAGTAAAAGCCAACACTTTACTTGCTTGTATTTCATATTCAGTCAAACACAAATAATATTTTGTTTATATAGATTTGTTCTATTACAAATTATTGGAGATTGCATGTGGGCACTCTGCAATAAGTTATAATAAAACAAGTTTTGAATAAGAAATTTAGACCACCAAAAATAATCTAGCCCTCAACCAGTTAATCACTGATGTGAAAAATAACTTATTTGTACTTTCCGACGTTTGACGTCGCATTTTGAAAAACGTTGAAGAAACTGAATTCCCAGAGACGTTTGAACGTCAGGATAATTAAAGTCTCAAAGGGTTAAAGTATGAACAAGATTGGTCCACTCAATATTTTTTCAATGACCAGATAAAGTTGGAATGGACAAACAGACAAATGGACTAACAGACAGCAAGATGAATGGATGGAAAGATGAATGGACAAAGTGGCTACTATATGCTGCCCTCAAAATTTCAGGGAGCCTAAAAATCAGAAAAGAAAATTTTGCCAAGAGTGAGCACTGAATGCATCCCCATTAGTTAAGCTGTTGCTATGAAACAGCACTCAGTGAAAGAATACAATGATCTATGGAAAAAGTTAAACTGAAATTTATTTTATTTCCATACACTGATAGCAGTTAGTACCAAGATTTATTCTATGATAACTCCTAAAATGTCCAAAATTACTAACTCATTATAAACTAATTCAGTGTTGAAGTAGCTAACCATTAACCCTTAAGGGACTATTTAAAGTAAGGACCAAGAACAAGTGTTTCAGTATTCATTCAATAAGAAATCCTGCAGACAAAAGTGAAACACTCAGACACTAATTTCTTGTAAAGTCTTGGCTACCTCATAGAGGCAGCTTAGTCTTCACTAGGAATCACTGCTCGGTCACTGGACTTATAGAATACTGGAAAGTTGCCTTGGTCCTCAATAGCTGTTATTCTGACTAGAATGTTTGTAATAGGTGCGTCAATATTTATTTGTTTATTTATTGGAGTTTAATGATGCTTTCGACAGCCAGGGTTACCTCATGTCAGATAGTTTTATGGGTGGAGGAAGCCACAGTACCCGGAGAGAACCACCGAGCAATGGTGAGCAACTGTCAGACTCCCCAACATACTAACTCCACACAAGCAGGGTTAGTTAGTAATGGTTGAAGACAGGTGCACCATTGACGTGCATTACGCCGTAGTACACACTGTCACCGCGCCCCACATAGAAAAACGGGATTAAGTGCCTTGTCCAAGGACACAACGTAGTTACCCCAGGGATCGAACCAGAAACCTCATGGTTTTGAAGTTCAGTGCCATAACCACTGAGCCATTGTGCTCCCATAGGTGTTCAAGAAAGATATCAAATACACTGTCATATGAAATTACAAGTTACCTCCCTCAATCTTGACTACAAAGTGCTACCTTGCCAAAACTCATCCCATTTGAGATATTTGACAAATAACTAAAATAAGTTCATAAAAATATTTTTAATTAAACATAGAAGAGACGCCTATCTATTATTCTCTATTACTTACTTGATACATATCTCTAAGCAGAACTGTGAAATACTTTGTGATGCTTCTCTTATTCTTCGTATATGGGGTTTTGTCGCTAACTTAATCTTCCTCTTAATAAAGGAACCAATACGAGAAGCAGTTAATGGCACAACATTATCTGACACACGGAGTTTTTGATCAACACTCTTTCTTGAAATATTTTCTATTATATTAAGTGACATATTGGAATTGGGTATTTTACGTTCAGTAGTCTTGTTAATAGGAATACTAGATATTTTGTAGGTGTTGTATGATAGCTGTATGCGGCTTCTTGATCGAGCTGCTGGGCGTGGTGGAATTAATTCAGCATCGGGTTCACAAACTTCATCATAGTTCTCTTCTGTACAGATCTCTTCTTCACTGTGACAATTTTCTCCACAAACATCACAAATACTGAAAAATTATTTGAAAAATTCTATGAACAACAGTGAATGACAGTTCTAAATGAGAATACTAAGGCCCTACAAAGTAGGTCTTCTGTTTTGCCGGCCATTTTTTTGGAAAATTGCATGTGGGCAGGCATTTATTTTATTTTTTATTTTTGTAATTATTTCTTTGCCATCAAAGTTCATATTCTTGGTTTGTTTTATGCTTTAGGCCTCATAATCTACAGAATAGCATTGAGTGGTGGTGCATTTTATCTCTTGAGTGCAAGAAGGCTTTGAAATGCAAAAGCATTACAAAGCCTTGTTGCACTCATGGGGCAAATTTATCAGTTTTAATAATTTAGGTTAAACATCAGACATAAACCATTTAATTTTAATTTTTTTAAAGTTTGCCTTGGTTATAAAAAGAGAGAATGTGGCAGCCAAAAGGACAATGAGGGAGGGCCTGAGAAACAGATTTTAAACTTTTTTAGGCCTTAAGACCGACTAACTTTATAACAGCTAAAAAATCCCCCACAACACTGCACTGTGACCTGATCCAATATTTAACTAATCATATTACTGTAATTTAAGCCTTATAATCAAAGATGTAAGAACAATAACCTCTCATAATTAGTTAATGTAACAATGTAAAAATCTGGACCTCAAAAAGAAAAATTGGATGGGACACACCTGATAGACCTCACATGAATAAACAGCCTTCCTGTATGAACAAGGACAGGGCGCACACTCAACCCCATCCCAGATGAGAAAAACAATCAGCATATTTAACTGGAGTGCTGGAGCGAATTTCAGGTAGTCAGAGCAGTTCAAATAAAAAGGCACCTCAGATATATAAGAGGGCACTTGATATATTCAGCATCAGTACTGTGCTTCAGTAATCAATTTTAATGTCATTTCGGCTTTCAGAACCAATATGTTTTGTTTTACATTGTATCAAGTAAAAAAAAAATTTTTTCTCCTCAGGGTAATATTAAACACTTTGTTGATTATTTGTAGTACCCAGAGATGGGCAATTTTTGATTTTAGTGAATGCAAAACTCCCCGTCCTCAGATCTGGGGCAGCTGATGACATCCCAAGCAGTATGTTACAGCAAGAGCTCTTGGTGGTGTTGAATGTATGGGGTTGGTCATAATTTGATCCTGTGTGAGAAAATTTTGATTTACAGGCCAGAAAAGAACCCAATCATTACAAAGTGAGGCATTTATCGATGCCTTGAGTGGTGTATTATAACAAAAGAATTTTGCTGAAACGATTAGGAAAACTGAGAACCAATGAATCATTCAGTTGCAACCATTCCATTCCTGATTAACTACAAATTATGAGCAGAGAATATGCATATATTAGAATGATGACTCACAATGATGTGGTCAGAACCTAGATGGAAATTAAAATTTTTTAGTAAATTTTGTTTCTTAACATACCTACCACAATTGTTTACAATTGGCTGTAACGTAAGTGCAAGCCCTACTTCAGAACTAACTCAAGCTAAGAAACTTTTCCAAACATGTTGGAAAAGTGAAAGCGTGCAAAAGCACGAAAAAGATCGAAAAAGCGTCGAGCGAGACCGGTGCTCGACATTACAGGTACTCTCTCTGCACACCTCTTGCATTTACCGAGCGCATGTGCAACAACCATGATGTCAATTCCATATTTCCGCCAATGAGAAGTTTGTGATTTATCGGGAAGGCATCGATACTAAAGTTATCCCCAAGGAGGGTGGGCCTCCAGTAAACAATTGTGGTAGGTATGTTGAGAAACAAAATTTACCAAATTTCTTCTCAACCTACTCACAATTGTTTACAATTGGCTGAATAAACAATAGAAGGAGCTGAATCACATAACCAATACCAACAAGAGCAGCAGAAAGAAATGCAAGAAGGGTAGAGAATAATAGTGAAACCTGTAACAAAAAAAGAGAGAAGGCACCTGAAAAGAACAAGGCTGAGCAGAGCACAAACCTGATAAAAACAAATATAACAAGGGTGCACAACAGCCTGAGCAGCAATGAGAGAGCCTAAAGAAAAAAGGTCCTCAGATTGCTGCTGTAGGTGGCGGAGATAAAAGGAGGAGAAAGTAGAAGCATTCCTCCAGTAAGCCGCATTCATAACATTCCGGAGTGAAACAGAATTGGAGAACGCCCAGGATGTAGAAATGGCAAGAACCTCATAAGCATTAAACCGGTTCGAAACAATATCTGAAGCAGACAAGCTGGAATAAGCCAGCTTGATTGCAAGACAGATCCATCTGGAAATAGAATGGGAAGAGATAGACTGCCTCCTAGGAATGAGAGACAGAAAGAATTTCTTCCGACCACTCTGAATGAACTGATTGTGAGTAATGTAAGTCTTGATCGGACTTACAGGACAAAGAAGAGGCCTCCAGCGATCGACAGCAGGGAGAGCCCGAATAGAGATGGGAGGAGGTACTGAATCAGGAAGTTGATTCTTGGCCAGAAAAGAGCAATCAATAGTGAAGGTGAAACTGTTAGCCTCATTTCTGAAGAAAGCAGAATCAACAGATAGCGCATGAAGTTCACTGACATGTCTGGCAGAAGCAAACACTAGAAGGAAAGTCATCTTATTGGTGAGAAAACGCATGTCGGTCTCAGATAAAGGCTTGAATGGTGCCCCCTCCAAACAATGCAACACCCATGCCAAGTTCCACTTGGGTGTAAGACGCAAAACTCGAGGCCTCTTCAAAGAAAAGTGCCGAATTAGTTTGGAGAGAAAAAGATTACGACCGATGCACCGCTTCCCCACATATGAGAAAGTATCAGACAGCATAGACTGATAGTCCTTTATAGTAATAGGCTGGAGGCCCTTGGAGTCAAAAAGGTATACCAGAAAATCCGCAATTTGAGCGATTGACGGATTATGGTAATCCACGTTTTGAGCTGTACACCAGCGGCAGAAAACCTTCCACTTAGCAGCATAAGTCATGCGAGTGGAATGTCGCCACGATGCAGAAATGCACTCCACTGATTGTCTCGAAAAACCTCTACGTCGGAGACAGGACCTGATCAAAGACAGGCGTGAAGGGACAGGCTCGCCAGGTTGTTGTGATACTTCCTGGGACGACCCTGGGAAAGAAGATCGCAACATAGAGGTAGACGATTCGGCCGATCTGCCAACAGAGGCCGCAGCAGATTGATCCACACCCTCAGTGGAGACAGAGGTGCGATCAGAATGATCCTGCAACTGCAAGCACAAATCTTTGCCAACACTTGAGGAAGAATCGGTGCAGGAGGGAAGGCATAGCCGATCCAACCTGTCCAGTCCAGAGACAGAGCGTCTACTGCAAATGCCAGTGGATCTGGACAAGGAGAGACAAATGTCTCTACCTGATGATTCCAGCGAGTGGCGAAAAGGTCGACCAGAGGACGTCCCCACCGCTCGCAAATCGCCTGAAACACTGACCGATTCAGCATCCATTCGGTAGGAAGGACACTGAGTAGAGACACCGAGAGGATCCAACATCACACCCCAGCCCCGATCGCTGGAAACCACAGTAAGGATGCAATCGGCCGAAGGAAGATCCAACGGGACATCCTGAGTCGACCAGGGAACATCGGGCCCAACGGTGGAGGTGACGAAGCAGGGACCGAGGAATAGGAAGATCCAGGTCCAGAGGATCCACATTTGGACACCAATGATCCAACAGGAAGTGTTGGAGAGGTCGGACAAACAAGCGACCAAACGGAATGAGATCCGTCACCGAACCGCAAAGGCCCAGCATCTGAAGGAAAGTCCTGGCCGAGACCGAGGAAGATTGGAGCAGGTTCCGAGTCAAGGCGGAAAGAATCGTCGCCCGAGCATTGGGAACCAACACCACATTGTGAAGAGTGTCGAAATCCATTCCCAAATGACGAAATTGCTGAGAAGCAACAAGATCCGACTTCTCGCAATTGACTCTGAAACCCAGTGACGCCAGTAGGACCCGCCGGACATCAGACTCCAGAACTGCAGCATTGTGGTGCCGTTGGAGGATGTCGTCCAGGTAGGCTGACAAAGTCACAGCTGACTGAGTACGGTGAAAAGCGAGCACATGTGACATCAGTGGGGTGAAGGCCCAAGAAGCCAGATTCAAACAGAATGGGAGAGCTTTGAACTGAAAGACTCGATCCCGAAACGAGAACCGAAGGTATTTCCGTGACGCCAGATGAATGGGTACATGGAAATAGGCATCCTACAGGTCGATACTGGCTGCAAAGTCGTCCTGATGAACTGAACGTCAAACCAACCGGAAAGTCTCCATACTGAAATGAGGTGCTATAATGGACTCGTTCAGGATACTCAGCTCGATGACAGGACGAAACTGGCCATTTTTCTTTTGTTCCAAGAAAAGTCTCGAGTAAAACCCCGGTGAAAGGGTGTTCCTGACCACCTCAATCGCCACTTTGGAGAGGAGATTGTTGATCTCCTGCACCAGAAGGTTCCAATGCAGAGAATCTGAAGGTACCTGAGTCGGGAGGGGCACCCGAGATAAACAGGGGTACCGACAGAAGGACAGTTGCAGACCGAATTGGATGACGTTGAGGACCCAAGGGTCCAACGTTATCTCTGTCCAACGGTCGAAAAACAGCGACAGCCTTCCCCCGACTGGAGGCAAATCGAGGTGAGTACCTTCATTTGCGGCCTCTATGAGGCCCCCGAGAGAAGAAACCACCACCTCGGGAAGCAACAGAGTCCTGAGACTTTCCTCCCTGAGGCTGCCAGCGAGCCTGGCCGCGTTGGCACTTCTTCTGAGCAGAAGGAGTGGATGGAGCCGTAGACATGGCAGATGTGGCAGACGTGGCCGATGCAGCAGGGCGCTTGGCAGGCCTGGAACGACCACCACCCGCAGCAGCAGGTTGGTCCAGTTGTCGTAACAAAAGCTAGTCCTTCGAGTGACGAAGAACCTCACCACGGACAGCTTCCACGGAACCATGGAACAGCTGAGGTCCAACCAAAGAAGCAGACCTCAGAACAGCACGCTGCTCAGAAGGAAGGGATGGAGAAGAATCCAACACTGCATCCCAGCGTGCAAGCTCCAAATTAGCCGTGTTACAGGCGCGAGTGTGTGTCAGGTTCATAAGAGTCTGCAACAAACTACACAAAGGTGCCTGAGCATCATCAAACTCCCCTGGTGGAAAATATGAGGCCAGGGCAGTGACGACATGGTCCGCGCGAGATAACATACCCAGCATCTCTCGGGACAGGCCCAATATAGATTCAACTACCGACATCGGGAGAACTGCTGACTTAGGCTTAGTCAACCTGAGGGAAGAAGAATCTTCATCCACAGTAGTCATCCCTTGGAAGACTGGTGGACAGATGGATTTGTAAACACATAACCGCGATGGAGGCAGAAAAGCATCAGCTCATGAAAAGAAATAACCCTTCAGGGCCTTGGAATGCATTTTGGCGTTCAACCCCCGGAAGGACTCAACAACCTGAGCCGATTGCAGAGGACGCAAAACCCCAGAGTTAGAAGCTCAACAGGGTTACGGCGCTCCACAGAGGACTGCGGCCAGACGGTCATTGATGGCTGGTCTGAAGGCTGAATGTCTGGCAATAAGCCAAAAACAAAATCCAAAGCCTGCCCCAAGACTGATGAGGGGGCCCGTTGCCTTCAAGAAAATCGTCATCCTCTGTAGCAGAAGAGACGTAGCCTAACTCGAGCTGACCAGCAGGAACCGCCTGTGAATACTGAACAGTATCCAAAGGGCCAGGCGAGGAATCTTGGTGACCGACCAAAGGAGGTTGTGCCTCAGGAGGCACAGGGAAGCTAACTTGAGGGTTACTAGAAAGCAACCAGGTGAGTGCCAAAATGGCCTGTCGCAGCTCAACCTGAGAATCCGTCGTAGCAGCAGCTGCCGACGGAGTGTCTTCCCAACGGACCGTTCTAGCAGAAGAACCCAAATCCTCAGAAGGGACCGACGACAAACGTCGATCAGCAGACAGAATAGGGAGACGGTGAGAAGACACTGGAGGATAGTCCCAAGAGTGGCGCCCAGGGGCAATCACTGACCTCTGCGGAACAGAAGGCCCGGCCTGCAAATCCTCTAGAGAGACCGACAGCGAACGTCGATCGGTAGCTGAACCTGGGACACGATGAGAAGACACCGGAGGATTGTCCCAAGAATGACAGGAACCTAACATTGGCCTCTGCGCGACAGAAGGCCCCAACTGCCCATCCTCTGAGACTGACGACAAGCATCAATCAACAGCCAGACTTGGAACACAGTGAGGAATAACCGGAGAAAGGATCCAAGAGTGACAGCTACCTGGAGCTGTCACTGACCTCTGCCGAACAGCAGGCCCTGGATGCCAATGCCCCAGCCCCATCCTGCTAGTCTGCACACCAGCAGGGGAAGGCGGAACAACAAACGATTCGCTCGAGGGGCGAGGAATCGCTGCTGAAGTGACCGAATGGCCCAACCGACCAGGAGCAAACCTAGCCAGATGAGACGGAGCAGACAGCAAATCCGCACAGCTTCACTGAGGAGCCAGGGGAGGCTGTGAGCTTAGAGACACACCAGCAGATACATTCTCGGACCCCCGAGACTGTACACCATCTCCAGAAGAGATGGAAGAGCCATTATCATACAAGATAGGATCAGCAGGAACAACTTCCCCAGCAACTGTCGACGGCACAGGAGGCAAATCGGAGAGAGTCACCGAGCTGACCTCGGAGAAACTCTCGACGAAAACAGGTGACATCAGAAGCCAAAGAGACCACAGTCTCCACTTCAGGCATCACAGCACTAGCACCGTCAACAGTTGCAGAGGAACTTGCTACAGAAAGAGACTGATCAATATCCTGCATGACAGAGTCAACACGTGCACTCCCAGAAATGTCTGAAGAGGCACGGCTATCCTTACCCCGAGAACAAGGGGTTCTAGCCCTGGAGAGAACCACCTTGTTCACGGATGCCCAGAATTTAGAGGACCAAACCCCACAAATACCACAGGAATGGGTCTGTGTGCAATTGTTGCAAGTGACACAAGTAGCATGAAAATCATTTACATGTTTCACCTGCAAACAAGAGGTACAAGGAATTGTTTTAGGCATAATTTCAATTGGGAAAAAATCCCCAAGATGATCAAAGAAATCAAGCTTCCCGCCTACGGAAAACCGAACAACAATGGTCGCGTTTACATACCGGGGAAAAGCAAGAATATGTATGAGAAGACAAGCAAAAATGAGCATAAATATTATGAAACTAGATGGTGTCACTTGTGTGCAAAGCACACTATAGTGTATCCCCGCATTTGCATCCTTGACTTTGTATGAATGCTTGATACAAAGATGAAATGTATTATATGACACACTAAAATCATATTGAGTGGCACAGGTGACACAGCTTCGTGCGCACCTACAGACTCCACTGCAACATTTGGGCATGGTTTTAGCATTTCGAATTACATACATGTACCCTGGGAGCCTTTCGCCGGAAACGGTCTAAGAAAACATGAAAGTGGCAACGGTGGCACCCCAAAAATCCGAAACCTTTGTGCACATCTACAGACCCTACTGCAACTTTTGAGCATAGTTTTAGCATTTCAAATTACATACTCTGGGAGCTTTTCGCCGGAAATGATCTAAGAAAACACGAAAGAAAAACGGTGGCACCGCCGTATGGCATCTGAAAAATCTGAAACCTTTGTATGCATCTACAGACCTTATTGCAACATTTGAGCATGCGTTTAGCCTTTCGAATTACATACCCTAGGAGCCTTTCGCCGGAAACGGTCTAAGAAAACACAAAAGTGGCAATAGTGACACAGCCACTTAGCACCAAAAAAATCCAAAACCTTCCTACGCATTTACAGACTCTACTGCAACATCTCAGCATGGTTTTAGCGTTTCGAATTACATACTCTAGGAGCCTTTCGCCGGAAACGGTCTAAGAAAACACGAAAGTGGCAATGTTGGCACAGCCACGTGGCACCTGAAAAATCCGAAATCTTTGTGCACATCTACAGACCCTACTGCAACATTTGAGCATGGTTTTACCATTTCAAAATACATACTGTAGGAGCCTTTCGCCGGAAATGGTCTAAGAGAACATGAAAGAGGCAATGGTAGCACAGTCACGTGGCACCCCTAAAATCCAAAACCTTCGGGCGCATCTACAGACCCTACTGCAACATTTGAGCATGGTTTTAGGATTTCGAATTACATACCCTAGGAGCCTTTCGCCGGAAACGGTCTAAGAAAACGTGAAAGTGGCAACAGCACAGCCACAAGGCAGCTGAAAAATCTGAAACCTTTGTGCACATCTACAGACCCCACTGAAACATTTGAGCATGGTTTTAGCGTTTCGAATTACATACCCTAGGAGCCTTTCGCCGGAAACGGTCTAAGAAAACACGAAAGTGGCAACGGTGGCACAGCCACGTGGCACCTGAAAAATCCAAAACCTTCGTGCGCATCTACAGACCCCACTGCAACATTTGAGCATGATTTTAGCGTTTCGAATTACATACCCTAGGAGCCTTTCGCCGGAAATGGTCTAAGAAAACACAAAAGTGGCAACGGTGGCACAGCCACATGGCACCTGAAAAATCGGAAACCCTCGTGCACATCTACAGACCCTACTGCAACATTTGAGCATGGTTTTAGCATTTCGAATTACATACCCTTGCAGCCTTTCGCCGGAAACGGTCTAAGAAAACACGAAAGTGGCAATGGTGTCGCAGCCACGTGATAGCTGAAAAATCCTAAACCTCCGTGCGCATCTACAGACCCCACTGCAACATTTGAGCATGGTTTTAGCATTTCGAATTACATACCCTAGGAGCCTTTCGCCGGAAACAGTCCAAGAAAACACAAAAGTGGCAACGGTGACACAGCCACGTGGCACCTGAAAAATCGGAAACCTTCGTGCGCATCTACAGACCCCACTGCAACATTTGAGCATGGTTTTAGCATTTTGAATTACATACCCTAGGAGCCTTTCGCCGGAAACGGTCTAAGAAAACACAAAAGTGGCAACGGTGGCACAGCCACGTGGAACCTGAAAAATCCGAAACCTTCGTGCACATCTACAGACCGTACTGCAACATCTGAGCGTGCTTTTAGCATTTCGAATTACATACCCTAGGAGCCTTTCGCCGGAAACGGTCTAAGAAAACACGAAAGTGGCAATGGTGGCGCAGCCACATGGCAGCTGAAAAATCTGAAACCTTCGTGCGCATCTACAGACCCCACTGCAACATTTGAGCATGGTTTTAGCGTTTCGAATTACATACCCTAGGAGCCTTTCGCCGGAAACGGTCTAAGAAAACACAAAAGTGGCAACGGTGGCACAGCCACGTGGAACCTGAAAAATCCGAAACCTTCGTGCGCATCTACAGACCCCACTGCAACATTTGAGCATGGTTTTAGTGTTCCAAATTACATACCCTAGGAGCCTTTCCCCGGAAACGGTCTAAGAAAACACAAAAGTGGCAATGGTGGCACAGCCACGTGGCACCCAAAAAATCTGAAACCTTCGTGCACAGCTACAGACCCTACTGCAACATTTGAGCATGGTTTTAGTGTTTCGAATTACATACCCTAGGAGCCTTTTGCCGGAAACGGTCTAAGAAAACATAAAAGTGGCTAAAGTGGCACAGCCATGTGGCACCCGAAAAATCCGAAACCTTTGTGCACATCTATAGTCCCTACTGCAACATATGAGCATGGTTTTTAGCATTTCGAATTACTTTCCCTACGAGCCTTTCGCCGGAAACGATCTAAGAAAAACATGAAAGTGGCTACGGTGGCACAGCAACGTGGCACCCGAAAAATCCGAAACCTTCGTACGCATCTATAGACCATACTGCAACATCTGAGCATGGATTTAGCATTTCGAATTACATACCCTACGAGCCTTTTGCCGGAAACGGTCTAAGAAAACACAAAAGTGGCTACGGTGGCACAGCCACATAGCACCCAAAAAATCCGAAACCTTCCTACATATCTACAGATCATTTAGCAACACCCTAGTGTAATTTTAGAACTCTGAATTACATAGGTTGGGACTATTCAGCAAAAAAGTGAAAAAATAACGCATTTTTTAAGTGGCTCCACAGAAGCCACCTGGTGGCACAAAAATTTAAATGTTGTATTTTTGGGTTGCACAGACCGTATCGAACAACTGTAGAAAGTTACAGCATTTCGAATTACAAAACCGGACGTACGGACGTACGGCTGTACGGACGGAGATCAAGACAATATCCCCGCATTTTTTAAAATGCGGGGATAATAATAATCAATTTAGAGCTTGATAAAGGATACAGTCCACTTGCACAAAAATTGACAATAAGCACATACAAAATTAAGTTGTTCATGAAGATAATAGCAAATAAACAGCACGAGTCACAAAATTTCCGACCATGTACAATGGCGGAAATAAAAGGAATTAACGTCACGATTGTTGCACATGCGCTCGGTAAATGCAAGAGGTGTGCAGAGAGAGTACCTGTAATGTCGAGCGCCAGTCTCGCTCGACCCTTTTTCGATCTTTTTCGTGCTTTTGCACTCTTTCACTTTTCCAATTTGTTTGGAAAAGTTTCTTAGCTTGAGTTAGTTCTGACGTAGGACTTGCACTTACGTTACAGCCAATTGTAAACAATTGTGAGTAGGTTGAGAAGAAATATTTTGTGTTAGTGGTTAGTGGTCTCAGACAATAAGAAAAGCTCAGAACATAAATAGGCAAATCTTGCATAAACTACTCAGAGTTAACAGAATATAATACTTGGGACTGGTAAACATGCCCATGTATTTTATGCAAGCTTTGCATAAGTTACATGCTGCATTATTCCAATTTTCTGAATTCACTAAAACAAAAGTTCTTCATATCTCTGTCCCGAGTGATGTTTAATGCTTTACCTAATGAACTGGCCACATCTGCCAGGGTAATAGACAAATTCAGCAGTACAAAAAAAAAAATTAAACAAAACCATGCTTTGTGAACTTTACTGAACAAGCTAATGGAGCTAGTTCGAATGAGGGGGCACATGATAAGGTTTCGTTGAAATGTTTTGAAAAATTTGAAAAAAATAATATTAAAAATATGATAAATTTTGATATCGTCGGCATTGAGTCAAGGATTAACTGGTAGCAGAAATCATAGCTAGAAAAAAAACGTGTATCCACTCTGGTAAAGATTAATTGTTTAGTCATTTCAACACCACAGCTTTGATTTTATGAGAAATTCGAGAAGAGATTCAATCATCATCATATCTGTCATGGGAAAGGGGTTCTAAAGACACTCTCTTTGTTTTTTTGCAACGATCAACGCGATAGAAAGTCTCCAAAAATTAGATGAGCAATTTAAAAAACTTGTTTATGAGCACATTCAATAACCCTGCGATTCAGAAACCATTTTCCTGTCCTTTCATGGCCCTGAAAATTAATTTTCAAATTGAAGGACATTCAGGAATTCCAAGGATCCATGCACAAGTACCCTATTTTGGATCTGGTACTTGGAACGGTTAATGTATGGAGTATCAAAGATGAACTGATCATTTTGATGCCAGTGTACAGAAAGTTAACCCTTTACACACTGATGTCAAAATATCAAAATTGAATTCTGTCAAACAAGATTGAATTGGTAAAATTCCAGTCATATTTGATACATCACAAATCCATTCATCGCTGATTCACGACATGCAACTAACCACTAGCTCTGCCAAACAAGACTGAATTGCTTAAATTCCTAGTTATATTAGGGAAAAACTCTGCTGCTTGAAATTTTGTTATTTTTACACCAGGGTGCAAAGGATAAATGTGAGAAGTTAAATGGTTGAATGCTAGAAGCCACTATCATGATTCTATTGAAAAGACCTGAAAGCAACTTACTGGACTTTAAGCTTTATTAACTTGCAGAAAAACTATGCTTATCTGTAATTGTTTGTTGAAATTTAATGGAAAGTGCCAAGGCACTCTCCAATAAATAACAACAAAACAATTATTTCTGAAAAAAATCTTGCAAAATTAAGACACCTCATACCAGTATCAAGGAATCTTAGAAAAAAAATATTCATGTCACAAATCACCTTTGAAAAATAATTGGATTAATAAACTTACTGATCTGGGTTAGAAACTTGGGAAGATATTGCGTAAAAATCTGCAGTACACTTAGTGTCATCAATGAATGATTCTTTGTAGTGACAATCCATTCTGACATTAGCATGGCCTCCACCTTCTGCTCGAATAATTAGTGGTTCATCAACATTGATCTGTTAATAAAAAAAGGTTCAATAATATTAGAAGTTATTTTTTTTCAAAGAACTGTTTTGATAATTGTACATTAATAATAGTAATTGTTTTTTTTCTAAGAGCTTTTTGATAATTTTCATTATAACAAAATCTATTCATGGAGATAATCTTGAGTGATGATCTGAAAAGAAATCCTGAGAGTCAAGAAAATGTATTTATTATTAAATGATAGATTATCGAAAAAATTGTGGAAAGATAGAAATTGTATCCCCCACTGTGAAGATAAAGAAATTTTCACTTTCACAGTATCAATCAAAATGGTGGTTTTCAAAGCATCACTTCAAGGTGAATACAAGTCAAATTATCACAGGAAATCATCAATTTGTTCTAAAAATGTATAATGAAAAGAAAATCTAGTGTTTTAGAGTGGATAGGGATCATTTCCAGCAATAATTCAACATGTATTCATCTTGAATTTATGTATGAAATCTGCCAGCTGAATCAGATTGCAAGACGCTACCTGTTCCGAGTATAGATCAAATCACTTTCACGTATCAATGCACATCAGCTATTTACTTTCAATCATCAATTCAAGGTTGAAACGAGTGGAATTATCGATAGGAATGATGAGATCCTTATAAAAAGCATATAATAAAAAAGAAAATCTAGTGTTTTTGAGTGGATACCAAAAATTATCTCACTCATGACTGAGACAAATGGTTATTTTCGCTTGCGCAAAATAAACATTCTTCTCGGTCATGAGTGAGATAATTTTTGATATCCATTCAAAAACACTAGGTATTCTCAATATATTTCATGATTGCACACACACCTCATCAAACTATGGGTGGAATTCACTAATGCAATATCCATTTCCATTTTTAAATTCATCATTGCTTGGTCTTTATACTAAATTCCTAGTTGGAGTTTAATGTTTTTGTAATTTCGAACATCTAAACCGTGGTTCTGCTGATTAAAATGCTCTGCTGCAAGTATATTTAATTTTCAGAAAAACTTATCAGTGAAGTATTCACTTATTGTGACTGAAGTGGAAGACCATTTCCATTGCACCTATAACTTGTTCAAGTTTGATCCAAAGTCATTTCAATTTCTGGCAAGACCTTTATCAGGAAGACCTGATTGTATTAGTTTATGAAGATGGCACAACAGTTACCTCTGTGACAGTTTTTTTAGGTTTGCTGGGCAGTTCAAGTCAAGCTGTGGCATGACCAGTCTGCACAAAAAATCTGGAAATACAACAGCTGCACATCACTCCATATCAATTCATCCCCACTGTTACAATGAAGTGTTAGTAAAAGAATTATCAACAAAAAATTCTCAGTACATTTCATTTCTCAAATTCAACATTGGTATAAAAACAGTCTATTCACTTTTGTCGGGAACTCCAGTTCTCAACTCCAAGCCATATATATATAATCATCAAATGAAAACCTGCATAGAACAAAAAGATTTGCTGTGTGGTATCATACTCTTGTTCATGCATGATTGGCATCATTATAAACTGCCTATGTTTTTTGATGGTACTTTTGGAATTTACGAAAGACAATAGTTAATACAATTTTAAACTCTTCCAACATCAAAATTGCCAATCCCTTTCTGCCACGATTGTATCTCAACCAGGGACCGACCTGAGCATTTAAAAAAAATAAGAGCCAGACTTGGAGCCTCCTTTTGAAATCTAGAAGCCAGATTTACTTCTTAGCCAGAAGAATGCTAAATTATTGTTGATTATCAAAATTTGTTCATGTGTTTTCCCTTGTTACAATTTATGGGAGAGTACCTAGAGACATTCTCCCATAAATTGAAACAAGGCAAATCCACACAGATGATACAATGTTAATTCAAAGATAATATGAAATACATTTACAGAACATGAAGTCTTTGTGCTGTAGTGCCTTTACACCAGCATAAAGCTCAAATATGGGCATCAGGCACTCAATCAGTTAACTGTAGTTATATTACTTTTTGATAATGATCTTCTTGTTTGAAGCTTTCAGCTGTGTAGGACATACATTTGTTCATTTAATTACATTCCTTTTTGGCATAATTAAAGTTGCTTCAACAATGATTGAAAAATATTTTTATTACCCAATAACCATAGTTCCAAGTCAAGTCTTGGCTGCCTGAGTGTGCAATGGAGGAAATGGGGTCTTACGGTTATGAGCCAACTTAGAAGCCTATATTTAAGATTGAAGAGCCAGATCAGGATTTTAGGAGTCAAATTCACATTGGCTCCTTACTAGGTCAGTCCCTGATCTCAAAATGCAGGATCTCTTTTTCAAAACTATTTATCTCTTTTCTTAAGCTGTTAAATTTTTAAGCTCTGAGATCAATGCTAGAAATAACTCTGGTCCATGGATAAGGAAAAATTAATTTAGACCAAAACCCTAAGGACACAACTGGAAGAACTTTGATGTCAAGAAATCAAAACTGATGTATGGGAATGAGAAGACATCTTTTCCAGCTACCGTATATGTCCGTGTATAAGTCGCCCCCGTGTATAAGTCGCACCCCAAACTCACACTTGGAATTCCTCCCTTTTGCCTAAAGCCCATGTATAAGTCGCACCCCCATTTTTAAATTTTTGCAGTCAAAAAGAATTAGTTGCAAGTTTCGTTTTGCCAATTTGGGGCAGTTTGGGATGCAACGGAAATAGGTAAGTTTTCACGAGTTACCACATGGTGAATAAGATAAAAAAATAAAGGAAAATTATTATTAAAGATTTCAAAAATACTCGCATTTATTTGTTTTTCGTTGTTTGTTTTTCACCCCAATGTCTTCATCCCTGTCAAGAAAATCCAATGCTCGTTTGTGACTGAAACTTCAAAGTTTCAGAATCTGAATGCCATTTGCGCCGTAAACTGCGCAGTTGTTGTGATTAAGTTGGTTTTTCTGAAACGTTCTGAAAAAACCAATAAAAATACAACAAATGCGCAGGTTACAGCGCAAATTGTTTTCAAATTGTTGTCCCACTTAAGCATTGTTGGTGCTATTGAAACTAACTTTACCTGGTGCACGTGTGTGTAATTTATAACCGGACATTACACATCAGTGAATTGGGGTTCATGGAATAAATAAATACTTCTCTCCAGGTATTGCTGGCATACATTTAATGTGTTATTATTTATTTTTTCGTTATTTTGATGATTTTGTATTTTTTTTTGGTTTCATCCATATTGGCCCCACAAACCTGTTGATTTCTGGTACACGCACTGATGTAAACACATGGGCCGATTGAACAACGACAACTAAATAGAATACTTCTAGATTATTATTTATGGATAAAAGTAACAGAAAACACAAATAATATTTTATTTTCTGAAGAATTTAAACTGAAATAAAATGAAAATAATTTTGGTGAATCTGCACTCAGTCAAAACCACACGATTGTACTGTGTGTTATACAATTGACAAACGGTAGGAACAACGTTTGTCCGAAGAAGTCAGTCCCCTGAAAGTTCTCTGAAACAAGTCGTACCCATGTATAAGACGCACCCCCGACTTTGACATAACATTTCAGGTAAAAAAGTGCGACTTATACATGGACATATATGGTATGTCATTTCCATGCAGTATGTACTTTGTCTGTTATTTGTTTTGTTTAGATTTTATATATGTGTATGCTGCAAAATAAAGTTTCACACATATCTGAAATCCAAACAAGAACTTTAAATGCCCCAGTAACTACTATACATTGCCTTATAAACTCTAAAATAATCTCCCTATCTGCATCTGAAATATGCAGGTATTTCTTATCCAGTAGGCATTGTGTCAAATGCATGGACCAAGTAAACCAGATAAATGTTCTCATCAAATGTTTACCTGCTGGATGGAACAAAAAGATTTGCTGAGTGGTGTCATGCTTAACACACATAGTCCTACATGTACCCATCAAAATGTCCTCATCAAATATACTGAAAGGACAGTATAATATATAAACAAGCAGAACCATCCTACCAGACTCTGATGAAATAAAAATAAGAATAAAACTAGTCAAGAAACACTGTATATATATGGGGTACCAATCCAGGGATTTTTCTTAGCATTCGTTTATCGGCCTCATTCCCAATCACAATCAGTCTTTAAGTTTCCCCAATTACCACCTGCAAATCCTAAATCATATAACCTTAGATTGAGTATGTTAAAAAAACCCAGTTCTATGGGTCTGATAAATTGACAAGATAATAAGTTGGAGACTGATGGAAGTCTCTGTTAGACTTGGCCACCTGCCACAGGTCTATGTAGGTTAGAAGCTTAGATATTTTTAAGTTATCAGGGTTCGAACACCTACCAGGAAAAAATATTCCATAGTTTTTCCAGATTTTTTCGAAACATGTCAGCCCATTTTCAATATGTGTTAACAAGTTTTTCAAATTTAGGAAAATGTTCTGACATATATGAAATCTGCCCAAAACAATGGATGCAAAAAATATACACTTATCTGAGCTTGCACATGGTTAAACTGACCCAATTCAGACAAGTTTTACAGAGATCAATTCCAAGTTGAATTGTGGGAAAAATGTGCGCCTAGTAATTTTTTTTTTTTTACAATAGTGCGCAGAGGGTTAACTACTTAAGCAATTATTTTATTCACGTTATTTTTCTTCAGTGGGAGAGTTAAAAAAAACTTTTCAGGGAACTTCAGGATGATTCTCAGGGAAATTGGGTAAATTTCAGGAAAAGCATGCGCGCAAACAATATACATGGGAATAACTGTAAAATTTCAGTTGTTGGATCACTACTGGCACCAGTGGTTCATAGGCTAAAAATGTGCTGATACCCTCTATTCCATGTTTAACAAGAGATGGTCACTCGGAAGTGACTATGCCACTGACATGGTAATGACCTTGATCTGTGACCTTGACCTCCATGGTACAAAAAACAATTTTGTGACAACACATCATCTCCCCATAAGCAACATGTATGCGAAGTTTCAACAAAATCCAATGAAGCATCTCAGAGTTATGGAGTGAACACGAAAATCTTCTGACAGACAGTTGACTTCGATCTGTGACCTTGACCTTCATCGAACAAAAATATGTTTGTGCGCAACACATCGTCTCCTCAAAAGCAACATGTATGCAAAGTTTCAACAAAATCCAATGAAGTATCTCAAGAGTTATGGAGCGGACACGAAAATCTTCCTGACAGACAGTTGACCATGATCTGTGACCTTGACCTCCATCGAACACAAAACATTTTGTATGTGGCACAGCGTCTCCTCATATGCAACATGTATGCCATGTTTCAACAAAATCCAAAGAAGCATCTCAGAGGTATGGAGCGGACACGGTAATCTTCCTGACAGTTGACCCTGATCTGTGACCTTGACCTCCATTGAACAAAAGAAGATTTGGTGCGCGTCACATCGTCTCCCCATAAGCGACATGCATGCCAAGTTTCAACAAAATCCAATGAAGTCTCTCAGAGTTATGGAGCGGACACGGAAATCTTCCTGATGGACAGTTGACCTTGATATGTGACCTTGACCTCCATAGAACAAAAACAAATTTTGTATGCAACACATCGTCTCCTCAAAAGTGACATGTATGTCAAGTTTCAACAAAATCCAACAAAGCTTCTCAGAGTTATGGAGCGGACAAGAAAATCTTCCTGACGGACATACACGCAGACAGATGGAGAGTCAGATGGACAGAAATGACAAACACTATATGCCCCTAAAAGAATTTTTCCAGGGGCATAAAAATCATTGCTTGAATATCCTTAAACCTCCCCCTTTTTTTCAAGCCGGTCCCTCCTCTGCTAACACCACCCATGGTTACAACTTGACCAAAGTGCACCAAGCATATAATTCCCTTTTGAAATGGGCAATAAAGTTTAATTCCATCTTTCATGACACATGTAATTTAATCCAACTTTCCCCTTTTTAGATGTGGCATTTCTTTACATGCACCAATTTCAGTGAGAGGATGTTTCAGCCTTTGTGAGTCGAGATTTTTTCTCATCATCTGTACTTTATAATTGTGTTATTACCTGAGCAAATACTACTCTAACCTTTCTGGGAATAGGCGTCTCAACTACGACTCACAAAACAACAAAAATCAGTGTTATTGACTATTTGAAAATACGTCCAATGTGTGTCGATTTTCAACAGTAATTTTGTGGCATATCACAGAAGGTGAATTTCTGGGGGCAAATTGTACCCATTTTTAAAAAGTTTTCTTCTGCTTTGCCGAAGTGGATCACAGATCAAGTGGATCATTGAATAAATGAAAGTGTCAATGACACTGTAGCTCAACTTGTCAAGACAAAGACATGTACATGTACAGTATGTGACACAGCAATGACAAATATCTAGGTAATGACCTGATAACAAAGGTACATATAAAGTATTGTAACGGTCTGTACATAAATACTGACCGTTGCCTGTAACAAATGTATAGGTAAAGTATTGTAAAGGTGGGTGACAGTCAGATGCTAAACTAGAAAAAAATCTTTGAGTGCCAGAGTGGGTCTGACTGAACCCCAAAATATTTGTTCTCATAGCACAGTGATAACAAAGGCACCCCAAAACACACTCATTCCTGTCCCAAGGTGAAAACAAAGGTACCCAAGAAGTTTCGTGAAGATCAGTTCACAAATATGAGCTGCGTAGAAGTTGTGACAAAAAACTGATTGGACCTAATTTCGGTACAAAATGGCCACTGGCAGCCATCTTGAATTCTGGACTGCACCCAGAAACACTCGTTCTCGTCCCAAGGAGATAACAAAGGTACCCAAGAAGTTTTGTGAAGATCGGTTCATAAATACAGCCTCTAGCCCGAGCCGTATTGACATGTGCACTTACAGTGTATAAGTAGCACTGAATAAATCAAAGTTCATCTAATTTGCATAATTTCTGCACGAGAAAAAAACCCGTACTATATGTGATGTATTCCATGTTACTAAACATTCATACAAAAATATATTCAAATCAGAACTTTCATACAGAAGTTCTGCACAAAAGACTGATTGCATTAATTTTGGTACAAAATGGCTGCTGGTGGCCATCTTGAATTTTGGACCACACCCAAAAACACTCGTTCTCATCCTACGGTGATAACAAAGGTACCCAAGAAGTTTCGTAAAGATCGGTTCATAAATACGGCCTATAGCCTGAGCCGTATATAGAAGTTGTGTACAAAAAACTGATTAGACCTAATTTCAGTACAAAATGGCCACTGGCAGCCATCTTGAATTTTGGACCGCACCCAGAAACACTCGTTCTCATCCCAAGGTGATAACAAAGGTACCCAAGATGTTTTGTGAAGATTGGTTCATAAATACAGACTCTAGCCCGAGCCGTATTGACATGTGTTCTTACTGTGTGTAAGTAGCACTGAAAAAATCAAAGTTCATCTAATTTGCATAATTTCTGCACGAGAAAAAACCCCGTATTATATGTGATGTATCCCATGGTACTAAACATTCACACAAAAAATTATTCAAATCAGCGCTTTCATATGGAAGTTCTGTGCAAAAATCTGATTGCACCAAATTTTGTACAAAATGGCTGCCATCGGCCATCTTGAATTTCGGACCGGACCCAAAAACACTCGTTCTCGTCCCACGGTGATAACAAAGGTACCCAAGGAATTTCGTAAAGATCGGTTCATAAATACGGCCTCTAGCCCGAGCCGTATTGGCATTTGCACTTACCGTGCTGAAAGTAACACCAAAAAACATCAAAGTTAGTCTAATTTGCATAATTTACACACGAGAAATAAAAATGCCGCTCAGGATCACAGATCCAATGTCGAGTTGTGACCTTGACCTTTGACCTGGCGAGTCCAAGGTCAATAGGGTTCTTCCTCGCACCAAGGCCAACACACCTATGAAGTTTCATGACTCTAGGTTGAACCACTGTCAAGTTCTCATCCGGAAACCAATTGTTGCGATATACTATGTTCAAGGTCACTGTGACCTTGACCTTTGACCTGGTGAGTCCAACATCAATAGGGTTCTTCCTCGCACCAAGGCCAACACGCCTGTAAAGTTTCATGGCTCTAGGTTGAACCACTATCAAGTTATCATCCGGAAACCAATTGTTGCGATATACTATGTTCAAGGTCACTGTGACCTTGACCTTTGACCTGGTGAGTCCAAGATCAATAGGGTTCTTCCTCGCACCAAGGCCAACATACCTATGAAGTTTCATGACTATAGGTTGAACCACTATCAAGTTATCATCCGGAAACCAATTGTTGCGATATACTATGTTCAAGGTCACTGTGACCTTGACCTTTGACCTGGTGAGTCCAAGATCAATAGGGTTCTTCCTCGCACCAAAGCCAACACACCTATAAAGTTTCATGACTCTAGGTTGAACCACTATCAAGTTATCATCCGGAAACCAATTGTTGCGATATACTATGTTCAAGGTCACTGTGACCTTGACCTTTGACCTGGTGAGTCCAAGATCAATAGGGTTCTTCCTCGCACCAAGGCCAACACACCTATGAAGTTTCATGACTCTAGGTTGAACCACTATCAAGTTATCATCCGGAAACCAATTGTTGCGATATACTATGTTAAAGGTCACTGTGACCTTGACCTTTGACGTAGCGAGTCCAAAATCAATAGGGTTCTTCCCCTCACCAAGGCCAATCTACCTATGAAGTTTCATGAATGTGAGTTGAACCATTATCAAGTTATCATCCGGAAACCAATTGTTTAAGATTTACTATGTTCAAGGTCACTGTGACCTTGACCTTCGACGTAGCATGTCCAAAATCAATAGGGTTCTTCCTCCCACCAAGACCAACCTACGTATGAAGTTTAATGAATGTGAGTTGAACCACTATCAAGTTATCATCCGGAAACCAATTGTTTACGCCCGCCCGCCTGCCCGCCCGCCCGCCCGCCATTCACCAAACTATAAGTCGAGTTTGACTTCGTCACAACTTGACTAAAAAACCCGTATTATATGTGATGTATCCCATGGTACTAAACATTCATACAAAAAATTATTCAAATCATAGCTTTCATATGGAAGTTCTGCACAAAAAACAGATTTCTGCATAGTCGGTATAAAATGGCGGCTGGCAGCCATCTTGAATTTCGGACCAAACCCCAAAACACTCGTTCTCGTCCCACTGTCATAACAAAGGTACCCAAAAAGTTTCGTAAAGATCGGTTCATAAATACGGCCTCTAGCCCGAGCCATAGCAGCTTGGCACTTACAGCTCTGAAAGTAACACTAAATAAATCAAAGTCAGTCTAATTTGCATAATTTACACATGAGAAAAAAACCCGTATTATATGTGATGTATCCCATGGTACTAAACATTTATACAAAACTTTATTCAAATCAGAACTTTCATACAGAAGTTCTGTACAAAAAACTGATTTTTGCATCATCGGTACAAAATGGCCGCTTGCAGCCATCTTGAATTTCGGACCACACCAAAAAACACTCGTTCCCGTCCCAGGGTCATAACAAAGGTACACAAGAAGTTTCGTAAAGATCGGTTCATAAATACGACCTCTACCCCGAGCCATAGACGATTGTTGACGTACGGACAGACGGACAGACAGATGGACGGACGGACGGATGGACAGACGGACGGACGGACGGACAGACAGACGACGGGCCATGACAATAGCTCAAATTTGACTTCGTCAAAGTTGAGCTAAAAATGAGTGGATATTTGAACTAAATAATGTTTTTTCTTTAATATTTTTTTTCGTACAATATATTCATCAGGAATCATTATTCAAGTGAAGGTGGATGTCAATAGGTGATGAGCATAAGTCACCTATTTTCGCTTTGGCAACTGACCACACAGCTAAACTGAAATGAATAAAACAGAAACAAACTTGTGAATATAAGTGAAATATTTATAATAAAAGACTTGTTTATTAAATATAATTCTCTTGTATGCATATTTTATGTTTCAAATGTTATGATTGGAGCTTCGAAAGCCTATTATTTGAGACTGAACGTCTCAAATGGAAAAATGTTCATCTGTATTAATTTCCAGGATTTTTATCCAAAACTGACTCCCTTCCGGAACGCCAAGAACTACACTGTTCTTACAGGTTTTTCCCAGACATCCCTGGAGTGTTAACATATCTGGGGTGAGTTGAGCCATGTACAAGCTGAGATATGTGATTAATATTGCTTGTTTCTGGCAGATCTCATATATTTCTGAACACTGGTACCACCTGAAGTATTTTTTAAATTCAACTAGAGTGCTACTCATCTGAATTGTAATACCATTTTAATACATACATGTCTAATCCAGTGGGTTTGTAATTCAGTTGAGGTATCCAGTAAAACTTTATGTCTCATGGATGAGGAACTAATTTCACAGGATAATGTCTTTATTTCATGATCATGTGTTTTTAACTCGTATACTGTCATTGCTTGTAATGCTATAACTGTGTCCTACAAATAAATAAACAACTAGACTAACTGTACTGTGTTTTTAATTATACAGTGGAGACCACTTAATTGGATATCTCTTAACTGAATAGCCCTGTTAATTGAATATAACTACCCAACACAAAACCATTTACCTACACTCCCTGTTCAAATCTGACCTGTTAATTGAATGTTAAAAAATTTATAGTAATTTATATATTTTTTTATAGTAATTTATATATTTTTTATGCTTACCAATGACCCAGACCTAGCTGGTGCTAACTCCTTAAACTATAGGGCCAAACACAAATTTTGCCCCCAATCCACAAAATTTGCATAAAAAACCGAAATTTCAATGTCCTATGTGGTCCTCCATACCTTATATCCACTGCACATGTGCAGTGTCAAGGAGGTCTCGAAATTGGCTCCAAAAGTCATTCTTACAACCAGTGCCTGGTAAGCGTTATGTAATCAGCGGGGAGGTATGAGTTCCCAACTCATGGGAGGGCCATCCCCGTCTGGGTCATTGGTAAGTATAAAAAATATATAAATTACTATAAATTTTTTAACATTTTTATACTGTACCAATGACCCAGACATAGCTGAATAGAAAAAAGGCTGGAGGGCCTAGGACATGAAGGAAAATCCAATAGACTCAATTACATGAAAACAGAATTATCCCCTCAAGGAGAAGAGGAGAACAGGTTTTACATGTATCTTTCTTGTTTGTAAGAAAAAAGAAAGCCACAATACCATTCCGTAATTGAGCACAATAATCATCAATGATCTCTATTAACATCCAGTATAATCCCTTATACTAATTTTATTAAAGGAAAGCCAATAATTAAAGATAGTCCAGATAATGAGACTCTTTATACTCATTAAAAAGTGTCCGAGGATTGTATATTAGCGCTCGTACGATCGTGACATATACAAATGTTTCACACCGAGCTACACTTTAAAAATATTATATGAATTAGCTTTGCACTTTAAAACCATCCCGGCACCGACTCGGAATTACTGACTCCAGAGGAGGTATTCCCTTGTTTTTCACTATAAAGCAGGTGATATAAGGCAACACCATCCCCTCCCCTGCCCCTTCCCCTTGCCCAGGGTCAAATACTCCAGAGCGAAAAGGTATGTTCCCGGAAAAGATACTTCATGCGCCGAAATCTTAAGCACAGACTAACCCAAGCTAAATTCTACTTAGGAATTAATCTAAGGGTTGTAAGTCTATTTATTGAAAAGTTTTTCAGTAACTTAGATAAAGAGACATTAAATCCAATCTGTAAACTATCATGATGTGCATAGGTATCAACAGAATGATCCCTACCTCACCATGAGAAAGCCTTCCACTTAGCAGCATAATTTAGCGATGAGGAGGTCCCACTACAGTTAGAAATTGCATCCACTGCTTGTCCTGTAAATTGCTTGCTGTGCAAGAAGGACCGCACTACGGAAATATGTGAAGGTTGAGACCTTGCGGGTTGTGATGCAGTGTGCATGATTTTCCCTGCAAAAGAAGATCCTCTCGTGGAGGAAGCTTCCACGGAATGTCCCACAACAGACACCTGAGTAGATTTATCCAGGGTCTCTGGGGTGACAGAGATGCTACCAACAGAATTTGCAGTGAGATTGCTTTATCTTGAGCAATATCTGCTGCATCAATGGCGCTGGAGGATAAGCGTTATCCTATCATTCCGTCCCAAGAGATCGAGAGAGTGTCTACTGCAAACGCTAGAGGATCTGGACATGGCGACACATACGTCTGCAACTGATAGTTGAGATGCGTTGCAAATAAGTCTACCATTGGACGATCCCATCGGTAGCAAATCTGATTGAAAACTCGTTGTTGAGAGTCCATTCTGACGACAACATACAACCTATCCGAGAAAGGGAGTCCGCTAGAACGTTCAGATGCCCCGGAATATGACGGACCGATAGAAGAACTTGATGCTCTAGGACAAACAGAAGGATCCTTTCCATTAAATTGAATAACGGAATGGAATGAGTGCCTCCCTTGTTCCGAATATACGCTACTACTGTCGAATTGTCTGACAGAATTTGAACATGCGACTTCTGAAGAATCTTCATTCATTGACGTAGCGCAAGCCATATTGACATCATTTCTTGATGTTTATGTACTTGTTAGGAACTGCGGACCCTGACACCCTGAATCTGTTGGGCACAGAGTTGCGCCCCAACCTGTTTGACTCGCATCCGTCATTATCGATAAACTCGGATCCGGCAGTTGCAGTGGTACTCCTTGAGTTAACCACTGAAAATCTACCCAAGTCTGAATCTCTAGTTTCACTTGATTCGACAAGACGAAGTTCGATTCGAGCGAATGAGTCTTCACACTCCAATTCTGAGATAAAATATCTGTGGAGTGGATGAGTGCGTATCCGCTCCATCGGAATAATATTCGCAGCGGGTCAGCACAAACCTGTCAGTCTCATGAATTCTCTCGCTGTTACTACATCTGAGTGAAGGCAAAAGCGAGCGTAACAACTGACTAATATCGCTCTGGTTAACGGCAGACAAATGAGATTGTTGTGCGTCTCTAAGCTCATTCCCACGTGGGTGAATGATTAGGACGGCACTAGATCCGACTTCTTTTCGTTTACTAAGAGACCGAGACGTCGCAGCAATTGAAGCAGACTCTGAACATCGTTCTGAAGCGTTAACTTGCTGCCATAACCCTGAAGAATGTCGTCCAAGTTCTTCTTTTGGTAAGGTGATCTGCATGAGATAATGCGTCTAAATTCTATTAGACGATATTGTCGTCTCCAGTATACTGGAGTAAATAGACATGGACGCCGGCAATGCCAATTCCAGGTCTTCAGCCTAATCCAGCCGAAAAAGTCTGTGTCCAGTGACGCTTTCAGTTTCTTATCAGGTAACGCAGCATTTTTGTTCAGAGAAACAACTTCTAAAAGGTGATGCCGAATGAAATCTATGGCCACCTTAAGTTGTTCAGAAAGGGAAAATTTCAGCTGTGCTGATTCCCTTTTACCATCCGCCTGGACCACATAATAATTTCGGTCGTCCCTTACTGACTCTGCAGGGGAACAAACCGACCCAGCTTGCTCAGATTGTTCTTTACTGAAAAAGTTTCTGATAGCTGCTGGGATGCTGCGATGAATTGAGCTATGTGCGATAGCAAGTCCGTCACGGAGGCCTGTGGAGCCGCGGTCTTACGTAATTAGCCGCTGGAAGCTCCAGGGACGTTAATTCCTGCATTTATATAATATGCGAACGTCCCAACTGGAAAGGCCTCGTGTCCATGGCTAGCGGATGGCGTGACCTGGTCGACGTGGAACCATCACCTCCTGGCCCTGTGAGGATTGCGAAAGGAGAAAACACATCCTCCATGACCCGCACCTCGCCCAGTCAATCTAGGGGCGTCTGACCCAATATCTCAGGCCAGCATTACGCCCCCTATGTGAGTCGCTACTCTTACAGTCTCCGGAGTAAGACGTAGAGGCTTTGATCCTCTATAGGAACTTCCTTTGGAGTATTCGCCCCAAAGAACCTGCCTTACTCCTCCCTGCTGAGTCTGACTTTTTCAAAACGGAATAACACAGAGAATCCAGAGCTTTCTTAGTAATCTAATATAGATTATAGAAAGCTTAACGTCGAAGAGAAGCTCTCCTGAGACCGGAGCGACTGGAAGAGAGTTTTTTCAGCTTACTATCCACTCTTGTGGATGCAGCCAGGGAAGCATCACATCTGACTAACTCCATATTGCCACTGAAAGGGTGGAGTTATACATAGAATATGCTATAGCCCTCGAAAGAACTCTTAAAGGAAGACTGAAGATCCTGGAATTCTTTCGCTTCGAGACGTAGTGATATAATGCGTCTAAATTATCGTCTCCAGTATACTGGAGTAAATAGACATGGACGCCGGCAATGACCGTTCCAGGTCTTCAGCCTAGTCGTCTAAACGCAGAGGAACTCTCGGCGCGCCTTGTCCTGCCGTTTCAAATTTATGTCTAGCATTGATGAAAGGCAGCTGTATAGCGCTTAGGCGATAAGAAACCAGATTTGCCAGTCTTAGAGGCTAGCTTGAATATAGCATCATTCAAAAGTTCAAATGTCCATGACATTTCTGGACTGGGTCGGAAACTCAGGGACGGTGTCCCTAATCCGGCCGAAAAAGTCTGTGTCCAGTGATGCTTACAGTTTCTTATCAGGTAACGCAGCATTTTTGTCCAGAGAAACAACTTCTAAAAGGTGATGCCAGATGAAATCTACGGCACCTTAAGTTGTTCAGAAAGGGAAAATTTCAGCAGTGCCGATTCCCTTCTACCATCTGCCTGGACCACATAATAATCTTGGTCGTCCCTACTGACTCTGCAGGGGAGCGAACCGTCCCAGCTTGCTCAGATAGTTCTTTATTGAAAAAGTTTCTGATAGCTGCTGGGATGCTGCGATGAATTGAGCTATCTGTGATAGCAAGTCTGTCATGGAGGCCTGTGGAGCCACGGTCTTACGTAATTAGCCGCTGGAAGCTCCAGGGACGTTCATTCCGGCATTTATATAATATGCGAACGTCCCAACTGGAAAGGCCTTGTGTCCTTGGCTAGCGGAGGTTGGCGTGACCTGGTCGATGTGGATTTGCTGGTCGGTGAAGCAGGCTGGATATCTGTGGTCACATAGCCACGGTGCGGTAGTGTGTGCTGATGTGAGGATGAGGAAGCCAATAGACCAGCCGCGTCAGACTGTCTATGCGAGTAGGCGGAGTGGACATATGCTCCGACTAACGAACGAACATACAACAACATCGCAGCCCAGATGTTGTTGTAAGAGAGAGGGGACCTCTCTCGCTCGTGGTCCAGATAGACCTGGACGAGCTAGCTACCGGACTGACAGGCTTCCTCCGTACAATCCTCGTATCTGTCGTCGCTGGGTGTGCACGTTCAATGTTTATAGTGCTCGCATCACCCAAACTGCTTCCCTGGACCACAACGGACGAACCCGGCTGCCGAGCCATTTGATGAATGGTCGCTACACCGAGCGAGCTAGCGGACAAAAACGCCGTCGATCCTACTAGGGACCTCTTAGGCAATTGTTGTATTTCATGAGCACTTTTTCTGCTAGCTCTTCGTTAGACTGACCTTGCGGATAGAGGACCGGCATGGACCCCTTACCGCTAACAATATACTGTGACACACGTCTCCAATGTTGTCATTCCAATTGGCACACACTGAGCAAGAATTAGTGCGAGTACATTGACTACAAGAAACCCAATGAACATGAGAATCAGAGGAAGATTTCCTTGCATTACAATTTGAACAATATTCTTTCATCATGAAAAAATATAAACAGTCATAGTACTCGCACTAACCCTTGAAACAAAGATACATAATATAATATAATCCATTATAACATTTCGAAAAAATAATTTCCAAAAAAAAATTTTGTGAAAAATTTTCAGAAGAGCCCAAGTTCCCAATGGGAACAATGAGCCCAAATGGATCCCCAAAAGAGCCTAAGTGTGGACAAAATATTTTAAAACATTTTTAAAAATTAATGCAACACTTACGGACAATATTAATGTATCTGGCTATGAGCAGAACTAATAGAAGACAAGTAATCACTATCAGAAGTAACCGTTGTCAACATAAACAAAAGTGTACAAAAACCGGAAACATGACTCCAGACACTGTAACCATGGCCCAAAATCAATCACCAATTTAAACACTATACGATGTAAAACAGAGGCTTCCAGAGAAGAAACTGCAGTACTTCGGATGGTAGATGCAGATCAAAACGCCTAATCACCCAAGGGTGAGGACGTAAACATTGAGAAACAACAGAATAATCATTCTGTTACCAAGCCAAAACTCCCAAGAAATTTTAGTAAAAAAAATTCCAAAATTATGCCAAAAGCATGGGAGAATAGCAAGGGGGGTATTAAGGAAAGGGAGAGAGGAAACACTGAACAAACAATGGTAAGTTCATAGCTAGAATGACAACATAAGGCTCATGCCCCAAAATTAGGGAACATGAAATAATTTCGTAAAAAAATTATAAGTTACAGCCCTGAACACATTCTGCCACTGTTTCTTCCTCTCATCCTTTAATTCATCCTTAAATCCACCATTTCTTTCATAATTATGTGTCTGGCATCATTTAAACTGAGATTTACAAGCACAAATATCAGTGACATGTTACTGATTTTAGGGCCAAACAAAGAATGACTTTTGAAGCCAATTTCGAAACCTCCTTGACACTGTGCATGCGCAGTGGATATAAGGTATGGAGGGCAACATAGGACATTGAAATTTCAGTTTTTGATGCAAATTTTGGGGATTGGGGGGCAAAATTTGTGTTTGGCCCTATAATTTAAGGAGTTAGCACCAGCTAAGTCTGGATCATTGGTACAGTATAAAAATATAGGTTATAAAGTAAACTTCTGTTAATTTGAATTTAAAATCTTGTAACCTGTCACGAAATCACCCTGACTCTCCCCAGTTTCCCTATGCTTACAGACCTATTTGGCCTCAGTACATCTAATACAGGCATTTAATCTATAATATCTTGTTTGACAGAGCTCATGGAGCTCTGTCAAAGAAGATACAATAAAATAAATGCTAGAGTTTATCTCTAGAATTCAGGACAGTGAGACAATCCCTGTTAATTGAAAACTCCTGTTAATTGAATATTTTTCATTGGCAAAGTGGCTATTCAATTTCAGATTACAAATTCCAAAATCATTTAATGATTTATTCCAGAATGGAAAAACATTTTTATGTGTCAATACATCTGGTGATAAAATGCTCTTTTGTGATAAACTGTTGGAAAGGATTCGAAAAGTGTTATATAGAGGATATTTATGCTGTTTAGTGAATATCGGAATTATCTCATAAGTGTGGATGTGGAAGTTTTATTTTTCACGAGTGCTTGTGCGAGTGAAAAATACTTTCAGGTCCACACGAATGAGAAAATTCCTGACATTCACTAAAACAGCATAGATTTTCTTTTTATTATATGCTATATGACATTTTACTGTGCAATATTAAGCCCAATTTGACTGCAAACAGTTTTAAACCAATAACAAAAAGCTGCTGATCATTCCTTCAAGGTGACCTTCAAGGCGATGTCATGCACCGAAGTGCAACGTCATTTAGGAGGCAACTGAAAAAGTTCATCGTGTAGACCTGAAAATATTATTTTTCACTCGTGCAAGCGATCGTGAAAAATAAAACTTCCATATCCACAGCCTAATTCGATCCCCAACACAATGACAAAGATCAGCTGATCGTTTCTTCAAGGCGACGTGATGCAGCATAGCATGATGTCATTTAGGAAGCTACTGAGGGATATTCCTCGATATCCATGGAGTCGATGGATACCGAAAAATATCTTTTAGATAAATTGTGATGATTCACAGGCTAGCACATAATAAATATAAATTATCAATGTCAATCAATCAACAAAGATGGTAATTTGCTGACACAATGGACTATCCAAAATTGCGTTTTTACACATCCAGTGGCATAGCAGTGATTTCTGTCTTGGCTGCCTGTTAAGGTAGCTAAGACTTGACTAGAAACCGCTTCCTGGGTAATTTGTCTATAGTTAGCAGGATTTCCTCATGATGGCATGTTGAGGCCACCTGTGCTGAGGTTGTAAAACTCAGAAATAGGCCTTTAAGGGAAGGGTTAATTCCTAGTTGCATTATGGAAGCACTTGCTGCCTGAAATTTTAGCATTTCCACATCAGTTTGCAGATGGTGAATTATGCTACAATACTTTTTTGTGTTTTGTAAGAAACAAAAGAAATCATTTCATAAATAGTCCATCACTGATAATTTCTTATGCTCACATACCAAGCACGGTTATGTCAAAAGGGAAGCTGACATGAAATTTTATCTTACATTGTACAGAATACATAATTTCTCAGAATATATCAAGTATTCTGTATCCTATGGCTGTAGTATACAAGCAGATGCTTAGTTTCGACTTGTTTGTGTTACTATTTATAGAACATCACAAGCTTTTGAAAGATGTTTGTGAGACCATACTTAAAGGAAAACAAAACCTTCTCTGTGGTATAATTATTAAATTATGAAACCACATGGCTTTTATGTTTCTATATGTGAATTGTTGAAGCATTCAAGTTGAAACAACACTCAGTCACATTGCACAGTCTTTTCTTGAGCAAATGCACTCATTAAGTTTATCTGGGAATTGAGTAAGTGCAAGGAAGCAGCAACAGTTTCGACCCAAATGACAAGCATTTCATAAGTTGGAAAATGAAATCTGAAATTGAAATGCTAATTAATCAAGTTATTGGCACAATTGAGAATTGTAAGATCTATCTATTGTCATCATTATGTTTATGATATATTGTTGAGACTTGCACTTGTTTCTAAGGCCATATCTCAACTCGTCTTCATCTCATCAAGATATGGCCATGGAAACAAGTGCAAGTATTATTTTGTACACAAACATAATAATGTATATAAATAATATAATAGTGATAATGAATATGAATCAAATGCTCAGAATGAGATCAGACATCTCCATCCCAACAATATTCCTGACAATGATCAAGCAAACAAGGTGTAACACACCGATATTCCCTGCCAAGGGCCCATAACTCTAGAAAAAAAACAATGAACAAAACCTGTTACTTATGAATACCTGTTCCCACATGGTGGTCTATCAGCATACCAAAGATCATTTAAATCCAACAACCACTGACTGGGATATGAAGGTCCAAAGTTGTTACGGATGGACAGATGGATGGATGGTCTGACGTACAAATGATAGCTGCACTGTGCAAGTTTTTTGTCCAAATCATTGTGGGGTTACAGTTTTCCTGTGGGGTTATTTACTTGTACAAACCTACATTGTGGGGTTTTTTTGTCCAATTATTTAGAAATTTTAGAAATAACACTGTGGTGTTAAATCTAAAAATAGAGATCTAACCCCAAGAGGTGATCAAAACTGGTAGAAATCAATGTATTGTGAGGTTAACCCCACAATACAGAAACAACACAAAGAGAAATGCAAAGTGTAGCATATGCCCCCAAAGGTGTCATAAAAGGGTAGGCAAGTCTTTTGGGGACATAACCAAATCAAAAGAAAGCTTCCTCTATACACCAATAATGCATACAAAAAAAAGAATTTGAGTCAGCATTCATTAGTTATTGGACGGAAACCAAATTCAATATCGCGGCCTTATTGAATTGGCTAGCTGATCCAAAATCAAAAGGGAAGCTTCCTCTAGATGCCAATAATGCATAACAATGAATGTCTCAATAACACTGCAGCTCAACTTGTCTAAGAAGGAACTGAATCAAATAGAAAGATCCAGAGATGCCATGTCACTCACTAAAGTTTCTACAGTAAAGACATCACACCAAAGCTCCAAATGAAATCTGAAAAAAATCAGGTGTGAGGGATGGGGCTTGTTGGGTGTACTGATGGAATTGTTGACAATTTATATGTCAAATCCAAGATGGCGAGTGATGACTATCTTTTTCAATGGAATGCAGAAAAATCTGATAAATCTCATCTGGACATCATACCAAAGTTACATATAAAATTTGGAAAAGATTGGGTGAGAGGTGCAGCCTGTAGGGTCTGCTAACGGAATTGTAGACAATTTATAGGCCAAATCTAAGATGACTGCTGGCACTGCCGGCCATGTTTTTCAACAAAATTCAGAAACATTTGAAAGCTCCCATCTAGACATCACACAAAAACTACATATAAAATTTGAAAAAATATTTGGTGAGAGGTGCGGCCTGTAGGGTCTGCTAATGGAATTGTTGACAATTTATATGCCAAATCAAAAGATGGCTGCTGGCACTGCCCACCATTTTTTTTAACAAAATTCAGAAAAATTTGATAGCTCCCATCTAGACATCACACCAAAACTACAAATTAAATTTGAAAAAGATTGGGTGAGAGATGCGGCCTGCAGGGTGTGCTAATGGAATTATTGACAATTCAAATGCCAATCCAAGATGGCTGCTGGCAGTCATATTTTTTAACGAAATTCAGAAAAATTTGACAATTTATAACCAAATCCAATCCAAATTTAGAAATATTCGATAGCGCCCATCTTGACATCAAACCAAAGCTACAGATGAAATTTGAGACTGATTGGGTGTGAGCTTCGACCTGTATGGTGTGCTGAAGGAATTGTTGGACAATTTATATTCAAATCCAAGATGGCCACTGCCAGCCATGTTTTTCAATGAAATCAGACAAAAAAAATTGACAGCTTGCATCTAGACATTGCCCCAAAGCCACATACGAAATTTGGGACTGATCGGGTTAGAGCCACGTCCTATAGGGTGTGCTAAAAAGAATTGTTGGACAATTTATATCCAAATAATATAGAACCTTAGTGAGCACGCTCACATACCCCACGCACCCCGATATTTCAAGCTCTAATCATTTTTTAAAAATAAACATAGATTCTAGGAATACTGCAGAAAACAGTGTTCTGTAGTTTCAATGCTATTGAAAGAATTCAAGCAGAGAAAAAGCCTGGAAAACTGTAATTTTGATGAACTTTTCAAAGTCTATGGGGCCGTAATTTTGGTAAAAATCAGTGGAGCGGAACAAAACCCAAACCTGTTCTGTAGGCCACCATGTTAGACTAACATATCAAAAATCAGCTCAATATCGGGAAGCGTGTAGGAAAAATGTTCGGAAAACTGTAATTTTGATGAACTTTGAAAAGTTCAAGGGCCGTAATTTCGGTAAAAATCAGTGGAGCAGAACAAAATGCAAACTTGATCTATAGGCCACCATGTCAGACTAACATACCAAACATCAGCTCAATATCTGGAAGCGTGTAGAAAAAAAGTCCGGAAAACTGTAATTTTAATGCAATTTTCAGAGTCCAAGGGTCGTAATTTCGGTAAAAATCAGTGGAGCAGAACAAAACGCAAACTTGTTCTGTAGGCCACCATGTTAGACTAACATACCAAAAATCAGCTCAATATCTGGAAGCGTGTAGGAAAAAAGTCTGCAAAACTGTAATTTTGATGAACTTTTCAAAGTTCAAGGGCCGTAATTTCGGTAAAAATCAGTGGAGTGGAACAAAACGCAAACTTGATCTGTAGGCCACCATGTTAGACTAACATACCCAAAAACAGCTCAATATCTGGAAGCGAGTAGAAAAAAAGTCCGGAAAACTGTAATTTTGATGAACTTTTCAAAGTTCAAGGGCCGTAATTTCGGTAAAAATCAGTGGAGCAGAACAAAATGCAAACTTGATCTGTAGGCACCATGTTAGACTAACATACCAAAAATCAGCTCAATATCTGGAAGCGTGTAGAAAAAAAGTCCAGAAAACAAGTAGGACTGACTGACGGACTGACAGATGGACCAGTCAAAAACATTATACCCCTGCAACTTCGTTGCGTGGGGTATAACAAGATGGCTGCTGGCAGCCATGTTTTTCAAGTAAATTTAGAAACATTCAATAGCTCCCATCTAGACATCACACCAAAGCTACATAAGAAATTTGAAAAAGATTGGGTGAGAGATGCGGCCTGTAGGGTGTGCTAATAGAATTGTTGTCATTTATATGCCAAACCTAAGATGGCGAAATTCGGAAAAAGTCAATAGCTCCCATCTAGACATTGCCCAAAAGCTATATATGAAATTTGGGACTGATCTGGTGAGAGCTGCGACCTGTAGGGTGTGCTAAAGGAATTGTTGGACCTTTTATATCCAAATCTTTTATGGCCACTGGCGGCCATGTTTTTCAACAAAATTCGTAAAAAATCGATAGCTCCCATCTGGACATTGCCCCAAAGCCACATATGAAATTTGGAACTGATCGAGTGAGAGCTGTGGTCTGTTGGGTGTGTGCTAAAGGAATGGCGGACAGGTAGACGTAAGTATGGACGGACGGATCATAATCCATTCCAGTAGCTCATACTAGATGTTGTCAAGTTAAGCTAAAATACTGAAATTGATTTGAGTCAATATTCATTAGTTATTGGATGGAAACCAAATTCAAGATGGCCACCATGGAAGCAATAATGAATTGGGCACAGGGGGGCCATCTTGGTTCAGCTGACAGGTCCAAAATCGAAAGGAAGCTTCCTCTAGACACCAGCAATGCATAATTAAACAAGAGGCCCCAAGGGGCCTGAGGGCACTCACCTGACATGGTAGCCTAAATATCAACCCAGAGAATTGATTTTAAGTTGCATCTGATCCTCCTAAGAAAATATCAAAAGATTCTGACTAGTGGGACTAAAAAAAAATGATTTTTAAAGAATATTCCTCATATTGAAATAAGTAATAATTCGGGCCCCCACAGGGAGCCCATATATGAACCCAGGGACTTGGCTTTAACAAACTTGAATCTCACCCCCCCCCCCCCCCCCCCTAAGCATGCTGCATACCAAATATCAAAGGATTCTGATTGGTAGATCTGAAGAAGAAGAATATTCCTCATACTGCACTAATTTAAACATTTGGGCTCCCATTGAGAGCCCAAATATGAACCCAGGGATTTGATTTCAATAAACATGCGAAACAATCTTCCAAAGATGTTATATGTGAAATTTGAAAGCTTTTGGAGCAGTGGATTGGGAGAAAAGTAGTCTTAAATGTTTTTCCCATTACCCGCAGTGTTAAAAAAAAAAAATTGGGGCATAAATTAAGTACGTATGACCCAATAAGCCCTCATATCAAATTTGGTTCAAATCTGCCTCTCGGTTTAGAAAATAGAAATTTTGGGCGGGGCGAAAATTCTTTCCCCTCCCATAATGAAGGCAAATATAGCTCCTTGAACTTCTCTTGAACAATCTGAGTCTCCACCTCAAAAGGAAGCTGCACACTAAATATCAAGTCTCTGCTACTGCTGGTTCATGAAAAGAAGATTTTTTAAGATTTAAGAACACTTTTTGGGCATGGCCCTACCGAGGGGTGAGGCAATTTGATTTGAATAAAATCAAATTGCGATGTCATAACAAACTATTATCTCTAATATCACTTAAATTGGTTCAGCGGTTTGGGAGGAGAAGATGCAAACACCATGTTCACGGACGAAGGACGGTGAGTGATCACTCTAGTTCTCCTGACTGAAAGTCAGGTGAGCTAAAAATAAAAATGATTTGAGCCAGCATTCATCAGTTATTGGGTGGAAACCAAATTCAATATGGCAATCATGGTGGCCATACTGAATTGGTTAGCTGGAACAAAATCGAAAGGAAGCTTCCTCTACACATCAATAATGCATAACCAAAAACTGAAATTGATTTGAGTCGTTATTCATTAGTTATTGGACAAAAACCAAATTCAAGATGGCCACCATAATGAATTGGCCACTGACAGCCATCTTGGTTCAGCTGACTGGTCCAAAATCGAAGGGAAGCTTCCTCTAGACACCAACAATGCATAAGCGAAAATAAAAATGAATCGAGTCAGCATTTATTAGTTATTGGACGGAAACAAAATTCAATATGGCTGCCATGGTGGCCATATTGAATTGGCTAGCTGGAACAAAATCAAAAGGAAGCATTGTCTGGTCATCCACAAGCAACCTCTAAAATAATGATTTGATCAAAAAAGCTTTTCTTTAGTTCATTGATGGAAACCAAAAATTAACGGATGGACGACGGATACCGGATACCTGACGATGGACAGACATGGTGAAAACATAATGCTCCCGAGTGAATCTCTTGGGGGCATAAAAAGCACTTAACATACAGCCTGTACTTGCAATTGACTCCCACAATGTACCTCTGCAAAGAGATGACAGACGGACGGACAGACAGACAGACAAACAGGGACGAACCAAAACCATTTCTATATCCCTGGCAAACTTCGTTTTGGCGGGGATAATAACCCCTTTGTCTAATACAACTAAGGACAAATACTGACAACTAGAAATTTTAATTTTCCCCCTTCAAAAACATAACTGATAAAAAATTGTCACTGTCATCATTGGAACAAGTTCAATGCTTCAATACACTGGTGACAATAAGACCAACCACGTTGGAGGAGAAAAAGAACAAACATACAAGTCCACAGTTTGGGGGACTTCCATGTATTTTCTTTGTTTTACTGCAGGGACATGGAATTCAAATCCTCAGTGGCAATCATGAAGTTCACATAAACCCATGTTCCTAATATGATGAAGATCGGCCCATCCACGTCAGAAAGGATGTGGGACAATGGGACATTCAAACATACCATTCTCAAATTATAGTATGAATCCACAAAGTGAATCAAGGGAAAATAACTTTGCAAATATCAAAGTGAGGATATTTGTTCTGACATGGGTTATGTTTCTCTATGATAAGGTATAACCATACCAAAAATTATTTGAATCCAACAAATAGTGGCAGAATTAGAGCAGAAAATATGTTGGATGGATGGCCGAAGATTTGTTGATAAATACCTAAATCAGTCGAAAGGGAACTAACTCTCAAAACATTCCGCGAGGGCATTCACCTTGTCCATAAATATGTTCACTCATGCCAAGGTAGAAGGGCATGACAATTCACTTCAATCCAACATACAGTGACAATTCAGGAGTACTAAACATATTGGATGGAAATAATTTTGGTAACATTGTATGTGATACAAGGGCAAATAACTGTGTACATATTTAAGCAAGGGCATTAATTCCACCATAGGATCTGTTCCAACATGATTAGGAAGAAGCATGCTGAACATTATTTAATCCTATTATAGAGGTGGAGCTAGTGGCCAATATGGTGGACGTAACATACAGATGTATGCAGCTCTTTACTATATTCCAAATCTGGAGGGGGCGTAATAAATGTTTCTCTATGGTTTATAGTGAGTGCCTATGGTTACTCTCCCTCTCCAATAAACTGTAACAATATAAAACTGTACGTGTAAAATATTATTTGCTTTAACTCTTTACCCAACATGAATAGCAGATGACACTTGCACAAAAAAAAATCCTGAATAACCAAACAGTTTCAATTCTTGTCCTAAAAACAGAGGTTATGACCATCTATTGGAACGAGCTTAACAAGCTCGTTGCAGTGAGGAGTCATGAGCTATGTTTTTGAGTCAAAAGTTTAAAAAATAATAACATTGTATTGGCAGTAAATGTGAATATGGTTGAGTTGACTATTATGATAGGTGAAGCGTTTAGCAAAATATTCAAGTGCATACAGGGAGTATGAGGATTTTTTTTCCCGTGTGACACTGTTTAACAAAGGCCAAATTTGAACTTTCAGCACATAACCAGCTAACTGTAATATCTTTTAAGGATGCAGGTAATGACTGTCATATCAAAATGCCAGTGCAAGATATTTTTATTTTACTTTATAATTCTGTTATGAGAAAGAAATAAGCAAAATATTTAATAAGAGTTCCAAAAATTTAAAATAAGAGCATATCAACAGTATCAGAAAACATTATGACACTTCTGAAAATTGTTTGAATAATTATTATAGAAAAAAAACAAAACTTTTTTCATTCCATAACTTTGCGCTTCCAGTGAACTTGAAAAATATACTTTCCATTAAGAAGTAGAAGAGAAATTGCATAGAACTGAAGTAACAGTAAAAACAATTAACTTACAATGAAGGCTTAGTGGCAAGGGCATGACTTGACCTTGATGGTCTAAAAAGAATTGTGCACATACGTAGCACTCATCTTTCAGTAAGGCCTGTAAAAAATAATTAAAATTTTTTAGTAAATTTTGTTTCTTAACATACCTACCACAATTGTTTACAATTGGCTGTAACGTAAGTGCAAGCCCTACTTCGGAACTAACTCAAGCTAAGAAACTTTTCCAAACAAGTTGGAAAAGTGAAAGAGTGCAAAAGCACGAAAAAGGGTAGAGTGCGACCAGCACTTGACATTACAGGTACTCTCTCTGCACGCCTCTTGCATTTACCAAGCGCATGCGCAACAACCATGATGTCAATTCCGAATTTCCGCCAACGAGAAGTTTGTGATTTAGCAGGGAGGCATCGATATCCAAGATATCCCCAAGGAGGGTGGACCTCCAGTAAACAATTGTGGTAGGTATGTAAAGAAACAAAATTTACGAAAAAATTGTAATTTCTTCTCAACCTACTTACAAATGTTTACAATTGGCTGAATAAACAATAGGAGGAGGTGAATCACATAACCAATAGCAACAAGAGCAGCAGAAAGAAAAGCAAGGAGGGCAGAGAATAATAGCGAAACCTGTAAATGAAGAAGAAAGAAGGCACCAGAAAAGACAAGGCTGAGCGGAGCACAAACCCGATAAAAACAAATATAACGAGGGTGCACAACAGCCTGAGCAGCAACGAGAGGGCCTAAAGAAAAAAGGTCCTCAGATTGCTGCTGTAGGTGGTGGAGATAAATGACGACAAAGTCGAAGCATTTCTCCAGTAAGCCGCATTCATAACATCCCGGAGCAAAACAGAATTGGAGAACACCCAGGATGTAGAAATGGCACGAAACTCATGAGCATTAAACCGGTTCGAAACAAGATCCAAAGCAGACAAGCTGGAATAAGCCAGCTTGATTGCAAGACAGATCCATCAGGAAATAGAATGGGAAGAGATAGACTGCCTCCTAGGAATGAGAGACAGAAAGAATCTCTTCCGACCCCTCCGAATGAACTGAGTGTGAGAAATGTAAGTCTTGATCGCACGAACAGGACAAAGAAGAGGCCTCTAGCCAACGCCAGCAGGGAGAGCCCGAATGCAGATGGGAGGAGGTACCGAATCAGGAAGGTGATTCTTGCCAGAAAAGAGCAATCAGTAGTGAAGGTGACACTGTTAGCCTCATTTCTGAAGAAAGCAGAATCAACGGATAGTGCATGAAGCTCACTGACATGCTGGCAGAAGTAAACGCTAGAAGGAAAGCAGTCTTATAGGTGAGAAAACGCATATCGGTCTCAGATAAAGGCTCGAATGGCACCCCCCTCCAATCCACTTGGGTGTAAGATGCAAAACTCGAGGCCTCTTCAAAGAAAAGTGCCGAATCAGTTTGGAGAGAAAAAGATTACGACTGATGCACCGCTTTCCCACATACGAGAAAGTATCAGACAGCATAGACCAATAGCCCTTTATAGTAATAGGCTGGAAGCCCTTGGAGTCAAAAAGGTATACCAGAAAATCCGCAATTTGAGCGATTGACGGATTACAGTAATCCACATTTTGAGCTGTACACCAGCGGCAGAAAACCTTCCACTTAGCAGAATAAGTCTTGCCGGTGGAATGTCGCCGCAATGCAGAAATGCACTCCACTGATTGTCTCGAAAAACCTCTACGTCGGAGACAGGACCTGATAAAAGACAGGCGTGAAGGGACAGGCTCGCCAGACTGTTGTGATACTTCCTGGGATGACCCTGGGAAAGAAGATCGCGATGTAGAGGTAGATGAATCGGCTGATCTGCCAACAGAGGCCGCAGCAGATTGATCCACACCCTCTGTGGAGACGGAGGTGCGATCAGAATGATCCTGCAACTGCAAGCACGAATCTTCGCCAACACTTGAGGAAGAATTGGTGCAGGAGGAAAGGCATAGCCGATCCAACCTGTCCAGTCCAGAGACAGAGCGTCTACTGCAAATGCTAGTGGATCTGGACAAGGAGAGACAAACTTCTCTACCTGATGATTCCAGCGAGTAGCGAAAAAGTCGAACAGAGTATGCCACCACCGCTCGCAAATCACCTGAAACACCGACCGATGCAGCATCCATTCGGTGGGAAGGACACTGTCGTGTCAGGACAAGGAGTCTGCTAGGATGCCTGTGAATGTGCTGAATGGACACCCGAGCGTTTACATCCCGCACCAACAGTAGAAGATCCCGAGATAGCCAATACATGGGAATCGAATGTGTGCCTCCTTGATTCCGTATGGAGGCCACCCCTGTCGAATTGTCCGAAAGAAGTAGGACAGTGTGGTCCGACAGGTGAGAGATCCAAAGCCGAAAACTCAACAGAAGAGCAAGGAGCTCCTTCTGGTTGATATGAAGGGCCACCTGCTCGCTGTCCCACTCGCCGTGAGTAGACAGACCGAGAGGATCCAGCGTCGCACCCCATACCCGATCGCCAGAATCCACAGTAAGGATGCAATCGGCTGAAGGAAGATCCAACGGGACACCCTGAGTCAACCAGGGAACATCGGCCCAAGGGTGGAGGTGACGAAGCAGGGGCCGAGGAATAGGACATTCCAGGTCCAGAGGATCCACATTTGGATGCCAATGATCCAACAGGAAGTGTTGGAGAGGTCGGACAAACAAACGACCGAGCGGATTGAGATCTGTCACTGTACCGCAAAGGCCCAGCATCCAAAGGAAAGTCCTGGCCGAGACCGAGAAAGATTGGAGCAGGTTCAGAGTTAAGGCGGAAAGAATCATCGCCCGAGCATTGGGAACCGACACTACATTGTGAAGAGTGTCGAAATCCATTCCCAAATGTCGAAATTGCTGAGAAGGAAGGAGATCCGACTTCTCGCAATTGATTCTGAAACCCAACGACGCCAGTAGGCCAAGCAACTGCCGGTCATCGGACTCCAGAACTGCAGCATTGTGGTGCCGTTGGAGGATGTCATACAGGTAGGCTGACGAAGTTACAGCCGACTAGGTACGGTGAAAAGCGAGCACATGAGACATCAGTAGGGTGAAGGCCCAAGGAGCCAGGTTCAAACCGAACGGGAGAGCTTTGAATTGAAAGACTCGATCCCAAAACGAGGTATTTCCATGATGAATGGGTACATGGAAATAGGCATCCTTCAGGTCGATACTGGCTGCAAAGTCGCCATGAATTGAATGTCGAACAGACCCGAAAGTCTCCTTACTGAAACGAGGTGCTATAATGGACTCATTCAGGATACTCAGATCGATTACAGGATGAAACTGGCCATTTTTCTTCGGCACCAAGAAAAGTCTCGAGTAAAACCTCGGTGAAAGGGTGTTTCTGACCACCTCGATCACCCCTTTGGAGAGGAGATTGTCGATCTCCTGCACCAGAAGGTCCCAACGCAGAGAATCGGAAGGGACCTGAGTCAGGAGGGGCACCCAAGATAAACAGGGGTGCCGACGGAAGGACAGTTGCAGACCGGAGTGGATGACGTCAAGGACCCAAGGGTCCGATGTTATGTCTGTCGACGGTCGGAAAACAGCGACAGCCTTCACCCATCTGGAGGTGAATCGAGGTGAGGACCTTCATTTGCAGCCTCGATGAGGCCCCAGAGAGGAGAAACCACCCCCTCAGGAAGCAACAGAGTCCTGAGACTTTCCTCCCTGAGGCTGCCAGCGAGCCTGGCCGCGTTCGCGCTTCTTCTGAGCAGGAGGAGCGGACGGGAGCCAAAGGCGTGGCCGACGTTGCCGACATGGCCGACGCAGCGGGGCGTTTGGCAGGCCTGGAACAACCACCACCCGCAGCAGCAGGTTGGTCCAGCTGTTGTAACAAAAGCTGGTCCTTCGAATGATGAAGAACCTCACCACGGACAGCTTCCACGGAACCATGGAACAACTGAGGTCCAACCAAAGAAGCAGACCTCAGAACAGCACGCTACTCAGAAGGAAGGGATGGAGAAGAATCCAACACTGCATCCCGGCGTGCAAGCTCCAAATTAGTCGTGTTACAGGCGTGAGCGTGTGTCAGGTTCATAAGAGCCTGCGACAAAACATGCAAAGGCGCCTGGGCACCATCAAACTCCCCTGGCGGAAAATATGCAACCAGGGCAGCGACGACATGGTCCGCGAGAGATAACATACCCAGCATCTCTCGGGACAGGCCCACCATAGATTCAACGCCTGACGTCGGGAGAACTGCCGACTTAGGCTTAGTCAACCCGAGGGAAGAAGAATCTTCGTCCACAGTAGTCATCTCTTACAAGACTGGTGGACAGACGGATTAGTCAACACGAAACCGCAACGGAGGCAGAAAAGCATCAGATCGTGAAAAGAAAGAACCCTTCGGGGCCTTGGAGCGCATTTTGGTGTCCAAGCCCTGGATGGACTCAACAACCTGAGCCGCTAGCAGAGGATGCAAAACCACAGAGCTAGAAGGCTCAACAGGGTTACGGCGCTCCACAGAGGACCGCGGCCGGACTGTCACTTATGGCTGCTCTGAAGGCTGAATGTCTGGCAATAAGCCAAAGACAAAATCCAAAGTATGCCCCAAGAGTGACGAGGGGGCCCGTCGCCTTCAAGATAATTGTCATCCTCTGTAGCAGAAGAGACATAGCCCAACTCGGGCTGACCAGCAGGAACCTCCTGTGAATACTGAACAGCATCCAAAGGGCCAGGCGAGGAATCTCTGACCGACCAAAGGAGGTTGTGCCTCAGGAGGCACAGGGAAGCCAACTTGAGGGTTACTAGAAAGCAACTGGGTGATCGCCAAAATGGCCTGACACAGCTCACCCTGAGAATCCGTCTTAGCAGCAGAGCCCAACGGAGTGTCTTCCCAATGGACCTTTCTAGAAGAACCCAAATCCTCAGAAGGGACCAACGACGAACGTCGATAAGCAGACAGAGTAGGGAGACAGTGAGAAGACACCAGACGATAGTCCAAAGAGTGATGCCCAGGGGCAATCACTGACCTCTGCGAAACAGAAGGCCCTGCCTGCAAATCCTCTAGAGAGACCGACGACATACGTCGATCGATAGCTGGACCTGGGACACGATGAAAAGACTCCGGAGGATTGTCCCAAGAATTACAGGAACCTGCCACTGGCTTCAGAATGCCCCAACAACCACCTCAAGGGTGACATCAGAAGCAAAAGGAAGAGAGACCACAGTCTCCATTTCAGACATCACAGCACCAGCACCACCAACAGTTGCAGAGGAACTTGCTACAGAAATAGACTGATCAACATCCTGCGTGACAGAGTCAACACGTGAACTCCCAGAAATGTCCGAAGAGGCACGGCTACCCTTACCCCGAGAACGAGGGGTTCTAGCCCTGGAGTGAACCACCTTGTTCACGGATGCCCAGAACTTAGAGGACCAAACCCCAAAAATACCACAGGAATGGGGCCTGTGTGCAATTGTTGCAAGTGACACAAGTAGCATGAGAATCATCTACATGTTTCACCTGCAAACAAGAGGCACAAGGAATTGTTTTAGGCATAATAATAATTTCAATTGGGAAAAAATCCCCAAAATGATCAAAACAATCAAGCTTCCTGCCAACAGAAAACCAAACAACAATGGTCGTGTTTACACACAGGGGAAAAGCAAGACAACGTATGAGAAGACAAGCAAAAATGAGCATAAATAATATAATATAATAATCAATTTAGAGCTTGATAAAGGATACAGTCCACTTGCACATTAATTGACAAGAAGCATATACAAAATCAAGTTGTTCACAAAGAAATAACAAATAAGCAGTACGAGTCACAAAATTTCCGACCATGTCACAATGGCAGAAATAAAAGGAATTGACGTCACGGTTGTTGCACATGCGCTCGGTAAATGCAAGAGGTGTGTAGAGAGAGTACCTGTAATGTCGAGCGTCGGTCTCGCTCGACCCTTTTTCGTGCTTTTGCACTCTTTCACTTTTCCAACTTGTTTGGAAAAGTTTCTTAGCTTGAGTTAGTTCCGAAGTAGGGCTTGCACTTACGTTACAGTCATTTGTAAACAATTGTGAGGAGGTTGAGAAGAAGGTCTTGTTTCTCAGCCAATTTTCCTTCAACTTTATGATGGTGAGTAAGGCTTTTTTTAATTAATCTACAAAATTTTCCTGAAAATATTTTGAACAATTAATTTAACTTCTTACACTATTCCCAGGAAAAACCAATGTTTTCAGCAGTGATAATTTCCCATACTACAGTTGCCAATTTAATCAACTATACCTTGTTTGACACCGAGCTTTGAAGGGATTTCCAGGTAAAAAAAAAGTGATGTGGTGCCAGAGAAACAAGCATTTTTTTAATAGCCTAAGGTAAAACAATAATATATGGCAAATAATATGATGTTTGTGTCTTACTTGAGTGGATATAAATGCACCCATTTCCGTTTGTTGATGACTTAGCCACTCTATAACTGGGTTACTGTAGCCAATGTCACTCAACTCTAGCTGAACTAATAGAGCATAGCTTGTTGCTTCTACCGATTCTCTTGTAACAGCTCCAGTTTGACTGTCATCAGCATTCCAGTATTTAAGTCCTGTATAAAAATGAAAGTGTCACTGACACTGTAGCTCAACTTGACAAACTTGAACTTGGTAAGTTATAAGTGAAATGGCAAAATTGAAGATCATTGGTACTAATGTTATTTGGTGAAATTTCAACATAACAGCATTGTGTGTGCACAACGTCAAGAGTAATCCATGCATTTTTAAATGTAAACTTTAAGACTGGCTAAAGGAAGAATGTTGATACACAAATGCAGTAAGTTCCGAGTTTATTGTAAATGGCAACTTTTTTTTCACAGAAATGAATGCTAATCAATAGCTCTTATCTAAAGGTCTTGCCCAATGAGCACACAAAGTTAAAAAACAATCCTATGATAAATGTGAAAAAATTTATAGTAATTTATATATTTTTTATACTTACCAATGACCCAGACTTAGCTGGTGCTAACTCTAAATTATTCAGGACCAAACACAAATTTTGCCCCCCCCCCCCCAACAGCCCCCAATCCCCAAAATTTGAATCCAAATCAAAAAATCCAATGTCCTATATGGTCCTCCATACTTTTGCCTACTGCACATGCGCAGTGTCAAGGAAGTTCCGAAATTGGCACCAAATCCTCATTCTTACAACCAGTGCCTGGTAAATGTTATATGATCAGCGGGGAGGTATGAGTTTCCAACTCATGGGAGGGCCATCCCTGTCTGGGTAATTGGTAAGTATAAAAAATATATAAATTACTATAAATTTTTTAACATTTTTATACTGTACCAATGACCCAGACTTAGCTGAATAGAAACAAGAGGCCCCAGGGGGCCTGAGGGTGCACACCTGACATGGAAGCCTAAATATCAACCCAGAGAATTAATTTCAACAAGTTGCATCTGCTCCACCTAAGAAAAGCTTATACCAAATATCCAAAGATTCTGACCAGTGGATCTAAAAAAAAATATATTTTTAAAGAAGATTCCTCATATTGAACTAAGTTATAATTCGGGCTCACACAGGGAGCCCCTATATGAACCCAGGGACTTGGCTTTGACAAACTTGAATCTCACCCACCTAAGGATGCTGCACACCAAATATCAAAACATTCCGACTGCTGGATCTGAAAAAGATTTCTAAAGAAAATTCCTCATTTTGAACTAAGTTACAATTCGAGCTCCCACAGTGAGCCCAAATATGGACCTAGGGACATGGCTTGAAAAAACTTGAATCTCAAACCCCTAAGGATACTGTATACCAAATATCAAAACATTTTGACTGCTGGATCTGAAGAAGAAGATTTTTAAAGAAAATTCCTCATTTTGAAGTAAGTTATCATTCGGGCTCCCACAGTGAGCCCAAATATGGACCTAGGGACATGGCTTGAACAAACTTGAATCTCACCCCCCTAAAGATTTTTTAAGAAATTTGCCTGAAATGCACTAAGTTCGAATTAGAGCTTCTATAGTGAGCCCAAATATGAATGTAGGGAGCCGATTTGAACAAACTTGAATCAGATCCACCCCACAATGTTGCATACCAAATATCAAAATATTCTGCCTGCTGGATCTGGAGAAGAAGATTTTTTAAGAAATTTGCCTGAAATGCACTAAGTTCGAATTCGAGCTTCTATAGTGAGCCCAAATATGAATCTAGGGAGCCGATTTGAACAAATTGAATCAGATCCACCCACAATGTTGCATACCAAATATCAAAAGATTTTGCCTGCTGGATCTGGAGAAGAAGATTTTTTAAGAAATTTGCCTGAAATGCACTAAGTTCGAAATCGGGCTCCTATACTGAGCCCAAATATGAACCCAGGGAGCCGATTTGAACAAACTTGAATCAGATCCACCCTACAATGTTGCATACCAAATATCAAAAGATTCTGCCTGCTGGATCTGGAGAAGAAGATTTTTTAATCTTTTTCCCATTGCCTACAGTGTTAAAAAGTGCTGACTCAGCACTTTTTCAAAGTCCTGAAAAAAGTACCTTGTGATCAAACCGATAGGGATTTTTTTAACCATTCTATTCTACTGGATAAAAGTAAGCTTTATACAAAATAAGAATTCTCTGTGCCATGTAGTTTTGGAGATATGGCTGTTTTAAGGTTTTTCTTATTTTTAGCTCCCGTGGTTCCCACGGGGCAATGAGAAAATTTTTTTTTTGCATCAATCAACTACTTATGACCCATTATCATCTCATATCAAATTTGGTTCAAATCGACTTCACGGTTCAGAAAATAAGAAATTTTAGACGTGGCCAAAATTTTTGCCCCTCCCATAACAAAGGCAAATAATGCCCGACAAACTTCTCTTGAACAAACTTGATTCTACACCTCAAAAGGAAGCTGCATACCAAATATCAAGTCTCTGCTACTGCTGGTTCATGAGAAGAAGATTTTCAAAGATTTTGGTGCCCCTTGGGGGCGTGGCCCCACCCAGGAGGAGGGGCAACTTCATTTGAACAAATCTGAATTGACATTAGGTAATAAACATTTACCCAACATTTGAAAAATATTGGACCAGTGGTTTCTTCGGAGAAGTTGGTTTTGTAAAGTTTATGCCGGACGGACGACGGACGAAAAGCGATTTGTAAAGCTCACCTTGAGCTTTGCTCAGGTGAGGTGAAAATAGCGTCATTCAGCAATTCAAACGTCCGTGGGACATTGCTGGACTGGACCAGAAACTCCGGAGCATCATTCTTAGCCCGGCCAAAAAAGTCTGTATCCAGTGACGCTATCAGTCTCTTATCTGGTATCGCAGCGCTCTGGTCCAATAGAACAACCTCTGGAAGGTGTTGACGGATAAAATCTACAGTCACCTTATGCTGTTCCAGAAAGGAAAAATCCAGCTCCGCAGATTCCCTTTCACCGTCCGACTGGACCAGATGCGAATCTCAGTCGTCCCGGTCTGACCCTGCAGCGGAACGTACCGACCCAGCTTCCTCCGACAGTTCCTGATATGAAACCGTTTCTGAAGGTTGCTGGGACGCTGCGATGAGTTGCGCTATCTGTGATAGCAAGTCTGTCACGGAGGCCTGTGGAGCTGCGGTCTTACGTTGTTTAACCACTGGAAGCTCCTGGGATGGTACATCCTGCATAATCCTTTTATGCGTATGTCTCGACTGGTGAGGCCTCGTGTCCTTGGCTACCGGATGGAGTGACCTAGATGACATGGAGTCCTTTGTCGGCAAAGCAGGCTGGATATCTGAGGTCAAGAAGCCAAGGTGCGGTCATGTGTGCTGGCATACGGAAGAGGAAGCCAATAGACTACCCGACCCAGGCTGTCTATGTGACGGAGCGTCCCGAGGAGTAGGAGTGGACGTATGCTCTGACTGACGAACATTATGCACAACAACATCTGGCCCCAGATGTTGTTGTAAGAGAGAGGGGCCTCTCTCGTTCGCGGTCCGGGTAGACCTGAACGAGCAAGCTACCGGACTGACTGGCTTCCTCTGATCCATCCTCCAATACGTCATCGCAGGGTGTGCGTGATCCGAGATTATAGTGCTCGCAACACCCTTTCTCCTCTCCTGGACCACAACGGACATACCCAGCGTCACATCACCCATATTACGAGCGATAGATCCCCCGGTCGAGCTAGCTGGCGACAAGGTCGTCAATCCTACTAAGGCTCCACACTTGTTTGATTTCCTTGAGCACTTTTGCCGCTAGCTCTTCACTTATTTGCGACGACGGCAGCACACTTCCGGAAGACATCACGGAAACTTCACCTGGTCTTGTTCCTCTGAAAAAGAGACAGAAAAACTAGAATGACCCTGTGGAGAGAGGACCGGCATCGACCTCTCACCACTAACAATTAACCGTGGCACACGTCTCCAACGTTTGTCATCCCAACTGGCACAAACTGAACAAAAATTAGTGCGAGTACAGTGTTTACAGCAAATACAATGAGCATGAGAATCGGAGGAAGACTTCCTCGAATTACAATTTGAACAATATTCTTTCATAATTAAAAAATATTATACAGCCGTAGTACTCGCACTAACCCTCGAAAATACAAAAGATACATAATAATAATACAATCCATAACAAAATTTCGAAAAATAATTTAAAAGAAAATTTTCGAAAAAATTTTGACATGAACCCAAGTTCCCAAAGGGAACGATGAGCCCAAACGCATCCCTAAAAAGCCTAAGTGTGAACAAAAATTTGAAAACATTTCTAAAAATTAATGTTACACTACACTATATAATGAACCTTACAGAAGACAAGGAATCACTAACAGAAAGTAACAGTTGTCAACGTAAACAAAAGTCAATAAAAACTGGAAACAAGACTCCAGGCACTGAACATGGCCCGAAATCAGTAACCAATTTAAAACACTATCCGATGTAAAACAGAATCTTCCACAGAAGAAGCTGCAATACATCAGATGGTAGATGCATGACCAAAATGCCTAAACACCCCATGGTGAGGACGTAACCATGGGGATAACAGAATAAACATTCTGTAACAAAGCTAAAACTCCCAAGAAATGTCCATAAAAAAATTTCCAAAAATTATGCCAAAAGCATGGGAGATAACCTAGGGGGGTTTCAAGGAAAGGGAGTGAGGAAACACTTAACAAACAGTGGAGATTTCATAGCAAGAATGAAAACATCAGGCCTATGCCCCGAAATTAGGGAACATGAAAAAATTTTACATAAAAATTATAAGTTACAGCCCTGAACACATCCTTCCACTGTTCCTTCCTCTCATCCTCTTATTTCATCCTTGGATCCACCATTTCCATCATGATTTTGTGACTGGCATCATTTTAACTGAGATTATAAGCATAGATATCAGTGAGATGTTACTGATAGAAGGACCAAACAAAGAAATGAGGATTTGGCGCCAATTTAGGTACTTCCTTGACACTGCGCATGTGCAGTAGGCAAAAGTATGGAGGACCATATAGGACATTGGATTTTTTGATTTGGATGCAAATTTGGGGAATTGGAGGGGGGCAAAATTTGTGTTTGGCCCTGAATAATTTAGAGTTAGTATAGTAAAGGGGTTATCAAGCAGTTACGCTCGGAAGGCAACAATAAATAAATAATAAAAATGTATTGATAATTTATTAGGAATAAGGAAATTGAAATTTACATCAGCTAAACGTAAACTATGCAGGACAGCTGAGTGAGATTAGCACTGCATTGTGTTCAACCTGTAAGGCATGTTTGACACAATGGAGGATTAACAGGTTACTTTCACTCAATGCCTTCTTGATTAGCTGAGTACACGGCGCCCTGTTGTTCTGACTCGCAATTATCCCAGAGTAGGAAATGTCTGTTGATTAATTGCCAAGCAAGTGTGAAAAACACATGTTGTTATAGAAGCCACAGTTTGCTTGGTAACACTGCTTACTTCAGGAAGAGAGTATAAATAAGGCTGTGGACCGTAGCGACAAGCACACACACACAGCACAATACCACACGAGAGTATGTTACTGCTCTTATGAATGTAAAGATTCGTGCATTCCATACTCTCCACACACACACAGCAGATACCACAAGGACACGCAACTAAAGAGGTGCTACTTTTATCTTTACAGTTTACATATTCTAATGAAAACTAATTCTACCTTCTTCTTTTAAGCAGGTACACAGAAGATGTTTTTTGACCTGCACCCCAATAACCGCTACAGACAGTCTAACCGTTATGGAAACAGTCACCCCCACAGTTCCTGAACATCCTCTGCTCCATCCCTAAAAGTGGTCAACCACTTTAAGGGAGGCAAGCGTTGGTCCTGCGTGCCGCCTCTGCCCCTTTTTGTAAGCGCAATGCGCATCTTTTGTCCCAACCCAATAGGATTACAATGCAGGCCTGCCCCCGAACCAGGGAAGTTCGGGTCTTCTTCTTGGTGGTCCCCGAAAGGGGTCGTTGTTGCTTTCCTCCAAAGAGTCAACTATAACAGAGACAGCCTGAGGCAGATTGTACTTGCCAGTGATGGCCATCAATCATTATCATCCTCGAAGCGGCAGACTATACATGCCCGAAATCCAGAACGACTGCACCCTCGGGGAGAGGTAGTACCTTTGTGAGAGGACCCAACCTCCCACACTGGTCCTCACCCGAGGGTTCAACCAACATCTGCCAATGATACTACCCATCCACCACTGGACACTACCGAAGACACCTGCCGAGTACCGGATCCTTTTCCTCCTTCAACACGCCTTGACATGTGAAAGCCATCCTATACAGCCACAGAGGGTCGAAAGGGGCTTGTCCCCCATACTGTCCCTGCGCGCCTTTGGCGCGTGAAATCATCATTTCGGTCAAATTGCATTGTGTAGTTTGACCACTCTGTGTTATTTGTTAAATAAATAATTACAGCTGTATATTCTTTTCTTTGAAGGTAAGTCCAGTTTACTTAATATTTTACTTATAGTTTGTTGCGAATGTCCTAAATAGTAACAGAAAAAGTTAATTGCTTTGAAACATGCTAAGCATTTTATTCAAATGCTTATCAGGTTTCAGAGGATAAATTAATGTAGGTCCTTTTGTACTCGGCACATAAATTGTGTAAATTATAAATAAGGATAGAGAAGTGTTGAGACGAAATTAAAAAAATGTTATTTATGCATAGGATGCAATTAACCTTGTTTCGGAGCAAGTGAAGTAAATTTGGCCCGTGGCCCAGTTTCCTTGGCTCGCTCAGGAACAAGCATTTTCTTCTATGGTTCTAGAATTAAAACAAAACGTAACTGTTTGAAACTCCAGTATCCAGATTTGTGTGTAGACAAATGTTTGTTTGTGTATTTATATATATATATATTTTCCAATCGTACAACAGGTTCCAGTAGAAAACGTGTATGGTCACATCAAAGAATAATAACAATTGCTAATCAAAAAACATGGTAATTAAATATCAACCCTTGCATGTAACTAAAATATCAAATAGGTTAAAGATGACCTGAATTCTGTAGCCTATTTCTAAGAAATCTTTATTCTGTTATATCTCAACTGAAGGCGCTCCCTGAGCTCTGTCAGTCGAGATATAACCGAATAAACCTGTATTTATGTACTAGGAGCTAACCAGTCATAGGGTACCGTTGTTCTGTTATATCTCAACTGAGGGAGCTCCGAGCGTTCTGTCAGTCGAAGTATAACCGAATGAACCGGTGGTTATGAACTGGAAATCATAAGATATCTTTGTTCTGTTATATCTCAACTGCGGGAGCTGGCAATGTTCTTTTCTCTCTTTTTATGGAAATTCATAAATATACCCTGCAGAAAGTGCGAAAGGGATAAGTTGCTACACAAATGCAGTAAGTTCAAAGGCTGGTGATAACGACAATAATTTTTGAAAGGAAATGAAAAAAAATCAATAGCTCACATCTAGAGGTCACCCCGAACACACATGCCACATTTCAAAGTGATCTGATCATAAATTTGCCCTGAAGAGTGTGTCAAAGGGAAATATTGAAGCCTGACTAAACTAAGTTCAAAGGTTGTTGCCATTTTTTGACAGAAATGGAAGAAAATCAATAACTCCCATATAGATATCACCCCACACAAGCACACAAAGTTTCCAAGTGATCCAATTATAAATGTGCCCTGTAGGGTGTGGCAAAGGGAAATACTGATGCTTAACTGCACTAAGTTTTTACTAAGTTCATCAGAGGTCGTTGTCAATAGCAACAATTTTTGACGGAAATTGAAGAAAATGGATAGCTCCCATCTAGAGGTCACCCCAAACAAGCATACCAAGTTTCAAAGTGATCTGGTGAAAAATGTGCACTGCAGGGTGAGCCAAAGGGAAATATTGATGCACAACTGTACTAAGGTCATCGAAGATCATTGTCAGCGGCAACATTTTTTGACGGAAATCGAAAAAAATTGATAGCTCCCATCTAGAGGTAACACAAAACAAGCATAGAAAGTTTCAAACCTATCTGATCACAACTGTGCCCTGTAGGGCATGCCAAAGGAATATATTGATGTCTGACTAAACTAAGTCCAAAGGTCGTTGCCAGCAGCAATAATTTTTGATGGAAATGGAAGAAAATCAATAGCTCCCATCTAGAGGTCACACCAAACAAGCATGCCATATTTCAAAGCAATCCAATCATAAAAGTGCCCTGTAGGGTGTGCCAAAGGGAAATATTGAGGTCTGACTAAACTAAGTTCTAAGAGCATTGCCAGCGGCAACATTTTTTGACGGAAATGGAAGAAAATTGATAGCGCCCATCTACAGGTCACCCCAAACAAGCATACCAAGTTTCAAAGCGATCTGATAATAAATGTGTCCTGCAGGGTGTGCCAAATGAAAATTTTGATGCATAACTGCGCTAAGTTCAGCAAAGGTCATTGCCAGCGGCAACATGTCTTGGCGGAAATCGAAGAAAATTGATAGCTCCCATCTAGAGGTCACCCCAAACAAGCATATCAAGTTTCAAACCAATGTGATCAACAATGTGCCCTGTGTGGCGTACCAAAGAAATATATTGATGCCTGACTAAACTAAGTTCTAAGGTCGTGGCGAGCGGCAACATTTTTTGACAAAAAAGATGAAATTGGATAGCTCCCATCTAGAGGTCACCCCAAACAAGCATGCCAGGTTTCAAAGCAATCCAATCATAAATGTGCCCTGTAGGGTGTACCAAAGGGAAATATTGAGGTCTGACTAAACTAAGTTCTAAGAATGCTGTGAGCGGCAACATTTTTTGACAGAAATTGAAGAAAATCGATAGCTCCCATCTAGAGGTCAACCCAAACTAGCATACCAAGTTTCAAAGCGATTTTATCATAATTGCGACCTGTGAGGTGTGCCAAAGGAAATTGTGGATGTATATATGTACGTATGTTCAGACATACATACTTACGTACATAGGCCAACGGACGAGAAGTGATGGCAATAGCTCAGCTTGACTTAGTCAAGTTGAGCTAAAAATTTAAAACCAAAAATGAAATAGTATTATACCAAGTAAATACTCTGATGTCACACCTGTACCAAGTGTAAAACTCTAACCAGGGAGCATATACATGAATACATCACTAACAATGTCTGCAGGGTATCTGTTGTTCGAGTTTGCATCGCCGTTTGTGATGCAATATCTCCTGGTCGCAAACCAATAACTAAAAATGATTCACACACTGTGATACAAAGTCTAAGATTTCTGCCTGTATGACTGTCAGGCATTCTCTTTATCCCACTTAGGCACTTTGCACTTTCTAGGTCACCATGTCCAATCACTGACTCAATCATTCATTATATCAATGTTATTGGTTTTTCTTACCGTAACCCTCTAGGAACAATTTGGGTCATATACAGGTGCAGTTGTTGTATTTATGTTGGATTTTCCTGAATGTAAGCATGTTCAGGAAAATCCAACATAAATACAACAACTGGGTATGTGTATGGCACCAAATGTACCTTGAAAGGAAACTTTGAAGTTTCAGTCAAAACGAGTGACACCAATTGATTCGAGAGAATAAGTAAATCGAGGTAAGCAAACTTACTGTCTTATTAGTGTGTCAGGGATGCAAACTCCTAAAAAAGAATGCATGCTGAATTGCGTTATAATGTCATAGTCAATGTTAAGCCATTGAAATTTGCTACAGCAAACTGTTACGGAAGGTGAAATTGAATTTAGGCACCTGTGATGAGGGAAATGTACACAGCATGGTATTTCAGACAAAAATAAAATGAAATGGGTTGGATAACAATAAACTGAAAATTAACTAAGTTTGGTCTAAAATTATGAATCAATTTATACCAATTGCTAATCCATGTTCCTGGAGGAGGAGAATACCGTGAATCAAAATTTTGAAAACAAAAGATACTCGGTCTGTAAGGTTTCATGTATGTAACCCTCATACTCTAGGAAAAACCATTGTTGATAGTCACAGATAAACAGTGAGGTGGGCAAATGTAAGAACATGATTTTACATCTTACTATTTAATTATGTTTCATTACATTCTTTTTTTAGAACATGGAGTTTAACAACACTCAACTTTCCTAGTATATTCTTGAATTTTTCACAAACGCAAGTTAAAGGATGTTACAGGATGTCATGACTTGATTTGATAAAAAAATACAATCAAGTCAGTCACCAAAAACCATTGTTGAGATGGTAGCTCCTGTATATAGGCATATATTTTGTTAACAAGAGTAAAAGTAAAAGTTTCTGAGTAGCAAAATCTGCCTGGAAGAGACAAAGAAATTATTCCACCTATAATCCTCTAAAAAAAATCTTCGGCATGTGTTACCTGTATAATTATAATTCTGTTACATAGATAAACGATGTGATTAAAAATTACTCTATATAAATGTTAAAAGGTATAATAAGAAAAACATTAGTTGTTAATTAATTTTATGGGTAATGTAGAATTGGAAGTGTTGTACCAAGATGGAGTTATATTCTATCTCTTTATCTGATTTGAACACACTAGTTTCGACATGGTTTGTCTCCTCTCATTGGTTCGTTTGTCTTTGTTAACAGTACTGGCCACTTTTGTCGCATTTATACTAACTATTCTCGGTAGTTAATTTTGCCGTCTAACTGGTGGTGGAAGTAATCGTTGGGTTAAAATAGCCTACTTAAAAAAATCCTTATATTGGGTGATGGTGATTATTGGGTGGCTATGGTAGCAGTCAGCTTGGGGTTGTCCAGGTGGTAGTGATTGTTAGGTGGCTCAGTGTGCTGTTTTATGATCTGGGTGTGTAGCATAGGCCATTATGGGGTTTTTTTATATTTGGCTAGAGCAAATCTAGCTGATTTGTAGCCATCATTATTAATAAGTGTGTGTTAACTAATAAATATTTCAAGGAGCAGGACTGTTGCATTCTTGGAAATAATAAAATGTTGAATTTATTTAGTTGTGTTTGTTTATTAATTCTGTTCAAAATTTTCTGGGTTGTATTCCCATTGTGGAGATTCCAGCAGTGCTCTCCAGCTAAAGTTCTCAGGGTGGGGGCCGGAGTTTTGTTAGTCTGACTGATATTGTCCCTGGTTGTGTCTCCCAAGCTTATTGTATTCTCAATATTTTGTGGTGTATTGTCCAATGGTGTTCATTTTTGCTGGGTTATACTGATTGATATTATTCACTATCTGCGTGGTCGCTTCTGGCGTGGTCCTTGCCGAGTGCGAGTGGAATATACTGAATTGTGACGTTGCTTGTTTTGCACATTTGTTGTTGTCTGGGTGTATGGCTGTGACGCCATTATATTTCGTCGGCACTATCACAAATCGCTCAAGTTTTGAGAGTCTGCTTTGGAGGATGTGCTTCTTGAAATCCCAACCTGACGGATCTCCTAGTCAGAGCCATAATTAAATAACTACCAACCCAAACAGGAGTCTCAGGGAGGACAAACTATAATGAATTTGAACCCTGCACAACAGATAACTACAAGATATGGAAGATAACAGACACACAAAAAAATTTCAAAAGTGTACAAACAAAACAAAAATACACACTGAAAACCAGGAAGCAGCAACATTATAAGTTAGTGTCTTAAGTGTCTTACTGGAAGATATAAGTTATTGTGATGAATTGATGGTAATATGGTCTGAGGTTTGCAGCTTGGAGCTTATATTCAACCAAGACGCGAGGTTGAACATACGCTCCAAGCTGCAAACCCCAGACCATGTTACTGTCAATTCATCACAATAACTTATATCTTCCAGTAAGACACTATCCACAGCCCAAAACCCACATCCTGAAACACAAGAGGCTTATTTACTAAACTTGTGATCGTTAAAATTTGCCTTGTTCAAGGCAAATTTTAATGATCACAGGTTTAATACATAAACCTCTCGGGTACCCCACAATGACACTGGATAAATAATCAATAAACCAGATAAACTCATTCTGTCTCAGTTCAAATCATATATCAGTTCGTTATTTAAACAACACTTCATCCGAAACATCATCTGCTGCACGTGTGGAAAATCTAGAAAAATGAAGTGGCTTGCTAGTCACTCCATTGATGAATGAAGCGGCTTGCTAGTCACTCGGTTGATGAAGCAATTACAAAATGGGCGATGTCATTTCAAATATTTCGCGTGGTGTCGTCAGATGATAACATTTGCTACTAGAGCCATAAACATAAAAGAAACTATGCCAGATCACATCCAATCAGAAGGCGAGGATTTTACTCTTATTGGAACATAATTTACCTAATCTCTAGCAAAGTCTGTGAGAAACAATATGTCGGCGAAATAAAAAGAGCGTTCAGAATTCGGATTGAAGGACACCTATATGATATTAGGCAAAACCAGGACAAACCGGTTGTTACCCATTATAATTCCACAAACCACAATATTGATGATATGAGCATTCATATTAAACAAACTCTGAATGGAAACCCTGATTCAGAGAAAGGCACTAAAACAAGGAAACAACTTCAAACAAGAAAAAAACTTGATTTACACACTGTGTACTCTTGAACAACTCGGTATCAACAAGCTTGACTAGAGTACCCCCATTAAACTTGTAAATTAATTTTAAATAAAACCATTAAAGAATGGAGGATCCAACCACAAATTCCTGAAGTTTTAGACACACCAACAATACAAAGCATGTCAATGGCACAAATGCCTTCAACTGATGTTAACCTTGCTTGTGTGAGGTAAGTAAGTTGGACAATTTGATAGTAACCTGCCAATATTTGGTAGTTCTCTGTCCACCAGGTACTACTTCTGATGTGATATTTCCCACAGTATATACAGTTATCATATTTACCGGTATATACAATTTGTGTCAACAAATTTTACTGCAATTAAAAGTTTCAATTCTAAATTTGATTAAATGCAATTAAATAACATGAAGAAAAGGTTGCAGTTGTTGAGTTATCACATTTTGCAGGGTCGGGCTGCAGACAAACAATATCACCTTTTGGGGGGTCGAGCTGTCGACAAACAATAACTAGTAAGTCATAAACAACTACCCACTTAACTGGTAGAGTGTTAAATTATTTTTGCTGATCAAAATTTATTCACATGTCCTTGCGTTGTTACAATTTTTAAGGGAGAGTGCCTGTAGGCACTCTCCCATAAATTGCAACAAAGGAAATCCTAGAAGACTAAATGGGGTGCGGTGGCATTGCGGTAACCGGTTCTCGTCCGATCACTCAAGTAAAGCAGTGTCGAGCCCGGTTAATCTTTGGATGGGTGACAGTCCGAGCAATCGATTCGGACTCCCACATTGTGTCCTTGGGCAAGGCACTTAACCCCGATTGTCCACATGGGGCACAATGGGCTGTGCTCTAAGGTGTACTGCACATTGATTATGTTCATGTCTTCAACCAATCTAACCCTGCCTGTGCTGCAATGCAGAGTTACGATGTTGGGGAGCTGGCAGTTGCTCGTCGTTGCCCAGTGGTTCCCTCCGGGTACTCTGTCTTCCTCCACCCATAAAACTGTCACCGACGCGATGTGATGATGTGATATACCCTGGCTGTTAAAGTGTTGTTAAACCTTAATAAATAAATAAATAAATAAATAAATAAATAAATAAATAAATAAATAAATAATTTCACTTCAAAGATGATATGAAGCATTTCCACTGAATATCAACCCTTTAAGCTGTTGTACCTGAACGTCAGATTAAAGCCCAAATATGGGATTCTAGCACTCTACAAGTTAACACAGGTTATTCTGGCTAGTCTCCTGTAATGAGCAAAGACATTTGATCATTTTCTATATTTCACTTACCTACCTGTATTTGTTTCTGTAACTCTATCTCTGAGCATATCATTGACAATATATAGGCGTTCACTGTTAGCAAGAAAGAGGGCATATGTGGCAATGGCAAGGGTGTATGTGTCATTAATATTGCTGATTTTACTTTCAATGTACTTCAATGCCCTTCCTATGTACTCAGTAACATTCTGAAATGATCAAGATACAAACCAAATTATTCAATTATGTTCAAATTATTCAATTATGTTCAATTATTTATTGTAACGGTCATAACCAGTCAGAGCTATTCTAAAAAAACATTTTTTTATAAAAAATACTTTTTAGTATTTTTTCAATTTTTGCCTCCAAAGAATGGTTTCAAGCTCTCAGGCCACCAGTCAAATTCCATAAGAAAATGGACACTGTTATGGCCGAAACCAGTCTAGCCCTCAAATAGGTCATCACCTGGGTTTTGATTCACTTGTCTGGAATATTTCAGTTGGTTGGAAAAGCAAACCTATGGTAAGTTTTTCCAACCAATTAATACATTCTGTACAAGTGAATCTCCACAATTTCATAAAGAGTCATTTTCTGGATATCAAAGCTACAAAAGTTGCTCAAATGAGATCCAGTTTGATCAACATTTTTGCAACAATCAGAAATGACTCACCATCGCCATAGTTTTATGATTATGCCATGGAGTTCCCCAAATTAAGTTAATATCTTGATGTTTTCAAGGAGAATGAAATACTTATTGATTAGAATATTTATAACTGGGGCAGGAAACAATACCTGTATATCTTTGTAAGTAAATGCAAAATCACATTACATCAACGCACAAATTTCCCCAAAAAGTGGGTAAACAAACAGCTCATAACATCGAATTCCAAACAGAATTATGCTGGTGGCTTCAAGGTTAATGGGACATAGGAAACATCATCCAACTTTTTAGCTGTTCAAGACTTCTTCTTTTTTCCACGTGTCGTCTTCTATTTGTGTTAGGTAAAGAGTTAATATGCAATAACTGACAATCAAAACTTTACTTCCATTAAAATTTAGTCCAGAGCAAGATATATTTTTATAACATCAATACGATAACAAAAAAACAAACATTTCCTTTTGACAATTCTATCTTTCTCCTCTTGGTAGAAACAAGTTCATAAGATTTGTTCTGTAACAATACAGTGGAATCATGTTAATTGAATGGCCACTTTGCCAATGAAAATTATTCAATTAACAGGGGTATTCAATTAACAGGGATTGTGTCACTTTCCTGTATTCTAGAGATAAACTCTGTCAAACAAGATATAATATATTAACTTTTTATCCAATGTAACGGCCAAAACCAGTCAGCGCTATTCTGTTTCCTGTTCACTCCTGATTTCTAGTGCTAAACTGGGGGTGACGAACCCGGTTTGTGTTACTATCTATAGCACTGGGAAAATACCAAGTGTAACCAATTAACCTTGCTATCAGTATGGCTGACTAAAAATCACACCGTGCGAACTAAATGTCGAACAGGCAAGATTTGAATCAATCAAAAGAAAACAATTTTTTTTGAAAATGCATAACCATAAGAAAATTATTAATTTGACATTTTAATCTATGGAGTGCTATTCTGTTTTCGACACACTGTCATGACCGTAATCCTGTCCATTAATTATTACCAATCAATGAGGTGTCGGAACAAATATGTGTGACATCCCACCAATGCTCACTGCATACTGTAAGAAAAAAAAAAAAAACAATTCGAAGAACTGCGCGGATCCACGGTGGTTTGCATTTGCAGCACAAATGTGTATCCTTAAAAACATTAATTGGTTGTGTTTGTGTTCAATGCCATTCATTTAAATTCATTCACGCCTCTGTTTTTATTATACCTGTGGAAAAATATTCTTGTGCGAACAGTAAGCTGTATCGAGGGGTCAGGAGCACTCATTACAATTAAGCCCACCAGGTGAAAATTTGATAAACGTCATTGTAAATGATGCATTCGGTAAATAATAGAGATATACCCAACCTGTTTATTCTTGGACCTTCCCCGGCTTATGTAGGCCATTATGTGTACCAGTAACAGACCTCATCTTTGTTTTTAAAACATATTACTATTAAATTTTAGCCTGCCGTTATATACTTAGAGTACCAGTATTCACATATTTATTTGCGTGAATGCGTCATTTACAACGACGTTTATCAAATTATGGAGTTTCCCCTCGCAGAGTTTCTCATTTTAGTTCAGATGTCTCTTTACTAACTTTTTTTTTAAATACAGTTTTTTTCCAGTTTCACACTGAACTTGAATCATCGAAAAGTTAAAAAATTTATAGTAATTTATATATTTTTTATACTTACCAATGACCCAGACATAGCTGGTGCTAACTCTTAAAATACTAGGGCCAAACACAAATTTTGCCCCCCAATCCCCAAAATTTGCATCTAAAACCAAAAGAAATCATGTCCTGAAGGTCCTCCATACTTTGCCCTTACTGCGCATGCGCAGTGTCAAGGACGTTCCGAAATTGGCGCCAATTATCATTCTTACAAGCAGTGCCTGGTCAGCGCTATTTACTCAGCGGGGAGGTATGAGTTCCCAACTCCTGGGAGGGCCATCCCCGTCTGGGTCATTGGTAAGTATAAAAAATATATAAATTACTATAAATTTTTTAACATTTTTATACTGTACCAATGACCCAGACATAGCTGAATAGAAAAAAGGCTGGAGGGCCTAGGACATAGAGGAAAATCCAATAAGCTCAACTATATAACATAGAATCAACCCCTCAAGGAGAAAAGGGGTATTAGGCTTTACATGTATCTTTCTTATTTTATGATAAATTAGAAAGATACAATACCCTTCATAATTGAGCACAATAACATTCATGTTCTCTATTAGCATCCAGTATAACCCTTTATACTAATTATTTTTAAAGTAAGCCAATAAATAAAGTTAGTCCAGAGAATTGAGACTCTTTATATTCTTTAAAAGTGTCCGAGGATTGTATATTAATGCCCGTTTGACACTTGACATATACAAATGCTTCACACCGAGCTACACTTTAAAAATATGACATGAATGAATTTTTAACTTTAATATTACACTTTAAAACCATCCCGGAAACGACTCAGAATTACTGACTCCGGAGGAGGAAATCCCTTGCTTTTCACTATAAAGCAGGTGACCTAAGGGAACACCCTCCCCCCCCACCCTTCCCCTTGCCCTGGGTCAAATAGCCCAGAGCGAAGAGGGCAGCAGGACGGAGTCACTGCCGGAACAGAAAGCCTGCATAACTATAGTTGCAACTGTTTAGTGGACAACATTCTGAGCAACAGATAACGGACCTAAACAATGCAGGTCTCCAGAAATGGACTCAATATTTCGGAGATAAAAATTTGTGAATGTGGATGGCTGAGACCAATAAGCAGCCTTCATTAAATCTGTAATAGCTACACTATTTGCGTAAGCCCAAGATGTAGAAATAGCTCTTACTTCATGAGCCGAAATCTTAAGCACAGACTGCTGAGCAGAAGATAAATTTTCATAAGCAGTACGGATAGTTAATTGAATCCATCTAGCAATAGAATGGACCGAAATGTCCTTTCTATTAGGCATCAGAGACAGAAAGAAGCGTTTTCGTCCCTTTCTGATAAACTGAGATCTTTGTTTATAAATACGTAAAGCTCTAACCGGACAGAGTAAAGGCCTATGCCCGTCTGAAGATGGAAAAGCCTTAATAACAATAGGTTCCGGATATTTATTAGGAGCCTGATTCTTAGCTAAAAATCCAACATTAGTAGTGAAGGTGATAGTGTTCCCGACACTACGATAGTGAGAATCGTCCACCGATAGTGCATGAAGCTCACTGACTCTTCTAGCAGAAGAGAAAGCTAAGAGAAAAGCTGTCTTATAAGACAAGAATTTGAAATCTACTGTCCCAAGAGGCTCAAATGGCTTTTCCTTCAGTTTAAGAAGAACCCAAGCTAAATTCCACTTAGGAATTAATCTAAGAGTTCTGGGTCTATTTATCGAGAAGTTTCTAACTAACTTAGATAAAGAGACATTAGATCCAATTTGTAAACTATCGTGGTGTGCATAGGTATCAGATAACATAGACCTATAACCCTTAATAGTAACAGGCTGCAGTTTGATCTCGTCAAACAAGTATACTAGAAAGTTTGCAATGTCTGGTATGGAGGGATCAAAAATATCAACAGAATGATCCCTACACCAACGACGAAAAACCTTCCACTTAGCCGCATAGTTTAGCGAAGAGGAGGTCCTCCTACAGTTAGAAATCGCGTCCACTGCTCGTCCTGTAAAGTGCTTGCCATGCAAGAAGGACCGCACAATGGAAAAACATGAAGGTTGAGACCTTGCGGGTTGTGATGAAGTTGACGCGGTTTCCCCTGCGAAAGAAGATCCTCCCGTGGAGGAAGCTTTCGTGGTAGGTCCCACAGCAGACACCTGAGTAGATTTATCCACGGTCTCTGTGGAGACAGAGATGCTACCAACAGAATCTTGCATTGAGATTGTTTTATCTTTAGCAATACTTGCTGAATTAAGGGCACTGGAGGATACGCATATCCTATCATTCCGTCCCATGAGATCGATAGAGCATCTACTGCAAATGCTCTTGGATCCGGACATGGTGACACATACGTCTGCAACTGATTGTTGAGATGTGTCGCAAATAAGTCTATCATTGGCCGTTCCCATTGATAGCAAATCTGATTGAATACCTGTTTGTTGAGAGTCCACTCCGACGGCAACAAGCGACCCTTCCGTGAAAGGGAGTCTGCTAGTACATTCAGACGACCCGGTATATGACGGACCGAAAGTAAAACCTGATGTTCTAGAGCAAACAGAAGGATTCTTTCCGTTAAATTGAATAACGGAACAGAATGAGTGCCTCCCTGGTTCCGGATATACGCCACTACTGTCGTATTGTCGGACAGGATTTGGACATGAGCTTTCTGAATAATGTCCATCCAATGACGTAACGCAAGCCAAATTGACATCATTTCCTTGATGTTTATGTGCTTGCTTAGAAACTGTGGATCCCAAAGACCCTGGCACTTCGAATCCGTTGGGATCAATGATGCACCCCAACCTGTTTGACTGGCATCCGTCATAATCTTGAAACTCGGATCCGGCAACTGCAGCGGAACTCCCTGAGTCAACCACTGAATGTTTGCCCAAGTCTGAATCTCTTGTTTCACTTGATCTGACAAGAGAACGTCTATGTCGAGCGAATGAATCTTCACACTCCAATTCTGAGTCAAGAAAATTTGGAGAGGACGAGTGCGTAACCGCCCCATCAGAATGAGATCTGCAGCGGCTCCGCACAGACCTATCAGTCTCATGAACACCCTCGCTGTGACTTTGTCTGCATGAAGACAATAGTGAGCGTAACAACTGACTAATTTCACTCTGGATAACGGCAGACGAACGAGATTGTTGTGCGTCTCGAAGCTCATTCCCAGATGAGTGAATGACTTGGACGGCACCAGATCCGACTTCTCCTCGTTTATAACAAAACCGAGACGTCGGAGCAATAGAAGCAGATTCTGCACATCGTTCTGAAGCGTTAACTCGTTGTCGTACCTCTGAAGAATGTCGTCCAGGTAGGCCGACGTTACCGCAGACGAATGAGCTCGGAAATATATCATTACCGAGTGAAAGCCCAGGGTGCTAGGTTCAATCCGAAGCACATCGCTCGGAATTGATACACCACTCCTAGGACTGCGAAGCGTAGATACTTTCTGAATGTCGGATGTACCATGACATGAAAGTACGCATCTTTGAGATCTATGCTTGTAGCATAATCGTTCACCCGAATACTCGCTCTGACCGATCGAATCGTCTCCATATAGAACTTCGGAGCGACGATCAGCTTGTTTATCCATCTCAAATCTATGACTGGACGGAACGAGCCGTCTGGTTTCGGAACCAGAAACAGATGGCTGTAGAATCCCGGTGTTTCCTGGTCTTCTACGACCTCTACCACGCTCTTCATTAAAAGAGACTGCACCTCCGATAACAGAGCGTCTCTTTTCTGCGGATTTGACGGAAGTTGAGTCCATTTTGGACTTCGAGTTAAAGGAGGCTTTCGTTTGAAGGATATTCTTAGACCTTCCGAAATCACCCCTCTCACCCAAGGGTCGTCCGTAATCGACGCCCACTCTTCTAAAAAACTCATTCTGCCAACCGGAACACGATAGAGGTTGAAACCATCACCTCCTGGACCTGCGAGGCCTGCGGGAGGAGAAACCACGTCCTCCACGAGCCGCACCTCGTCCTGTCGACCTCGGGGCGTCCGACTGGTTGTCCCGGCCCGAAGGACGTCCTGCACGTGAGTCGCTGCCTTGACGGTCTCTTGAATAAGACCAAGAGGACGCACCGGAACCTCTATAGGAACCTCTCTTGGGCGCATTAGTCCCAGAAGTGCCTGTATTACTCTTTTCTGCCGTATCTGACTTTTTGGAAGCGGATTTAAACAGCAGAGAATCCGAAGCTTTCTTAGTAATTTTATCGTAGACTGCAGAAAGCTTGCCATCGAAGAGAAGCTCTCCGGAGACCGAAGTGACTCTGAGAGAGTTCTTCACTTTACTATCCACGCGTGTGGATGTAGCTAGGGCTGCATCACGTCTAACCAACTCCAGGTTTGCCACTGAAAGGGCGGAGTTATACGTGGAATAATCTACTGCCCTTGAAAGAAGTCTTAAAGAGGACTGTATATCCTGGAATTCTTTCCCTTGAAGACGTAGTGATAACGCCTTAGTAAGGTGGTCTGCGTAAGATAAAGCGTCTAAACTGGCCCTGTTAGACGTAATTGTCGTATCCAACACCGCGGTTGGAATGGACGTAGACGACGGTAATGACAATTCTAAGTCTTCCGCCTCGTCGTCAAGACGCAGAGGAACTCTCGGAACACCCTGTCCTGCCGTATCGAATTTATTCCTTGAATTAATGAAAGGCAGGTTAAGAGCATTGGCGGACAAGAAACCAGCTTTGCCTGTTTTGGAAGCAAGCTTGAAGATAGCGTCGTTCAATAATTCAAATGTTCTTGTGACATTATTGGACTGAGACGGAAACTCAGGGATGATGTCTCTGAACCGCTCGAAGAATTCAGTGTCCAATGACGCTATCAGTCTCTTATCCGGTACCGCAGCAGTCTGGCCCGATGGAACAACTTGAGGAAGGAAGTGCCGGATGAAATCGACGGCAGCTTTATGTTGTTCCGAAAGGGATAGCTCCAAGTCATCAGTATCCCTTTCGCCATCCGGTCGGACCTCACGATGCTCCCGGTCGTCCGCACCCGATGCTTCGGCGGAGCGTACTGACCCAGCGCCGTCGGATAATTCCCGATCCGACACCGATTCTGTTGATTGCTGGGATGCTGCGATAATTTGTGCTATCTGAGCTAGCACGTCCGTCATCGAGGCCTGCGGAGTAGCGGTCTTTCGCTGCTTAGCCGCGGGAAGCTCCGCATCAACTGACTCCCGCATACTCTTCCTATGCGAACGTCTGGAGTCTACTGGCCTCCTGTCCCTGGCTACCGGATGGCGTGACCTGGTCGCCGATGAATCCCTAATCGGCGAAGCTGGTAGAATATCCGCGGTCACGTAGCCAAGGTGCGGTCGTGTGCGCTGCTGAGAGGATGAGGAAGCCTGAGCGGTCTCAGTGGACTGCCTATACAACGGAGCGTCCCGAGCGATGGACGTGTGCTCCGCTTGCGACACATTTTGTACCACAACATCTGGTCCCAGATGTTGTTGTACGAGAGAGGGGCCTCTCTCGCTCGCAGCTCGGCTGGACCTGGACGAGCTAGGAACCGGACTAGAAGGCTTCCTCCGATCTCTCCTTTTATCCGCCGTCACTGGGTGTGCACCTTGTATGTTTATAGTGCTCGCATCACCCAACACTTCTACCTGGACCGCAACGGACGAACCTGGCTGCCGAACCATTCGGTGAATGGACGCTACACCGGGCGAGCTAGCGGTCGATCCTACTCGGGACCTCTTAGGCAACTGTCGTATCTCCATGAGCATTTTTGCCGCTAGCTCTGCATTCAATTGTGACGACGGAAGCGCACTTTTGGAGGATAACATGGAAACATCACCCTGTTCTTGTTCCTCTGAAATAGAAACTGATAGACTAGAGTGACCCTGTGGAGAAAGGACCGGCATGGCCCTTTCCCCGCTAACAACATACCGTGACACACATTTCCAATGTTTATCATCCCAATATTCACATATTGAACAGGAGTTAGTGTGAGTACACTGACTACAATTAATACAATGATCATGAAAGTCAGAGGAAGATTTCTTCCTATTACAATTTGAACAATATCTTTTCATTGTGAAAAGACAACAACAAGTCCTAGTACTCGCACAAACCCCTAAAAACAAAGATACATAATAACATGATCCATTAAGATTGAAAAAACAATTGAAATCAAAAATAATTTTTGAAAAAATATTTTTTCAGTGAAGCCCAAGTTTCTGAAAAGTAATGTTGAGCCCCAATGGATCCCAAGGCTAAGTGTGGACAAAAATTTTAAAATTATTTTAAATAATTAATGCAACACTTACGGATAATAATAATGTATCTTATAATGAGATAAACTACTCCAAAGGCAAAAAGCCCCCCTCAAAAGAGACTGTTGCCAATGTAAACAAGAAGTGTATAAACACTAGAAAACATGACTCCAGGCACTGACAATCCTGGCCCGAAATCAGTTATCAAAATACACACTATCTGATGCAAAACAGAGACTTCCAGGGAAGAATCTGCAGAACATCAGATGGTAGATGCAGAACACAACGTCTAAACACCCATGGGTGAAAACGTAAACATGGGGAAAATAACAGAATTCATTCTGTTACCAAGCTAATTCTCCCAAGAAATTTTAGTAGTAATCTTACTCAAAAATATGCCAAAAGCATGGGAGAATAGCAAGGGGGTACTTACAGGACAAGGGAAGAGGAAACACTGAATAAGCAGTGCAACTTCATAGCAAGAATGACAACAACAGGCCCATGCCTCGAAAATAGGCAACTTAACATAATTTCATTACAAAATTTTAAGTTACAGCCCTGAATATTTTCTGTCACTCCTTTTTCCTCTCCTCCTTCTATATCCTCCTTAGAATCACCATTTTCCAATATTTATGTGTCTGGCATCATCAAAACTGAGATTTACAAGCACAAAGATCAGTGAGATGTTAACTGATGAAGGGCCAAACAAAGAATGATAATTGGCGCCAATTTTGGAATGTCCTTGACACTGCGCATGCGCAGTAAGGGCAAAGTATGGAGGACCTTCAGGACATGATTTCTTTTGGTTTTAGAAGCAAATTTTGGGGATTGGGGGGCAAAATTTGTGTTTGGCCCTAGTATTTTAAGAGTTAGCACCAGCTTGTCTGGGTCATTGGTACAGTATAAAAATATAGGTTGTCCACACATATAATATGACGTTTGATTCGATTTAACAGAATCGGGCGGTCTGCTTGCACCAACCAGCAAAATGTCTGGATTTTCGAACACGTGTTCGACATGACTGTGTGAAACACTTTGCATTCCTGAAAAAATACAGGCCACTCAATGTTATTGCTGAATAAAAAGTTGTAATTTTCTTTCTTTGTTTTCTGTCCTATGCATATACACCTTCCTTTAACTAACTATTTAGCTCAAAGTGTATGCGATTATCAGAATGTCGAATAATCCCAAAGGACCATCTTTCTGGTGATTGGGCGTACAAACACAGATTGACTGATAGACTATAATAAAATCTGTCTGATTGGTAACCGTCTGATTTTTTGCTTTAGGAATAAAAAGCGTATTTTTGTACAGGCAGGCAAACAGTTAAACACCGGAACTACACAACTGGTGGAAATGGCTTTTTCAAAATGTATTTTTCCTCCTTAATTCTTGCTTGATAACTTCTCGATGACAGCAGTGATGCTGACATGCAGAAATGGTGAGGTCGGGTGCCCCCCCCCCCCCCCCCCCCCCACCACCAACACACTGTTCAACACAATGTTTTTTTTCTGTCTGTTTATTTATTGTCTATAATTGGTTAACACTTTTCTTACGTACATGCAACTGGAAGACTATGTACACTCACTTGTATGTTCGGCCTGAACAAATTTACAAAATGAATGAATTTTTTTTTGCCCTAAACACATAGGCTGACACTCATTGACGAAGGCTCATTCCAATGTGTAGTCACAATCCATACTTTTGAGGGAAGAAGTTAACAATAATTAAAAAAAGAGGGAAAGAGGGGGGGGGGGGGGTTATCTGTTCGCCTATAGTTAATTAAGTTTATGGCAGATATAGGCCTCATTATATGACTGAATGTTATTGAATGCAGGGGCGGAGGTTGGATCCTCAAATAAGGGGTGGGTGTGTGTGTGTGTGTGGGGGGGGGGGGGGGGGGGAGCTGAGCAATATTATGCAGCAGCATGGCATAACATGCTAACCATGCTTGTGTGGAGTTAGTATAGTATAGAAATCTATGGATTTAATGTTAGGTTGTCTATTTTTAGTGGGGTCGCCCACAATGCAACTCATGGATGAGAATGTCTGGTAACTAAAAAGACAGAAAACTTGGCCAGGGACCATAATCTCCTCCAACTTGACCTTTGGCCATCGGTAATGGTCTGGTGGTTGGGGGTGGTATTCAACATTTGATATCAGCAGTGACAAAGATTTCATGTTAAGGGAAATGTTATCAAATTCAATGTAGGCATGTATTAGATTGCTGTGGGGAATATCGTCTACGGACATTTGGGATTCGGGAGGGAGGGTCGTACTCCCCCATGATCCTCCCTGGCTACACCCTTGCCTTCTTGTTTAAGGCCAAAACTCCCACACTGAAATGCGAATTGTCCAATTCATCAAGCCTATGGGAAAATATTTGCAAACTGTATTCATCTTTAGCATTACTGTTCCAATGTTATAGGCCCATCTTCTTTTTTCAGTAGAGTAAATATATTGCCGTTTGCGTTCGGAATTTTTATACTCGTAAGTTTCAGAATTAAATTAATTTAATGCCATTATTCATATTTAGATGCATTGGGCCATTATAAGCTTGCTTGGCGCTAGAGTCAATGACGGCCCGATATGTTACACGACTTTTACTTGTTGAGCATTAATATTAATATTATAGTCAGGGAGATTAAGAAAGTGCCAGTGAGGAATATTATAAAACAAGTACTGGGAGATTGGAAGGGACATTGGTTGGGGTTGGGATGACACTTGTGGGGGAGGGGGAATGAAGGCCTCCTCTGTAGAGGGGAGCGGCAAATTAATGAATGTCTTGTGCCGGAATTAAAACTTTTATTCTTCGAGTAGGCTTAATTTAATTAATTAATGTAAATTACTGGTTTGTGTTATCTAATACATGTAATACCCTCAACAATACCAGTTTTCTCTCTGGTATAAATAATTAACATTTCCTCACTCATCTCAACATGGTCAGCCAGCTTGTTTATTACCATGGAGACTGAAATAGTTCTATTGCAGTCAATGATTGACAGAATCTATTTATAGGCTGACTGATGCAATTACCCTTGATCAACAGGACTCAGATTTTTAATGCACTGTACATGTAAAGCTATGTAAGAATAGTGATTCCATACAGCACTTCTTCTCACTCCCCTATTCGTTTCTCCAACTGATAGAATATGTAATTCGACACAACCCTCCAACCCCATCCCCATTTTCTTCTCCAAATACATAAGCACTCACTCACTAAATGTCAATATAGAAGGTTAATTTAAACCCTTTCTGTCTCACTAATGATGATGTTATAACTTAAATATGAGAATCTGGACCATCAATTCATGAAAAAAAATAAAAGTATCAGTGTTGAAATATCATACCCTACCCTACTACACTCTCAAACACATACCCTACCACCTCCTACCCAACAACACTCTCAAAATCAAAACAGAATAAGGACCTCATAATTTATTTTCATGCCAACTCTACTTACTGGCCTCTTGCAATCACTCTCAACAAGTGAAGTCAGTACAAATGCTGTGAGAATAATCTTCGAACTTCCAGATTTCCCCTGTGAAAATAACCAGAATATAATATCAAAAGGATGACAACAATAAGTTACAGTGAAGACCACTTAATTGGATATCTCTTAAATGAATAAATATTAAGAGGATGACAACAATAAGTTACAGTGGAGACCACTTAATTGGATATCTCTTAACTGAATAACCCTGTTAATTGAATAGAATTTTCAAACTCCAAACCATTTACCCTTCCTTCAATACCAATTCAACCTGTTAATTGCATAATGGCTATCAGCAAATGCCTGTTAATTGAATAAACAAGCCAAGACCAATACCGGGTCTGGACCTGCGTCGCTGCATGCAATTGAATCGGCAAACAGGAAGTGGCTGCATGGCAGATCTGAAAATTGCATACACGATACAACTGATCATTATCAGGCTCCAGATGAAATATAAAATCAATCCCTTGCATAGAAGCCGAGAAAAGTTTGACGAAAAATTTCAATGTTCAGTGGGTACAGTAAAATTTCAAAGAATCGGCAAACAGGAAGTGGCTGCACGGCAGATCTGAAAATTGCTTACACGATACAACTCATCATTATGAAGCAGCAGACCAAATACAAAATCAATCCCTTGCATAGAAGCTGAGAAAACCTTGACGGAAAATTTCAATGTTCAGTGGGTACAGTAAAATTTCAAAGTATCGGCAAACAGGAAGTGGCTGCACGGCAGATCTGAAAATTGCTTACACGATACAACTCATCATTATGAAGCAGCAGACCAAATATAAAATCATTCCCTTTCATAGAAGCCAAGAAAACTTTGAAGGAAAAAGTGTTTCGGACAGACGAACGGATGGACTGATGGACGGACGGACTGACGGACGGAGTCGAGCAGTTACTAGACCTGCTCTGCTGCTGGCGACGCAGGTAAAAATGTTGTAATTTACTGAAGAATTACTCAAACAACCAATGAATTCCCCATGTTTATAGACCATTCTGTTCTTAGGACATCAAATATAAGCTTTTAATCTATTACAATTAGTTTGACAGAGCTATATGTGCTTGGTCAAACACAATATAATAGAATATATACTAAGCTTAGCACCAGAATTCAGGAAAATGATTAATTTTCAGTTAATTGAAAACTCCAGTAAACTGAATATTTTTCACTGGAAAAGTGGGTATTCAGTTTACAGAGTTCCAAAGTACTACAGTGCAGCCCACTTAACTGGATATCTCTTAACTGAATAACCCAGTCAATTGAATATAATTTCCCAACTCAAAATCATTTACCATACATCCAGTAAAAATTTGACCTGTTATTTGAATAGAGTTTACAGAGTAAACTCGTGTTAATTGAATAAAAAATGTGGTAACCTGTCGAGAAATTACCCAGACTCACCCCATTGTTGCTTTATTTATAGACCTATTTAGCCTCAGCACATCCAATTCAGGCATTTTAGGCCATAAAAAAAGAACCTCTGTTTCTCAGGCCCACGTGCATGGTCATTTTTGGTGCGCATGCAACCTTTTTATGACACCAAAAAATCTTCCAAAAAAATTTGAGATATTGTGCTCATTTCGGTAAATCGATATCGATGCATTCGGAAATTTTAAATTAACACACTTCAAGCTTTTTCTACATCATACTTTAATAAAGTGGGTGGGTTTTAGAAATATTCACGACAGAAAGTGTTTTATTGTGTAAAAGGTAAGTCATAATGACAGCAAGAAGGAAGGTGTCTTTCAGTCTGACAAGAAACAGTCACAAAGGGGAATGGTTGATTCGCACCACGTTTGATTCGCACCAACCCTCAGAAAGTCTGCAAAGTCAGGTGCTATGTTGAATGGAACACAGTCTCCTGGCATTTATTTTTAGTAACATTTGTATTGTGAATGGCCGTCATTGGGAATTTGTGTACTGTTATTTGAAACCGTTACGAGTTTCCCAGTTAATTTAAATAAATGCATTTGAGATGCAGGATAATTGGATAACTAATAGTAACCGTTGCTTGATAAAAAAGTAACAGTCATAGTTGAAAATAAATCGCATATAGGCAGGTATGTGCGGTCGAATTGGTTAATAAAAACATGCAAACATTCGTTTTGTATTTCATTTTCAGATTTCCCAAAAATATGATTTATGGATGAACTGCCCGTTCAAATGGGTTGTGATAATTTTGAATATAATGGGGAAAAACTGCGATTCATGATTTTATTAGGCAGGTTGTGAAAGGATTTTTTTGGGGGGGGTAAAATAAATCTCTGAAAGTTGGCACTTCGACATTTGATTTGTCCCAGAGACGTTTCAACCTCAGACGTTTCACCCACGAGGCGTTTCATGACTTTCGTCGTGTGTTATAATTTTCACGTTTCACTGAAAAAACAAACATTCAAACCCCACTTCATTTACGACCCAACACCCCTATGGTGAATAACCAATATATTTGCGAAATTTTGCGTGGTCCACCAGGCGTTTGGGTTGGCGTCAAATTACCACAAACAACCACTCGGGGAGAAAATAAAAAAAAAAAAAACACCCGCCCCATGCTTTTTTGGAAAAAATGGCCTGAGAAACAGACAATCAACTTTGTATGGCCTTATCTACTATATCTTGTTTGACAGAACTCATGGAGCTCTGTCAAACAAGATATAATAGAATAAATGGTAAGTTTATCTCTAGAATACATGAAAGTGACACAATCCATGTTAATTGAATACTCATGTTAATTGAATATTTTTCACTGGCAAAGTGGCTATTCAATCAATTAACAGGATTCCATTGTACAAATGGAGGTCTGTGACACCTGAATCGAGGCACAGCATGACCAGTCTAGAGAAAGGTACATGCTCTTTGCATTTGTTAACTCTCCCAAAATAATGACTACAGAGATGAAATCTTGACAAAGAGTTGCTGTGATATAATACATGGCCTAAAATAATGATTATAAGGATGAACCCTTGGCTTTCACAAAATACAGATCATAAGGATGAAACCTTGGTGAAGAGTTGCTGTGATATGCTCAAGTAGTGATTATAGAGATGAAATCTTGACAAAGAGTTAGTGTGATATAATACACTACCTAAAATAATGATTATAAGGATAAACCCTTGGCAAAGAGTTAAGGTCATATAATTCTTTGCACAAAATAGATTTTAAGAATAAAACCTTCGCAAAGAGTTCCTGTGAAATAATATACTGGTGGAAAGGGTTCCCCAAGCACTTTCCACTAGTGTACTTTTTACAACACAGCATATCAGCCCAACAAACAAAACTCATAAAATATCATCGATTTTGCAGGTTTCCTATCTCAGCCTTTGCATGACCAAGGATGAACTTACTGATTTTACTTCTACTTTCTTCTCTTGTCTAAAAAAAATTGGGAAAAGCCTTGCTTGAAGAAGTTAAAGAATCCAGTTGCCTTAATTTCTTAGTTGTGCAGGCCTGAGAAAAGAGCAGCAGAATTCTGAGATGCTCATATTGGTCTAAACAGTTAAATTCACAAGCTTCCAATTTAAGAACCAAGCTGACCTCATTGTGACATTCCTCTGTTCCAAGCATCAATAATGACATAAACACATATCAGCACAATATTGACATGAACAGCACACCTTACAAACATACATACCACTTATGAAATCTTCAGTATAAATTTGACCTGTTATATGCATATAGATTATAGTGTAAACTTCTGTTAATTTAATACAAAAATATTGTCGATAAATTGCCCTGGCAATCACCATATTTACATTATTTATAGACCCATTTGGCCTTAGGACATCCAATACAGACATTTAATCTATTAAGCTCTGTCAAACAATACATAACAGAACAAGGAAAAAATGTCAAGCATTGCATATGCCCCCTGCTCCTATAAAACACAAATAACATTTCTACCTCCCTCAATAAAAAAAAAATCAGGTGTAAGTAACTGCATGTATCTATAATAATATAAAACAAGGGTCATAACTCTGGTAATAAAGCAATGACAAAACCTGCAACATATGAATATCCTTTCCCCATACAGGTCTCACCATATCAAAGGACATTAACATCCGGCAACTGGTACTTGAGTTATAATGCAATATGTTTGTGTGAACACTTTTCTAAGTCTAACAAAAGCCAAAACTCTGGTAAGGTTGTGTGTACAAAATCTGCAATATGTCAATCTTTTCCCCCTGCTGGTCTCTCATCATACCAAAGGACATCCGAATCTGACAACCAGTACTCATATTATAATGTAAAATATGCTCATACAGACACTTTTCTTAGTGTAAGAAGAGTCCATAACTCTGGTAAGGTTGTGCGGACAAAATCTGCAATATGTGTTTATCCTTTTCCCCATGCCGATCTCTCACCATACCAAAGGAGATCAAAATCTGAAAATCAGTACTTGAGTTACAATGCAAAATGTTGGAATGGAAGCACGGAAGTACAGATGGAGACCTCGCCTACCAAAACCTCCTCTGGAAATCAGGGAGAATAATAAATGCTCAGTTATCTCTATAATACAGGAAATTGACTAAATCTCTATAAATGAGTACTCCTCTTAATTGAATGATTTTCAATGACAAACAGGCTATTCAATTAACAGGGTTCCACTGTGTTTTATTCAGTCAGTTTGAGAAAATATCAAGTGACAAGAAGATAAAGGTGATAAAAACCTTACCGCCATAGACATATCCCATAGGTTGTAAGTTTCCTCAAAAGAGCCATCTTTCTGCTGGTGGTTAACAACCCACAATAGTGCTGGACAAATTGCCCTCTCTTCATCAATACTGGTCAAAATTCTCTTTGCCTGAGATAGAGTTTTGGCTGCAAAAGCACTCAACCTGTAAAACAATTTAAAATGAAGAAATTTAGGCCTAACAAAGTAGATCTGTTTCTCTTGCCATTTTTTGTAAAATTGCATGTGAGTGGGCAGTTTTTTATTTTATTTTTAATTTTTGTAATTATCTCTTTTGCCATCAAAAGTTCCTGTTCTTGGTTTGTTTTATGTTTGAGGCCTCATAATCTACAGAATAGCATGGGTGGTGGTGTATTTCATCCCTTGAGAGCTAGAGGGCTTTGCAATGCTAAAGCATTGCCAAGCCTTGTCGCACTCAAGGGACAAATTTATCAATTTTATTAACTTGGGTAAAATATCAGACATAAACCATTTAATTTTAATTTTTTTTAAGTTTGCATAGGTTATAAAAAGAGAGCATGCAGCAACCAAACCATGAACGAGGGCCTGAGAAACAGATTTTTAACTTTTTTAGGGTTTAACTACTTTTTGGCTCTTTCCCCTGCTGTTTTTGATTAGGAATGGAATACTGAAAATTTTGAACAAAAATAACAATATACACAATTGCTTGAACATTTAATGCTTGTGCACTTTTATTAACAAATAAATATTACTCATCTGTACTCACAGGGAAAAAAATTAACTGATAGAAAAATTTGCTTTGTTTTCAATATTCTTTTCATGTTGTTTCCACATGTACAGTACATACTGTAATGTTAGGAAAATCTTTCCTCCTAGAATTCTTTATTCTCCAAATCATACATTTTCATTTCAAAACACCTCTTGTATTTGCACTAAAGTCTTGATGGGTAATAATAACTGTTAGGACTCTAACTTCTGATGGAGGTCAAATAACGATGTCTGATGACAAAAAACCCCAGGATATTACTACTATATATTATCAAAACCTCAGTGCAGTAACTAGTCTGTTGACCGAAATAATTCTTCTATGGATCTTGTTTTGGCATCATCAGTTTTCCGAAGATTGTAACATCTTCTATGGGTTTTGAGACTACCGAAAGTTTTAACAGTTGCCAACAGCTAAACAAATACATCAGAAGTTCAGATGACATTGCTATTTCATGCACTGGCCCACAGGACAATTATGGTCATTAGTGTATCGTTGGAACTTCCAGTGCTGTTTTGGGTAGATTTTATACTTCATTAACCAGTAGAATGCAAGATAAACTTCAAATGTAAAAGTTTATTCATAAGGAATTGTTTTGTTACTATTTATTGGAGAGTTCCTTCAGGACTCTCCAATAAATAGTAACAAAACAAATTGATATGAGCAAAATATTTTGCTTTCAATTGATTATTATGCATATCAACAGTTTTTATTTCTGCTACTTAAACCTTTCCATACAGCCCAAAATTTGGCCTACTATTCATTGGCATACTTTCCTTCAGTGCCTGGATAACAGGCTGTTATTTGTTGATTCGGGAGCATGGTGGCTTAGTAGGTAGAGATGCAGGCTGCAAGCCGAGCACTAGAGCTGGGAGGTGGTGGGATTTACACTGCGGTTGTGGTTTAAATAAAAAACCTTGGTTGTGGTTGCGGTTTCAGTTGTCCATGAGCATTTTTAAACTATCCGTGTTTACCTTTCAGATCGGCCCTATATTTACAATATCTGCCACAACAACTAACAAGGCATCTTCTATTATTTTATCAGTTGAATAAATAATAAAAACATATCTATGCCTATAATTTTGTAAAATGCCAAAAAAACTCCAAACTGTGTTTAGGATGACCCAAACGACCCTAAAAAATTATGCCGACCCTCAAAATTGTATCAAGTAAAAGTCACTCATTTAAGTCATTGTAACCCTAAATTTCCACCTGATTCAGCTGTGAATTTCAAACCGATTCTGATGTTCAAGCTTTCAAAATTACGCGTAGAAATGAATACATTAGACAGTATAAATGAAGAGCAAGTGTTAAGTTGTAGTTCATCAAAGGAAACCGCATTTGATAAATTGATGAACATTTTACAATGCTTCAGCCTTGGTGTTGACAGGTCAGCAATATTAATGAATATCATATTGAGTTTCGTGTATTGAGGCTGAAAGCCTCAAATCTTGGCTTACTGTCTTGAAAATGTCATTGGCGCAAGTATAGTGTACAACAGGTTTATTAATTCCATTCAAACTTATACAAAAATTATTTCACAGTGGCCAGCAAATTCGTAGATATTGCATTTATTATAAAGTGAATTATGTGGTAATTCTGGTAATTCGATATTACGTACAGTATCTTTAAACATACTGGAATTTAAAAACCGAATTTGTGGTTGCATTTATTGGAATGCAGTTGCGATTTTGGATAGTCTCTCACTACTGATCCCGACCCATTGTTGAGGTTAACCTCCCAGATCTACTGAGAACCTGCGGCAACCACGTTGTGTCCTTGGACTAGACACTTAATCCAATTGCCCAAGTGGGGACATGGTGGTGTTGTGTACTAAGATGTATTGCATGTTGATGGTGCACTTGTCTTCAACCAATGCTAATCCTGCTTGTGTGGAGTTATAATGTTGGGGAGTCTTGGCACAGTTGCTTGCCATTGCTCAGTGGTTCTTCTAGGTACTCCAGCTTCCTCTACCCATAAAACTGTCCACCATGAGGTGACCCTGGCTGTTGAAAGTGTCATTAAACCCAAATAAATAAATAAATAAATAAATAAATAAATAAATAAATAAATTTGTTGATATAAACAACCGAGCAATGTGAAGAATAAAACTATACAGAAATAATTACCAAATACTTGAAGGATGGTCTGGAAATACGGCATATGATCCATCATTCTTCAGATATTGCAAACAATTCATATAACCTGCAAGAACATAAAATATATTTTTTTTTATATTGTTAACATTCAGAACGGATACCTGAATTTTACCACTTATTAAAAACCAAACTGTATTTCCCTAAAGCTGAAAACGGTTTACATAACAATTAAACCACAACACATGTTCATCAGCCAAAACCTTCCAGCAATGTGGTAAAAATCATTCTCTACCAAACTGTATTTCCCTAAAGCTGAAAACGGTTTACATAACAATTAAACCACAACACATGTTCATCAGCCAAATCCTTCCAGCAATGTGGTAAAAATCATTCTCTCCTTTTACTCATTTTCCATTTCCATTTCCATATCTCCAAACAGCATATGTTTCCTTGCTGCAATGGTGGGTCAGTCACAAACTATAATTCTAATTTTTACAAATATCTACATTTTTATATATATATTAGAGCTGGGTCACTGTCGGTACTTTCGGAGCGTTCGGTTTTGAACCACCACTGAAATACCGCATCACATTAATTTGAAAACACCAACATTTTTCAGTGGCAGGTAAAATCTGTTCTCCATTCGGTATTTTATAGTTTCGATATTTGACAATGGCAGAACAAGCTAAAAGTCTGTGGGTTACTGTTTGGCATTGTTTACAATAACTCCATGAAAACAATTTCACTGGATTTCCGACTCTGAGGCGTTTGGGTTTAAAGAGAGGCCGAAACATCAGCGAAAGAGGATTAGCGTTGTTTCGTACACTGGCTGTTTCGTATACAAAAGAAGACGTTTTGTACCTATCTCAAAGGACGTTTCATACACAGGCAAATTTTAAAGGGTTTTTAAGTAATTTTTTTTATATGAAATAACAGACTACTTACTTTTGTGAGTAGTCTATAAAACAAGAGGCCCCACGAGGCCTGAAGTGCTCATCTTGAACAGAACACAATTTAAACAGAGTCCAAGAATAAGTCTACATTAAGCAAGCCATCTCCATAGGCTACACTGTCAATCCTTGAGTCCCTCAGGAGTGACAAAAATTAAAATTTTTTAGTAAATTTTGTTTCTTAACATACCCAACACAATTGTTTACAATTGGCTGTAACATAAGTGCAAGCCCTACTTCGGAACTAACTCAAGCTTTTAGAATCTTTTCCAAACGAGTTGGAAAAGTACTAGAGTGCAAAAGCACGAAAAAGATCGAAAAAAGGGTCGAGCGAGACCAGCGCTCGAAATTACAGGTACTCTCTCTGCACACCTCTTGCGTTTACCGAGCACATGCGCAACAACTGTGACGTCAATTCCGTATTTCCGCCAACGAGAAGTTTGTGATTTAGCGGGGAGGCATCGATATCAAAGATATCCCCAAGGAGGGTGGGTCTCCGGTAAACAATTGTGGTAGGTATGTTAAGAAACAAAATTTACTAAAAAATTTTAATTTCTTTTCAACCTACTCACAATTGTTTACAATTGGCTGAATAAACAATAGGAGGAGCTGAATCACATAACCAATACCAACAAGAGTAGCAGAACGAAAGCAAGGAGGGCAGAGAACAATAACGAAAACCTGTAATGAAGATAGAGAGAAGGCACCTGAAAAGAACAAGGCTGAGCGAAGAGCAACCTCGACAAAAACAATTTTAACGAGGGTGCACAACAGCCTGAGCAGCAACGAGAGGGCCTAAAGAATAAAGGTCCTCAGATTGCTGCTGAAGGTGGCGGAGATAAAATGAGGAGAAGGTAGAAGAATTCCTCCAGTAAGCCGCATTCATAACATCCCGGAGCGAAACAGAATTGGAGAACGCCCAGGATGTAGAAATGGCACGAACCTCATGAGCATTAAGTCGGTTCGAAACAAGATCCGACGCAGACAAGCGAGAATAAGCCAGCTTGATTGCAAGACAGATCCACCTGGAAATAGAATGGGAAGAGACAGACTGCCTCTTAGGAATGAGAGACAGAAAGAATCTCTTCCGACCCCTCCTCATGAACTGAGTGCGAGTAATGTAAGTCTTGATCGCACGAACAGGACAAAGAAGAGGCCTCCGGCCATCTACAGCAGGGAGAGCCTGAATGCAGATGGGAGGAGGTACCGAATCAGGAGTTGATTCTTAGCCAGAAAAGAGCTATCAGTAGTGAAGGTGACACTGTTAGCCTCATTTCGGAAGAAGGCAGAATCAACAGATAGCGCATGAAGCTCACTGACTCGACAAGCAGAAGCAAACGCTAGAAGAAAAGCCGTCTTATAGGTGAGAAAACGCATATCGGTCTCAGATAAAGGCTCGAATGGTGCCCCCTCCAAACAGTGCAACACCCATGCCAAGTTCCACATGGGTGTAAGACGCAAAACTCGAGGCCTCTTCAAAGAAAAGTGCCGAATAAGTTTGGAGAGAAAAAGATTACGACCGATGCACCGCTTTCCCACATAAGAGAAAGTATCAGACAGCATAGACCGATAGCCCTTAATCATAATAGGCTGGAGGCCCTTGGAGTCAAAAAGAAAAACCAGAAAATCCGCAATTTGAGTGATTGGCGGATCACGGTAATTCACATTGTGATCTGCACACCAGCGGCAGAAAACCTTCCACTTGGTGGCATAAGTCATGCCAGTGGAATGTCTGCGCGATGCAGAAATGCACTCCACTGATCGCCTCGAAAAACCTCTACGTCGGAGACTGGACCTGATAAAAGACAGGCGTAAAGGGACAGGCTCGCCAGGTTGTTGTGATACTTCCTGGGACGACCCTGTGAAAGAAGATCGCGATGTAGAGGTAGACGAATCGGTCGATTGGCCAAAAGAGGCCGCAGCAGATTGATCCACACCCTCTGTGGAGACAGGGGTGTGATCAGAATGATCCTGCAACTGCAAGCACGAATCTTCGCTAATACTTGAGGAAGAATCGGTGCAGGAGGAAAGGCATAGCCGATCCAACCTGTCCAGTCCAGAGACAGAGCGTCTACTGCAAATGCCAGAGGATCTGGACAAGGGGAGACAAAGGTCTCTACCTGATGATTCCAGCGAGTAGCGAAAAGGTCGACCTGAGGACGGCCCCACTGCTCGCAAATCGCCTGAAACACCGACCGATGTAGCATCCATTCGGTTGGAAGGACACTGTCGCGTCGGGACAGGGAGTCTGCTAGGACGTTGAGATGCCCGGGAATGTGTCGAATGGACACCCGAGCGTTCACATCCCGCGCCAACAGAAGAAGATCCCGAGACAGCCGATACATGGGAATTGAATGTGTGCCTCCTTGATTCCGTATGTAGGCCACTACTGTCGAATTGTCCGAAAGAAGTAGGACAACATGGTCCGACAGATGAGGGATCCAAAGCCGAAAACTCAACAGAAGAGCAAGGAGCTCCTTCTGGTTGATATGAAGGCCCACCTGCTCGCTGTCCCACTCTCCGTGAGTAGACAGACCGAGAGGATCCAACGTCGCACCCCAACCCCGATCGCTGGCATCCGCAGTAAGGATGCGATCGGCCAAAGGAAGATCCAATGGAACACCCTGTGTCAGCCAGGGAATATCTGCCCAAGGGCGGAGGTGACAAAGCAGAGACCGAGGAATAGTGAGTTCCAGGTCCAGCGGATCTACATTCGGACACCAATGGTCCAACAGGAAGTGTTGGAGAGGTCGGACAAACAAGCGACCGAGCAGAATGAGATCTGTCACCGAACCGCAAAGGCCCAACATCCGAAGGAAAGTCCTGGCTGAGACCGAGGAAGATTGAAGCAGGTCCCGAGTCAAGGCAGAAAGAATCATCGCCCGAGCCTGGGGAACCGACACTACATTGTGAAGAGTGTCGAAATCCATCCCCAAATGACGGAATCGCTGAGAAGGAAGAAGATCCGACTTCTCGCGATTGACTCTGAAACCCAGCGACGCTAGCAGGCAAAGAAACTGCCGGACATCGAACTCCAGAACAGCAGCATCGTGGTGCCGTTGGAGGATGTCGTCTAGGTAGGCTGACGAAGTCACTGCCGACTGAGTGCAGTGGAAAGCAAGCACATGTGACATCAGTCGGGTGAAGGCCCAAGGAGCCAGGTTCAAACCGAACGGGAGAGCTCTGAATTGAAAAACTTGATCCCGAAACGTGAACCAAAGGTATTTCCGTGATGCCAGATGAATGGGTACATGGAAGTAGGCATCCTTCAGGTCGATACTGGCTGCAAAATCGCCCTGATGAACTGAACGTCGAACCGACCGGAAAGTCTCCATACTGAAACGAGGAGCTATTATGTACTCGTTCAGGGTACTCAGATCGATGACAGGATGATATTGGCCGTTTTTCTTCGGCACCAAGAAAAGTCTCGAGTAAAACCCTGGTGAAAGGGTGTTCCTGACCACCTCGACTGCCCCTTTGGAGAGGAGATTGTCGATCTCCTGCACCAGAAGGTCCCGACGCAGAGAATCGGAAGGGACCTAAGTCGGAAGGTGCACCCGAGATAAACTGGGGTGCCGATGGAAGGACAGTCGCAGACCGGATTGAATGACGTTGAGGACCCAAGAGTCTGACGTTATCTCTGTCCAACGGTCGTAAAACAGCGACAGCCTTCCCCCGACTGGAGGCGAATCGAGGTGAGAACCTTCACTTGCGGCCTCGACGAGGCCCCCGAGAGGAGAAACCACCTCGGGAAGTGACAGAGTCCTGAGACTTTCCAGCCTGAGGCTGCCAGCGAGCCTGGCCACATCGGCGCTTCTTATGAGCAGAAGGAGCAGACGGAGCCGAAGGCATAGCCGACGTCGCCGACGAGGCAGACGCAGCAGCACGCTTGGCGGGCCTGGAACGACCCCCACCCGCAGCAGCAGGTTGGTCAAGCTGTCTCAGCAAAAGCTGGTCCTTCGAATGACGAAGAACTTCGCCACGAACAGCTTCCACGGAACCATGGAACAACTGAGGTTCCACCAAAGAGGCAGACCTCAGAACAGCACGTTGCTCCGAAGGAAGGGATGGTAAAGAATCCAACACCGCATCCCGGCGTGCCAGCTCCAAATTAGCCATGTTACAGGCGTGAGCGTGTGTCAAGTTCATAAGAGCCTGTGACAAAACGCGAAAAGGCGCCTGAGCGTCATCAAACTCCCCTGGTGGAAAAAATTCAGCGAGAGCAGCGACGACATGGTCCGCGAGAGATAACATACCCAGCATCTCTCGGGACAGGACCACCACAGACTCAACTACCGACATCGGGAGAACTGCCTACTTAGGCTTAGTCAACCCGAGGGAAGAAGAATCCTCATCCACAGTAGTCATCCCTTGGAATTGTACACACGAAACCGCGATGGAGGCAGAAAGGCATCAGCTCTAGAAAAGAAAGAACCCTTGAGGGCCTTAGAACGCATTTTGGCATCTAAGCCCTGGAAGGACACAACAACCTAAGCCGATTGCAGAGGACGCAAAGCCCCGGAGCTAGAAGGCTCAACAGGGTTACGGCGCTCCACAGTGGACCGCGGCCGGACGGTCACAGAAGGCTGGTCGGAAGGTTGAACGTCCGGCAATAAGCCAAAGACGAAATCCAAAGCCTGCCCCAAGACTGTCGAGGAGGGCCCATCACCTTCAAGATACCCGTCATCCTCCGTAGCAGAGGAGACGTAGCCCAACTCGGGCTGACCAGCAGAAACCTCCAGTGAATACTGTGCAGTATCCAAGGGGCCAGGCGAGACATCTCGGCGACCGACCAAAGGAGGTTGTGCCTCAGGAGGCACAGGGAGGCCAACTTGAGGGTTGCCAGAAAGAAACCGGGTGAGTGCCAAAACGGCCTGGCGCAGGTCACCCTGAGAATCCGTCGCAGCAGAATCACCTGACGGAGTGTCCTCCCAATGGACCCTTCTGGTAGAAGAACCCAAATCCTCAGAAGAGACCGACGTCGAACGTCGATCGGCAGAAGAATAGGGACACGGTGAGAAGACACCGGAGGATAGTCCCAATTGTGACGCCCAGGGGCCATCACTGACCTCTGCGAAACAGAAGGTCCTGCCTGCAAATCCTCTAAAGAGACCAACGGCGCACGTCGATCGGTAGCTGGACCTAGGACACGGTGAGAAGACACCGGAGGATTGTCCCAAGAATGACAGGAACCTGTCATTGGCCTCTGCGCAGCAGACAGCCTCAACTGCCTATCCTCTGAGACCGACGGCAAGCATCGATCGACACCCAGACTCGGAACACAGTGAGGAATCACCGGAGAAAGGTTCCGAGAGTGACAGCTAACAGGGGCTGTCACTGACTGCTGCCGAACAGCAGGCCCTGGATGCCAACGTCCCAACACCATCCCGCTAGATGGCACACTAGCAGGGGAAGGTGGAACAATAAACAATTCACTCGAGGGACGAGGAATCGCTGCCGAAGTGACCGGCCGGCTCAACCGACTAGGAGCAAACCTAGCCAGATGAGACGGAGCAGACAGCAAACCCGCACAGCCCCGCCGCGAGGCTGGGGGAGGCTGAGAACACACAGACACACCAGCAGATACAGCCTTGGTCCCCCGAGACTGTAGACCATCCCCAGAGGAGATGGAAGAGCCATCATCAGACAGAATAGGATCTGGAGTAGCAACTTCCTCAACAACAGTCGACGGTGTAGGAGGCAGATCGGAGAGGGTCACCGAGCTGACCTCGGAAAAGCTCTCAACGAAAACAGACACCTCAATAGTGACATCAGAAGACAAAGAGACCACGGTCTCCTCGTCAGGTATCACTGAACTAACACCGCCAACAGTTGCAGAGGAACTCGCCACAGAAGGCAGATCTGAATCCTGTGTGACCGAGTCACCACGTGCACCAGCAGAAATGTCTGCTACGGCACGGCTACCCTTACCCCGAGAACGAGGGGTTCTAGCTCTGGACAGAACCACCTTGTTAACAGAAGCCCAGAATTTAGAGGACCAAAGCCACAAATACCACATGATTGGGCCTGAGTGCAATTGTTGCAAGTGACACATGTGGAATGAGAGTCGTCCACATGCTTCACCTGCAAGCAAGAGGTACAAGGAATAGTCTTAGGCATTATATCAAAATAATCAAGCTTCCCGCCGACGGAAAACAGCACGAAGGTCGTGTTCACACGTGGGGGAAAAACAAGATAAAGTGTGAAGAAACAAGCAATAAAAATACAAATTAACATTAATTAACAATAATTTGGTAGCTTGACAAAAGGATACAATCCACTTGCACACTAAAAATGTAGAATAAGTTGTTCACGAAGAATAAACAGCATAATTGGCACGAGTCACAAAAATTTCTGACCATGTACAATGGCGGAAAGTTAAAAAATTTATAGTAATTTATATATTTTTTATACTTACCAATGACCCAGACTTAGCTGGTGCTAACTCTAACAAAACCAGGGCCAAACACAAATTTTGCCCCCCAATCCCCAAAATTTGCATCCAAAACCAAAAGAAATCATGTCCTATAGGACCTCCATACTACGCCCCCACTGCGCATGCGCAGTGTCAAGGACGTCCCGAAATTGGCGCCAATTATCATTCTTACTGGCAGTGCCTGGTCAGCGCTATGTACTCAGCGGGGAGGCAAGAGTTCCCAACTCCTGGGAGGGCCATCCCCGTCTGGGTCATTGGTAAGTATAAAAAATATATAAATTACTATAAATTTTTTAACATTTTTATACTGTACCAATGACCCAGACTTAGCTGAATAGTAAACAGGCTGGAGGGCCTAGGACATAGAGGAAAATCCAATAAGCTCAACTATATAATAAAGAGGTAACCCCTTAAGGAGAAAAGGAGTATTAGGCTTTACATGTATCTTTCTTATTTAATATTAAATTAGAAAGATACAATACCCTTAATAATTGAGCACAATAATATTCATGTTCTCTATTAATATCCAGTAAAACCCTTATACTAATTATTTTTAAAGTAAGCCAATAAATAAAGTAGTCCAGAGAATTGAGACTCTTTATAATCTTTTAAAAGTGTCCGAGTATTGTATATTAAAGCCCGTTTGACACTTGACATATACAAATGCTTCACACCGAGCTACACTTTAAAAATAAGACATGAATGAATTTTAACATTAATATTACACTTTAAAACCATCCCGGAAGCGACTCAGAAATACTGACTTTGGAGGAGGCATTCCCTTGCTTTTCACTATAAAGCAGGTGACCTAAGGGAACACCCCCCCCCCCCCTCCCCCCCTTCCCCTTGCCCTTGGTCAAATAGCCCAGAACGAAGAGGGCATCCGGACGAAATCACTGCCGGAACAGAAAGCCTGCATAACTATAGTTGCAACTGTTTAGTGGACAACATTCTGAGCAACAGATAACGGACCTAAACAATGCAGGTCTCCAGAAATGGACTCAATATTTCTGAGATAAAAATTCGTGAATGTGGATGGCTGAGACCAATAAGCAGCCTTCATTACATCTGTAATAGCAACACTATTAGCATAAGCCCAAGAAGTAGCAAGAGCTCTTACTTCATGAGCGGAAATCTTAAACACAGACTGCTGAGAAGAAGATAAACTCTCATAAGCAGTACGGATAGTTAATTGAATCCATCTAGCAATAGAATGGACCGAAATGTCCCTTCTATTAGGCATCAAAGACAGAAAGAAACGTTTCCGTCCCTTTCTGATAAACTGAGATCTCTGTTTATAGATACGTAACGCTCTAACAGGACAGAGTAAAGGCCTACGCCCGTCTGAAGACGGAAGAGCCTTAATAACAATAGGTTCCGGATATTTATTAGGAGCCTGATTCTTAGCTAAAAAACCCACATTAGTAGTGAAGGTGATAGTGTTCCCGACACTACGATAGTGAGAATCATCCACTGACAGTGCATGAAGCTCACTGACTCTTCTAGCAGAAGAGAAAGCTAAGAGAAAAGCTGTCTTATAAGATAAGAATTTGAAATCTACTGTCCCAAGAGGTTCAAATGGCTTTTCCTTCAATTTAAGAAGAACCCAAGCTAAATTCCATTTAGGAATTAATCTAAGAGTTCTGGGTCTATTTATCGAGAAGTTTCTAACCAACTTAGATAAAGAGACATTAGATCCAATTTGTAAACTATCATGATGTGCATAGGTATCAGATAACATAGACCTATAACCCTTAATAGTAACAGGCTGCAGTTTGATTTCGTCAAACAAGTATACTAGAAAGTTTGCAATGTCTGGTATAGAGGGATCAAAAATATCTACAGAATGATCCCTACACCAACGGCGAAAAACCTTCCACTTAGCCGCATAGTTTAGCGAAGAGGAGGTCCTCCTACAGTTAGAAATCGCGTCCACTGCTCGTCCTGTAAAGTGCTTGCCATGCAAGAAGGACCGCACAACGGAAAAACGTGAAGGTTGAGACCTTGCGGGTTGTGATGGAGTTGACGCGATTTCCCCTGCGAAAGAAGATCCTCCCGTGGAGGAAGCTTTCGCGGTAGGTCCCACAACAGACACCTGAGTAGATTTATCCACGGTCTCTGTGGCGACAGAGATGCTACCAACAGAATCTTGCATTGAGATTGTTTTATCTTTAGCAATACTTGTTGAATTAACGGCGCTGGAGGATACGCATATCCTATCATTCCGTCCCAAGGGATCGACAGAGCGTCTACTGCAAATGCTCTTGGATCCGGACACGGAGACACATACGTCTGCAACTGATTGTTGAGATGTGTCGCAAATAAGTCTATCATTGGCCGTTCCCATTGGTAGCAAATCTGATTGAATACTTGTTTGTTGAGAGTCCACTCCGACGGCAACAAGCGACCCTTTCGTGAAAGGGAGTCTGCTAGCACATTCAGACGACCTGGTATGTGACGGACCGAAAGAAGAACCTGATGTTCTAGCGCAAACAGAAGGATTCTTTCCGTTAGATTGAACAACGGAACTGAATGAGTGCCTCCCTGATTCCGTATATACGCCACTACTGTCGTATTGTCGGATAGGATTTGGACATGAGCATTGTGAATAATGTCCATCCAATGTCGTAACGCAAGCCAAATTGACATCATTTCCTTGATGTTTATGTGCTTGCACAGGAATTGCGGATCCCAAAGACCCTGGCATCTCGAATCCGTTGGGATCAATGATGCACCCCAACCTGTTTGACTGGCATCCGTCATAATGGTAAAACTCGGATCCGGCAACTGCAGCGGAACTCCCTGAGTTAACCACTGAATGTTTGCCGAGGTCTGAATCTCTTGTTTCACTTGATCTGACAAGAGAACGTCTACGTCGAGCGAATGAATTTTCACACTCCAATTCTGAGTCAAGAAAATTTAGAGAGGACGCGTGCGTAACCGCCCCATCGGAATGAGATCCGCAGCGGCTCCGCACAGACCTATCAGTCTCATAAATTCTCTCGCTGTGACTTTGTCTGTGTGCAGACAATAGCGAACGTAACAACTGACTAATTTCGCTCTGGTTAACGGCAGACGAACAAGATTGTTGTGCGTCTCGAAGCTCATTCCCAGATGAGTAAATGACTTGGACGGCACCAGATCCGACTTCTCCTCGTTTACTATAAAACCGAGACGTCGGAGCAATAGAAGTAGATTCTGAACATCGTTCTGAAGCGTTAACTCGTTGCCGTACCTCTGAAGAATGTCGTCCAGGTAGGCCGACGTTACCGCAGACGAATGAGCTCGGAAATAGATCATTACCGAGTTCATTACCCGAGTGAAAGCCCAGGGTGCTAGATTCAGTCCGAAGCACATCGCCCGGAATTGATACACCACTCCTAGGACTGCGAAGCGTAGATACTTTCTGAATGTCGGATGTACCATGACGTGAAAGTACGCATCTTTGAGATCTATGCTTGTTGCATAATCGTTCACCCGAATGCTCGCTCTGACCGACCGAATCGTCTCCATATAAAATTTCGGAGCGACGATCAGCTTGTTTATCCAGCTCAAATCTATGACTGGATGGAACGAGCCGTCTGGTTTCGGAACCAGAAACAGATGGCTGTAGAATCCCGGGGTCTCCTGGTTTTCTACGACCTCTACCGCGTTCTTCATTAAAAGAGACTGCACCTCTGATAACAGAGCGTCTCTTTTCTGCGGATTTGACGGAAGTTGAGTCCACTTTGGACTTCGAGTTAATGGAGGCTTTCGTTTGAAGGATATCTTTAGGCCTTCCGAAGTCACTCCTCTCACCCAAGGGTCGTCCGTAATCGACGCCCATTCTTGTGAAAAGCTCGACAACCTTCCGCCAACCGGTACGCGATAGAGGTTTAAGCTATCACCTCCTGGACCTGCGAGGCCTGCGGTAGGAGAAACCACGTCCTCCACGACCCGCACCTCGTCCCGTCGACCTCGGGGCGTCCGACCGGTTGTCCCGGCCCGAAGGACGTCCCGAACGAGAGTCGCTACCCTGACGGTCTCTCGAATAAGACCAAGAGGACGCACCGGAACCTCTATAGGAACCTCTCTTGGGCGCATTAGACCCAGAAGTGCCTGTCTTATTCTTGTCTGCTGTATCCGACTTCTTAGAAGCAGATTTGAACAACAGAGAATCCGAAGCTTTCTTTGTAATCTTATCATAAATAGCAGAAAGCTTGCCGTCAAAGAGAAGTTCTCCGGAGACGGAAGCGACTCTAAGAGAGTTCTTCACCTTAGTATCCACGAGTGTGGATGTAGCTAGGGCTGCATCACGTCTAACCAACTCCAGGTTTGCCACAGAAAGGGCGGAGTTACACGTGGAATAAGCTACTGCCCTTGAAAGAAGTCTTAAAGAGGATTGTATATCCTGAAATTCTTTCCCTTGAAGGCGCAGTGATAACGCCTTAGTAAGGTGATCTGCGTAAGATAAGGCATCTAAATTGGCTCTGTTAGACGAAATAGCTGTTTCCAACACCGCGGTTGGAATAGAAGCCGACAACGGTAATGATAGCTCTAAGTCTTCCGCCTCGTCGTCCATACGCAGAGGAACTCTCGGGATACCCTGTCCTGCCGTGTCGAATTTATTCCTTGCATTAATGAAAGGCAGGTTGAGAGTATTAGCGGACAAGAAACCTGCTTTCCCCGTCTTGGAAGCAAGTTTAAATATAGCGTCGTTCAATAATTCAAATGTTCTTGCAACATTATTGGACTGCGACGGAAACTCGGGAGCGATGTCCCTGAACCGCTCAAAAAATTCAGAGTCCAATGACGCTATAATCCTCTTGTCCGGAACCGCAGCAGTCTGGCCCGACGGAACAACTTGAGGGAGAAAGTGCCGGATGAAGTCCACGGCAGCTTTATGTTGTTCCGAAAGGGATAGCTCCAAATCATCCGTATCCCTTTCACCATCCGGTCGGACCTCATGATGCTCCCGGTCGTCCGCCCCCGATGCTTCAGTGGAGCGTACCGACCCAGCGCCGTCGGATAATTCTCGATCCGACACCGTTTCTGTCGGCTGCTGGGATGCTGCGATAAGCTGTGCTATCTGCACAAGAATGTCCGGCGTCGAGACCTGCGGAGGCGCAGTCTTTCGCTGCTTCGCCGAGGGCAGCTCCGCATCAGATGGCTCCCGCATACTTTTTCTATGCGAACGTCCGGAGTCCATCGGTCTCTAGTCCCTGGCTGTCGGATGGTGTGACCTGGTCGCCGAAGAATCCTTGATTGGCGAAGCTGGTAAGATATCGGCGGTCACGCAGCCAAGGTGCGGTCGTGTGCGCTGACGAGAAGAAGAAGCCTTAGCAGTCTCCGCGGACTGCCTATACAACGGAGCGTCCCGAGCGACGGACGTATGCTCCGCTTGCGACACATTTTGTACCACAACATCTGGTCCCAGATGTTGTTGTACGAGAGAGGGGCCTCTCTCGCTCGCGGCCCGGCTGGACCTGGACGAGCTAGGAACCGGACTCAAAGGCTTCCTCCGATCTCGCTTACTATCCGCCGTCACTGGGTGTGCACATTGAATGTTTATAGTGCTCGCATCACCCAACATTTCCTCCTGGACCGCATCGGACGAACCCGGATGCCGAACCATTCGGTGAATGGACGCTACACCAGGCGAGCTAGCAGACGACATTTGTTTAATCTCCATGAGCACTTTTGCCGCTAGCTCTGAATTCATTTGTGACGACGGTAGCGCACTTGCAGAAGATAACATGGAAACATCACCCTGTTCTTGTTCCTCTGAAATAGAAACTGAGAGAGTAGAGTGACCTTGCGGAGAAAGAGCCGGCATAGCCCTTTCTCCAGAAACAACATACCGTGACACACGTTTCCAATGTTTGTCATCCCAATATTGACATATAGAACAGGGATTAGTGCGAGAACACTGACTACAATTAATACAATGATCATGAAAGTCAGAGGAAGATTTCTTCCCATTACAATTTGAACAATATCCTTTCATTGTGAAAAGTCAACAACAAGTCCTAGTTACTCGCACAAACCCCTGACACAAAGATACATAATAACATGATCCATTAATAAATGAAAAAACAATTGCAAATCAAAATAATTTTGAAAAAATATTTTTTCAGCGAAGCCCAAGTTTCTGAAAAGTAACGTTGAGCCCCGATGGATCCGATGGCAAAGTGTGGTCAAAAATTTTAAATTTATATTAAATAATTAATGAGACACTTACGGATAATATAAATGTATCTTATAGTGAGATAAACTACACCAAAGGCAAACAGCCCCCCTCAAAAAAGGCTGTTGCCAATGTAAACAAACAGTGTAAAACACCAGAAAACATGACTCCAGGCACTGAAAAAACTGGCCCGAAATCAGTCATCAAAATTACACTCTATCTGATGCAAGACAGAGACTCCCAGGGGAGAATCTGCAGAACATCAGATGGAAGATGCAGAACACAACGTTTATACACCCATGGGTGAAAACGTAACTGTGGGGAAAATAACAGAAAACATTCTGTATCCAAGCAACTCTCCCAAGAAAATTTTAGAAATGAACTTTCTCAAAAATATGCCAAAAGCATGGGAGAATTGCAAGGGGGGACTTTAGAAGGCTAGGGGAGAGGAAACACTGAATAAGCAATGCAACATTTAGCAAGAATGACAACAAGAGGCCCATGCCTCGAAAATAGGCAACTTAACATAATTTCATAAAAAATTTTAAGTACAGCCCTGATTATTTTTTGTCACTTCTTTTTCCTCTCCTCCTTCTATATCCTCCTTAGAATCACCATTTCTCCAAAAATTACGTGTCTGGCATCCTTTAAACTGAGATTTACAAGCACAAAGATCAGTGAGATGTTGACTGATGAAGGGCCAAACAGAGAATGATAATTGGCGCAAATTTCGGGACGTCCTTGACACTGCGCATGCGCAGTGGGGGCGTAGTATGGAGGTCCTATAGGACATGATTTCTTTTGGTTTTGGATGCCAATTTTGGGGATTGGGGGGCAAAATTTGTGTTTGGCCCTGGTTTTGTTAGAGTTAGCACCAGCTAAGTCTGGGTCATTGGTACAGTATAAAAATATAAAGGAATTGACGTCACGGTTGTTGCGCATGTGCTTGGTAAACGCAAGAGGTGTGCAGAGAGAGTACCTGTAATTTCAAGCGCTGGTCTCTCTCTACCCTTTTTTCGATCTTTTTCATGCTTTTGCACTCTAGTACTTTTCCAACTCGTTTGGAAAAGATTCTAAAAGCTTGAGTTAGTTTCGAAGTAGGGCTTGCACTTATGTTACAGCCAATTGTAAACAATTGTGAGTAGGTTGAAAAGAAATAATCTGGGCATCATGCCTTTTCTTCAGTTGATCATAAAGTAAAATGTAGAGCTCCCCTATGAAGCCCCTTGATACAAGATATGTGGATTAATCTTAGTTACACACCTCTAGAGGGTACTAAATACAAAATTTTTAATTCTTCAGCAAAATGGCCAATTCCGGCTCCAATAGAGAGTCCAAATATTAACCCAGGCTCTTGATTTGAACACAGTTGAATCTGACTTCCCCAGAGATGATGTGTAGCGAATATGAAAGCATTCTGACTGTTGGATCTGAAGAAGAGAAATTGTAAAGAAATTTCTTCGAATTGCAGTAAGTTCAAATTTGGGCTATCATAGCGAGCCCAAATATTAACCTATGGATCCGATTTGAACAAACTTGAATCTGACCCGACCCGAACTCCCCCCCAGAGATGTTGCATACCAAATGTGAAAGAATTCTGACGAGTGGATCTGAAGATTTTCCCTAATATTATACTAAGTTAAATTTCATGTTCCCATATGGAGCCCAAATAATAACCTAGGCACTCGAATTGAACAACCTGGAATCTGACCCCCCTAGCGATGTTGTATACCAAATATGAAAGCATTCCGACTGGTGGATCTGAAGAAGAAGATTTTTAAAGAAATTTCCTCATATTGCACTACGTAAATAAAAATTTGGGCTTCCATAGTGAGCACAAATATATACCTAGGGATCTGATTTGAACAAAGTTGAATCTGACCTCCTTAGAGATGTTGCATACCAAATATCAAAGCATTATCACTGGTGGATCTGAAGAAGAAGATTGAATGAATGCTGTATACCCAATATCAAAAGATTCTGATGATTGGTTCTGGAGAAAATATTTTTTTTAATTTTTGCAAATATGCTGACTCAGCATTTTTTCGATGCCCATTACAGAACACCCTAACATAACCGATGGCAATTTTTTTTTACCACTCAATTCTACTGGTCCTAAGGATACTTCATACCAAATAACAGCTCTCTGTTCCAAGTGGTTTGGGAAATATGGGCGTTTGAAAATATTTCTATTTTTAGCTCCCAGGGTTCCCATGGGGATGCGGGAATTTTTTTTTTGCATGGGTCAAGTACTTATGACCCAATAATACCACAAACCAAATTTGGTTCATACTGGACCATCGGTTCAGAAAATAGAAATTTTGGGCGGGGCCAAAAATCTTACCCCTCCTATTACAAAGCCAAATATTACTTCACGAACTTCGTTTGAACAAACTTGATTCAACACCTTATATGGAAGCTCCATAGCAAATATCAAGTCATTGTACACACTGGTTCTTGAGAAGAAGATTTTAAAAATATTTTGGAGCATTTTCCCCCACTCCCTCCCTATGGGGCTGAGCATGTTGAGTTGAACAAAAACAAGGGCAACGCCCCCGGTCCCCCGACCAAGATGGCAAATTCAAGGGAGCTGTTAGGATGCAATTTGTTCGCAGAGCATGGCCATTTTTTAACTTGACCTGTATTTCCAACCAATTAAACCACATACTTAGTTTCATTTCAATCAAATGATCCAAAGTAAAGTTATCATCCGGACAACACAAAAACCGTATTTTCCAAATCGAAAAAGGGGAATAAATCCAGTAAAAATCAGTGGAGCGTGCCCATTTTCGAACTTGACCTGCATTTCCACCCAAATAAGCGGCATACTAAATTTTGTTTCAATCAAATGATCCTAACTAAAGTTATCATCCGGACAACACAAAAACTGTATTTTTTAAGTCGAAAAAGGGGAATAAATCCAGTAGAAATCAGTGGAGCGTGCCCATTTTCGAACTTGACCTGCATTTCCACCCAAGTAAGACACATACTAAATTTAGTTTCAGTAAAATCATCCAAACTAAAGTTATCATCCAGACAAGTGTGTGATGGACGGACGGACGGACGGACGGACACTGCTGATTACAATAGTCCCCCGAAGGGTCAGGGGACAATGAAATGCCCCTTTGGGACCATCACTCACACAAACTTTCACTTGAATTGGCCCTGTGGCTTTGGAGGAGAAGACCAAAACATGGTGTTGATGGACGACGGATGACAGACGACGGATGACGGACGACGGATCATTACGTGTACACTCCATATAAAAAAAATATCCCAATATCGACTGAGTGTGTTATGTATGATTATATAACAGCAGGTATTTACTCACTAATCAGTGTTGATTGGGAAAACACCTCGCAATTTACATAATAAGTTCTCTTCACTAAATCCTTTTTCTGTGCCTGAAATATTTTTGGGGGAAATTTTCTGTATTAAAAAAATCCTTTAAATGCGAAAATCGGTCCAATAATTCATGTTTTGTGTTCTAATAAATCTTGAAAAAAATGCGAATTTTGACGATCCCGTGATGCAGTGTGGCTCTTCCATTTATTGGATTTACATGACATAAAATAGTCTGAACTCGCTTAATCGAGGTCATTGTTTTTGAAAAAAACATTCTGATTCTGAACCGAAACGTGATAAGCTCTAAATATCTAAAGTTTCAACTAATGAAGTCTCGTATTTGTAGCTAATATCATTGGACTCGAGACCGCGCAAGCACTAAATTTCAGGAGATTTTAAAAATGTTTCCCTGTGAATATTTTTATATTTGGGGATGTGATATGATTATACATAGCAAGTGTTTTGTTTCTTTTAACATTTTCTTCGGGATTAACAACAAACAAAGGATTTAATTTAACATGCCACTGAACACACCTTTTTTAAGGCTAATTTACATTATCTGTCAAAGGGCCGAAGCATCTGATGCATCTATTGAAAAGAAACCCATGCTGGCTGGGGAGAATTATTATTACCAAAACACCAACATACATACGACAGCGTCTAGCCAAAATGTTATCAGTCTACCCAGTTTCCAGCCACAAAAATAAACATACTATTTCCAAGAAAAAACGTACCAAATGCTAGGAAGATAAACCCGGTGATCCAATAGTCTCCACCGGCCTACAGGACCAGCTGGCACCTGCAAGATAAATTCTTTAATAACAACTAAAAATTTGAAATTTTTTGTCTCAAAACAGAGCTTGGGACCCCTCAATGGAACGACTCAATATCCACTAGCTCGTTCCAATGAAGGGTCATAAGCCATGTTTTTGAAACAAAAACTTAAACATAATAAAATTTGAATGCAGATTTTTGTATAGCCTGAGTGCTGGCCAAATTCGGCCATTGGCATTGGATGTAGGGCTATAGTGAATTTCCATACTTTGTCTCAGGGACAGTTTATGGCCCCTCATTGGAATGCCGCCCTCCGCCGTCAATGAGGGCCACAAGCTGTAAAAAAAGGAAAATATATAAAATTTTAAGGGAGAATTTTTCCAGGCACGGCGGATCAGATTAAAAAGTGGAGAGACCATACTGTCGATCTCTGACTCACGGGAGGCGTGAATATGCCAGGGTTAGGGGGGGGGGGGGGGAGCAGAGAGAGAGAGAGAGTGAGTGTGTGTGTTATGGACGTGGGAAGCAAATGTGCGCAAAATCTATGTTTAAGGGGCAAATGCCTACCCCTACGGCCCCCAGTGACGCCACCAATTTTTCATGCCTTTTTTCAGATATTGGAAGATGACAAGAAAATCCCATCGTGTGTGTCTTAGTATCAATTCACTTCCTATACTGCACTATAAATTTGTTTACCGTAGGGAATGATTCGTCCGTCCCTTGATTCTAAAATTTCATGATTCCGAAGACTGAACTTAATTTGAAAAATCCACCCGAGTTATTATGAAAATGGCCGGAAGGAGTGGATGGATTTATTGATTAATTCTGTTCCATTCTCAATTTAGTTCGTCAAAAATAATTACTGAAGTAAACGTGAAGCAGCTTATCTGCAATGATATTAAATCAAATGCCGGGTTCGTAATGATCCCGAGTCTGAAAAACAGGGGCCGCACTTCGTAAAGACAGAATGTATTGCCGAGACTGTCACATTATTGTTCTAAAAAACATAACAACGCACAATATACGTTTTATTTTAAAATACTTCCTCTATTTGGTAATTTTATTTAAAAATGCCTCGACGAACTGTTTTGAGGATGAAGGTGGACAAGATCATGTTCGATGGCGACAAACTTACCTTTAACTATACAGGGGGAATCCAAATGACATATTGGCAAAACATTTTATTTTAATACGGAAACAAGTTCAATATCTCGAAAAATACTGGGCGAATTGTTTAAAATCGGACATTATTCCGGGGTACAATGATCTGGAAGAGACAGATATAGTATTTTTATGTCATTATTTTATGAAATGCAGGTTTTAGAAATTCGCTGACTGAAGACAAATATTATTAATCAGGTTCAGACTCTGGAAGAAATTTCTCATCGAACACTAATTAATTACGTAATGCTTCTCTCCTAACCGCACTTGGGTACCCCACTTTTCTACACAAAAAGTGGGGTACTCGAAGTGCGGTTTTATATGGAGTGTACACGTAATGTGGAGAGCAATGAGATTAGCTCAGCTTCACTTTGTCAAGATGAGCTAAAAATCCACATTTGAAACATCATGGAACAGAATTTAATACGTCCAACACCACTATAGTATGTGGAACATTTGAAAATATTGTTGGGAAATAAAATGAATCGATGACTGTAAAAATATGTTTCTTTGATGAAAAATCAAAACATATGATGTGAGCTCATTTATTAATCAGCTTTGATCAGTTCTTATAGATAATTATAGATTGTTATTACATGGAGTCATAATTAGCACACTGAATACATTAAAATGATTAATTTTCAGTACATGTACAACACATTTTTTTATTACTGCAATGTTAAATACAGTATATCATCATGTAAAGATTTCTCCTCCCCCCCCCCCCCATCACCATGCGCCTCACCCCTAGATTGAGTATGACAGCTTACTGAGACATCATGTAAGGATTACACAACCTATGCTATGGAGGGGACTTGGGAATTCAAGGTCCTAAGCCCAATCCTTAGCATACATGGTGTAATCCTTACATGATGTCTCAGTAATTTGTTTTACTTAATCTAGGATGAGAGAGGGGGGGGGGGGGGGTCTTCATGGAGGAAATATGGTAGGTTATCATTATTTGATAACTTCTCTAACAAAAAGTGTTTCTATTTTGTTCTTTTGTAGGATAGAGCACCAGGCGGGGAAATGTTGAGGCTCAAGTGTATGGCCGAAGTGGCTGTTAGATCTTGACAATTGGTATGAGTTAGGCAGCTGAAGAAGGTTAAAAGCGAAGAAGTAAAAGATGGTTACATTCATCATGAGTTGTATATATATATTTGTATCAATTCAGTATGTTTTGTATTTATATAAATATGTTATTGCAATAAATTTGTTATTTTTACATATGGGTTGTTATCTTCACTTGACCCAAGACAGTCATAGCCCAGTGTACGAAAAGTCCTAGCTTGTGTACGAAACATCCTATAAGTTTGTATACGGAATGTTCTAAATTGACATGTATGAAACTCCTGTGTATGAAATGTTCAGTTCCCACGGAAACATTATTGGGAACTTTTTTGCCTTCTCCAGCCCCATATTTTTAATAGGACAATGCATTGTGGGTATTTTCAGTCAAAATTTAATGATATATTAACTCAGGTGAAAAAACCCATTTTGTTTAAGAAATTCATTCCCTACACAGCAGAATACATTTTCCCATAACTGACACTTTCCAAATTCACTTTGAATAATATTAAATTTGCCAGCATTTATAACTTCTTCCATTTTCCCAGAGTGGAAAGCCACGCAAAGAAAAGTCTACATTTTTGCCGAACAGAAAGTTAAAACCCAACCTCAACTCTACAAATTTGTGTGAAATTGAACTTTACAGTATACATCAATAAGCCAAACATTCTTTTCAGTTCTATTAATTCATCTTTGTCAAAGACTGACGTTTCGACGTAGTTCACACACTGCACTGGGTAAGAAAGTTTGCAAATCAACCTAAATTCGATGAATGAACTTGGCCTGTTCCACCACTGATAACCGCAACGCAACTGTGGTTTTACTTCTTAAAAAAACACGACACCGACACAAAAATTCACCACCGACCCCCCTCTAATATATACAGAGTCTCTTCGATAAATTTATTTTATCTACTTTATACGTAAAAACAGTAACGTTTTATCTTTTATCGTTATCGAAAACTCGTCGTCAATAAAAAATCTTTTATCGTTACTGCAGTAAGAATAAAAGTCACGTGATATCGCAAGAATACAACATTCACGCCCGTCTCATTTGCATGATGTACTATTTCATTCAACACTTTGAATAACTAATTATCGCTGCCGCGGATCGAAACAAATAAAACGGGGCGTATTTATCGAAATGTATTGAATAAAAAAGAAGGCCATTAATTAAACTTACTGAATTGTAAAAATAAAATTTGATGGAAAAGAGTAAAAATTAGTAACTTACACTTTTTCAAATGAGATTATTTCACCCTTCGAGACTTTAATTATCCTGACGTTCAAACGTCACTGGGAATTCAGTTTCTTCAACATTTTTCAAAATGTGACGTCAAACGTCGGAAAGTACAAATAACCAGATATTTTTCACATTAGTGATTATCTGGTTGAAGGCTAGATTATTTTTAGTGGTCTGCATTTGTTAATCAAAACTTGTTTTATTACGGGATTGGGGGAGTAGATAAAAGGGTTATATACACATGGTGTTTGTAAAAAATCTTTTATCGCGACTCGAGCGTTTTCGGGGGGCTACATAGCTACTCGTCGCTGCGTGACTCATAGCTATATATGCCCCCGAAAACGCTCTCGTCGCGATAAAAGATTTTTTACAAACACCATGTGTATATAACCCATATATAAAAACTCTGGAAAGCATGTTTAAAAATGATTTGGATTTATTCTTTTGTCAATGTAAAACACAGATATTTTCAGTTACAGACAATCAATTTTGGCGGTCTGTAACTGACTAAAATATTAATATTTTCCATTGACAAAGAAGTGAATCTGAGATGTGTGTAAACATGCTCACCAGAGTTTTTATTTATACACACTTAACACAAAGTAGTCATCAAAGATAATTTCACTTAATATATTTTGATAAATACTTCTCTTGAGAAGAGATGTATATATAGAAATATATTGAGTAAAATTATCTTTGATGACTACTTTGTGTTAAGTGTACATTTTCTGCATAGATGTTATTCATGTTTCTTGAAGAGATGTGTATATCAAAATATATTAAGTGAAATTATCTTTGACGACTACTTTGTGTTAAGTGTATATTTTCTGCATAGATGTTATTCATGTTTCTTTAGGATTATATATATATGGCTGGTATATATATATATATATATATGTTGTGGTTTAGCTATCAATCTTTGAAGTAGTTGAAGACTGTTCTTCCATGGGGGAATTCAATGGATGTTTTTTCTTTGAGAGATCACAAGATCGTTTAGTCAGATAACAAGACAGACTCAATACCCTACATGCAATAAGAAATGTACAGTAAATGGTTGATTCCTGGGTGTTATATACAAATAACAGGGTTAATCAATTAAATAAACTAAATTCCAATAAGTGGATCTGCTGTAAATGTTTGCAATGATAGTTACCAAAGTTTAACCTCTTTAAGCCTGCAACTTGCATTTGGTAGTCGGTAGATCCTATACTCTGAAGATAGTTCATAATAAATACTAGTGGTGCTATTTTACTTATAGTCTGCTCTCCACATCCAGTTGGTAAATCAAATATTGTGACATCTATATCTTTTTTGAAAACATCAAGTATTTTTACGAAAGGATCTCCTGAAATAAAATGAAAAACTTATTTATATTCATTTCAATTACCAAAAATATGCATTTTGTCCTAAGAGTTACTTAAAGAGTGTTAGTATATTTATTTCTGCTGAAATTTTAATCCGATGACCAAAATTTATCACTGTGAGGCTATTCATTTTCCGCCTCATGGGATTATTGATTATTCACATTTTCCTTCTATTATTATAACCCTTTAAATAACATGAATGGCAGACGACACTTGCCAACAAAATTCTTGGAGAACTAAACCTTTCCATTTTTTGAGTCAAAACTATAGCTGATTTTGTCAAGGAAGAGCAAAAAAGTTGGAAAAGAATAGAATGTCATTCATGTTTTTATATTGCAACTCACTTCACCTGGCACATAACATGGTACAGAAATTGCAAAAGGTTCATTACTTTTGAAATCTAATTTTTCATCAAAAAGTTGGTGGCTCAATGGTTACAGTATTGGACTTCAAACAAAAAGGTTCACTGTTTGATCCCTGCCTGGGGTAACTGCATTGCTCATTGGGCTTAATTCCAATTGTCCAGGTGAGGGTACAGGTGTTCGAAGGCATACTGTACATCGATAGTGCACTTGGCTTCAACCAATTATAACCCTGCATGTGTGGAGTTAATATGTTGGGGAGTCTGACAGTTGCTCGCCACAGCTCAGTGGTTCTCTCCAGCTTCCTCCACTGTAAAACTGTTCCAACATGAGGTAACCCTGACTGCTGAAAGTGTCAGTAATCCTCAATTAATAACTAAATAAATTCTAACTTTTTGTCCTATACATCAATACAGAGGTTTAACTGTAATCAATCAGTCATATTTAAGAATTTTCACATCACAACTATAAGTTTAGTGACATGAGAGCAATTTTAGTCAAGTCCTGGCTGCTATAAGGCAGCCAAGACTTGACCCAAAAACAATACCATGGCAATTTACTTTTGTCTGTAGAATTTGCTCTTTAGTCAGTGCTAAAGTATCTGTCTCCAGGCCATGAAATATGTCTATGCTGAAATCAGGCAATTAAGGTTTAAAGCAGAATACTAAGTAATATTCTTGAAACCATTCAACTCTTGAATTCTTCTCCAGTAAATGAAATATGATGAAAATCCTAACTATGACAAATAGTAGGAGAAAAACAAATATACCAATACATCTTACTCCTTTGGTAGAAAATTGCAATGCATTTGCTGGAGAAAGAAATTCATTATCAAGCTGCCACCTGACATACTTGCACATTAACAGAAGTGAAGATATGATGAGGCAGGCAATTGTTCCATGTAGGACTGAACAACAATTCAAACTAAGCCATAGATTTTTTGGTCTGAGATTTCAGTGAAAATTTATTTATTTATTTATTTATTTATTTATTTATTTATTTATTTATTTATTTATTTATTTATTTATTTATTTATTTATAATAATTGCAACAGCTGTAATGTTATATTGTGTCAGACAGTTCAACAATGGAGGAAGTCGGGAGTTCTTGGAGAGAACCACAAAGCAGTGCAGTGCAACTGTCAGACTCTCTTGACTTACTAATATGGCATAAGCAGGTCAGAATCATTTGAACATGTGTGTACCATCAACAGGAAATATGCTTTAGCACATAGTGCAACCATGCTCCCACTTGGGCAATTAATTTCATACAGATAAAGGACTAAGAAATTTAAAGAACTTCTTCAACGAAAAGCCTGAGAAAACCTTAAACAGAGTGACTGTTTCTAACAAGAAAAGTAAATATGTATGTATTAAAACTGTTGAATTGAAATTCTCTTCTCCTCATATAATATGTCCATCAAGACTAACAGAGTTAACTCAGAATTTGCTCACAGATGTCCTTTTTTAAACAAATAGAAATAACTAACTTGAGTCTTCCTTATCATGATAAACACAAGTAGTTCGTGCATTGCAAAAAGTATTTTTTATTTCCTCGAAAAAGAATAACATTAATCTGTAAAACTAAATAAAAGAAAAGGAGAGTTGAAAAGCCAGTTGTTATAAACAAGTAATATAATACAACTACTTACGGGTGATACTGATGTCACAGTGGCCAGTTTTGGGAATAGCTGTTTCTGGCATCTCCACATGTAATGTAGTAACCTGTTCAAGACTGATGTTACTGAAGTCATCTGTTAAATAAACAATGTAAAGAATAAGACAATCAAATCAGTGCATGACAGTAATCAGTATATTTAATTCCTTGCATGTCACTGGCACATATTCCTGTCCAAGACAGCAAATCTCTTCTCACAAGAAGTACAATTTGGGCATTGTAACCAAATTTTACCTGTGAGTTGAACCAACATTTTGACAAACATTTTCTTTACTAAGATTTTCATAAACTTTCTATCAGATCCATCTCTGGTTGCTGCACAGCAGCCGTGACAGGATTTAATGAAAATTTAAGATTCAACTATTGCAGCACTACGAGGACATTTTTGTGTATGTTGCTTCTGTTAACAAACTGCTGTTATGCAGAGCTAAAAACCAAAAAAAAAAAACAATTAGCTGGTCATAATAAATGAAAACTAGATTTGGAAAGTGGTTTCACACAAACCGGTCATCAACTGGTCATTTGTAATGTGTGTATACATAAATGTTCTGTATTTATACCATGATTAAACTTGAATTAAGTGAATGAAGTGGATATTTTTAAAGTGATCACTAAGAGGCATAACATCCAATCAAATGCATTCTTACATAGCGCTGTAATATATTTCCCAGTGTCTATATTGTATATCATAATGTTAAATATTCACAGGAATCGTGGCATTATTACTCACTTATTTCATTTGAAGCATTGAGCTCAATGATCTGCTTTTGTATATGATTAACAGGATCTAATCTCACAACATGTGACTTTGTTCTATCCATCCCTTCACTCTGAAAAAAAAATCATTCAAATATTTATTTTGTATTAATCATTATCCATTCAATATATGCATTCTCTAAGTGCGGCTGGTCTTCTTATTCATTTTCATGAAACCCTCTATATTGACAACTGACGCAACAGTTAAGATCACTTTTTAAAACCCCATCAGTGTTGCTGCATTTGCATTTGTCATTCATCTGGTGAGATGCTAAAATATTTTTCAAAGGTGATTTGTAACATGAGTATTTTTTTTCATAGATGGATACCATGCTACCAGCAAAGGGAGCCTATTTATTTATTTATTTATTTGTGTTTAAGGTCACATATTTCTGCACAATGGCCAATCGTGAATACATGATATAAAGTCAAGTTTAGCCAATTGTTTATTCCCATGTTGCCCATTTTAGAGGACTTCCACCCCAAGTATTGGTTACTGGGTCCTCTTTTACCAGTAAAACAGAGCTTGTTTACCACAGTAACTGATTTTTACCAAACTTCTCAAACAACAAGTAACAAGTGGACATGCACATATTACAACTTTCTTTTCTTGGAGGAATTGCTGAACTCAAGTATAATTATCTGTTGTAATAGGACATAAGCTGTATCTGACTTGAAGAAGAAAATGATTGTTTCTGATCATTCTACCTCTCACATGCGATGTCTAATTATTTACTGCTGATCACCAAATCACACCGAGAGGTTTTCCTATGCTGTATCAGATGGTTGGTCTCAGAAGGAGGATGGCACTGGAGAACGTTAATCGAGTCTGTCCAGGTTACCAACCATTTCTATATATGCTTCATTTGTGTAAATAAACACTATCAAATAACATGAATTTCTAATGTTGTTCTTAACCAATTTTATAATGATTTCTCATGTGAAAGGTGAATTTTCATAACAGTCTATAATAAACAGATCATTAGGACTGTAAAGTGATCTGGTTTATTGTATTCCATCGAGTTGACGTGGTCAGCTCGCCAGATTACACAAGCCGCCATCAAGAGATGAAAAGTTGTTAGATCATACTAGGCATTGTTTTCATGTCAACTTTACCCTGAAATTCATTCGATTTTCCTGAAAATTACCCTCAAGTTTCTGAGGTTAACATATCTGCCCCAGACACTGGTTACTGGGAGTATTTACAAGTAAAGTAGAACTTGTTTACCACATGCTCCACTTCCGGAGGTTTCCACTGGTGCACTGTTAGTAGAAAAAACCCTAAAATGAAAAAAAAACTAGAGGCTCTAAAGAACCTGTAATCGTTGGAACTTCATATAAAAATGTGATTTCCCACAGGACTTCCATGGTAACTATGAGCTGCAATTGTGGCCATGTTTGCAACATTACATAAACATTACATGAGGATCATTGGTAGGTGTCCCAGTCCTCAATCACGTGAAGTTTCAAAACATTTGACTTTGTAGTTTCAGAGGGGAATATTTTTTCAAAATCCATCAATCAGAATCAGAGAATGTCTCTGGTGGCCATATTTTCCAACCAACGGGAACAAAAAGAACATCATTTGTAGAGGGCCTCCTATAGACCATTTCTACCAAGTCTGGTTCACGTCGGCTCAGTAGTTCCAGAGAGAAGGTGAAAATGTGATTTCCCATAGGGTTTCTATAGTAACTATAAGCTGCAATTGTGGCCATGTTTGCAACAGGTTCAGCATTAAATGAGGAATGTTGGTAGAGGGTGTCCCAGTCATCAACCATGCAAAGTTTCAAAACATTTGGCCCTGTGGTTTCAGAGGAGAAGATTTTTCAAAATCCACCAATCAGAATCAAAAAATGCTTCTGGCAGCCATGTTTTTCGATGCACGGTAACAAAATGAGTAGCGTTTGTAGAGGACCTGCCATAGACTATCCCTGCCAGGTTTGGTTCACATCAGCTCAGTATTTCCTGGAGAAGATGAATATCCCATAGAGTTTCTATAGTAACTACAAGCCGCAATTACAGCCATGTTTACAACCCGATCAACATTAAATGAGGATCATTGATAGAGGGGGTCCTAGTCATCATTTATGAAAAGTATCAAAACATTTGGCCTGGTAGTTTCAGAGGAGAATATTTTTCAAAATCCACAATCAGAAAGAAAGAATGCCTCTGGCAGCCATGTTTTTCAACCCACATGAACAAAATGAGGTTCGTTTGTAGAGGACCTCCCATAGATCATTCCTACCAAGTGTGGTTCATGTTGACTCAGCAGTTCCAGAGAAGAAAATAAAAATGTGATTTCCCATAGGCTTTCTATAGTAATTATAAGCCACAGCTGAAGCCATATTTTTAACCCAATCAACATTAAATGTGGATCACTGGTAGAGTGGGTCCCAGTCATCAACCACGCAAAGTTTCATAACATTTGGCCCTGTGGTTTCAGAGGAGAAGATTTTTGAAAATCCACCAATCAGAATCAAAGAATGCCTCTGACAGCCATGTTTTCAAACCCATGAGATCAAAATGAGGATCGTTTGTAGAGGACCTCACATAGACTATCCCTGCCAGGTTTGTAACCCAATCAACATTAAATGAGTATTGTTGGTAGAGGGTGTCCCAGTCATTATTTATGTGTAGTTTCAAAACATTTGGCCTGGCAGTTGCAGAGAAGATTTTTGAAAATCCACCAACCAGAATCAAAGAATGCCTCTGGAAGCCATGTTTTTCATCCGACGGAAACAAAATGAGGATCATTTGTAGAGGACCTTCTATAGACCATTCCTGCCAAGTTTGGTTCACACTGGCTCAGCATTTACAGAGAAAAAGATGAAAATGTGAAAAGTTTATGGATGACAGACGACAATGGACGCCAAGTGATAGCAAAAGCTCACATGGCCTTTTAGGCCAGGTGAGCTAATAAACATACATTTAAATATACTACATACAATAACATATAACTGTCCCTGTGTTCTGTCTGTATGCTCCAGTTTGGGTGAGCTTGCAATTACTTCAATATTCAAAGTTCCAACTTCCAGAGGTGTAATAGGGAATCTTTGTACTGCAACATCGTTTGGTGCAACTTCAACAAGTACAATACCTGAGGTGTGGCCTTGACTTGCACAAATCTCCTCACTCACTTTCATTTCCAGAGTACACTGAAATAAATAGTATCATAAATAACTTGAGTGTTCTGATTTGTTCTAAAATGATGAAGAAAGTCTGATATATTGTTTCAGCCTTGGTTTCTACACACCTCAGAAGAAAAAAATGACTTGTGTCTAGTGATGAACCAATAATCGGAATCAGCAATCGAAACTGGCCGGTTATGGGGAATCGGCCGATTATGACAACCGGCAGTTAAAAACTGGCAGTTTCCGCTTATTCTATATTTAACACTATTAAAATTTCTTAGATATCTGGCCTTTTCAATAAAGTTTCCCCATTAAAAACATGTGGAGTGCATATCAGAATATTTAGGGATTTGCAAAGCCGAGATATTACGGAATTTACCTTCTGCAATTTGTACAAGATTGCCACTATTCCCAGCTGATCAAAGTCACTGGTCTTCAGTCATCTGTACAACGTTGCTTTGGGTACATGTATAAATATAATGTGTTCAGGATAGTCCGTAGGGGATCTGGACGTTTTGTACTTTGGACATTCCGTACTCTGGACATTTTGTACCCAAATCTTTGGTCGTTTCATACCCAAATTTTTGGACGTTTCGTACCCAAGATTGGATGTTTCGTACCCTAGGAATTTTCAGTTCTGTACCCAATTTTTGACTGTCACAAACACGTTTTCAGTTTGCCAAGTTCATTTTATAGCATGTCAACACTGAAGAAACACATCAAGGGAGGTAACAAGTTGAAAAATGAACATTAAATAATATATTCTGACGCCACATACATTTTTGTAAATAATGCACCAAACAACTTCACAACACACATTAACATTAAAGTTATTATTCAATTAAGACACAATGTATGTGTGCTCAGTATCTTCCTGGTTAATACAGCCAAGTGTATTGTATTATTACACACAACCAAATTAACACTATTTACCAGTATAAACCACAATTTTCACAAGAGAACAATATCATGTGAATACACTGATTGTATCATTTATAATGATCTTCCCTCACCCCAACTCCCAAAATACAAATATTATTTTGGCTAATATTGCCCAACACTAAACATGCATATTCTGAGAAATGATGTGGTATTCAGCTTTTGTAATTGGTGATTTATCAACGAAATTTTGCAGTATAACAGGCACTAACAGATTTCCTATTTCAACCATCGGAATCACCATCAAATTTGGCACAATCAGCAGAGAAATAATCAGTTCATAGAAAGCTTTGATAATCAGTTCATCACTATTTGTGTTTAAAATGTATTTACCCACCTTGGGAATTTGTATACATAGCAGTTGACAATTCTTAAACATGGATTGACCCAGTAATATTAATTTTGGATGGTTCTTCAATAAACGATTGTCAAAAAAATATGAATTCACTTCTACATGATGGAAAAGTGAGATTGCAGTGAGAAAATCAGGTAACAAACAGTCCATTATTTTAGACTGAAGACTCAAGATATGACCAACTACAAACATGCGATATCAAAACATCTGATTTCTATATGATTTCATCTATATAGTTATATCCTGTTTGTAAAGATTCAATAAAGCCCATTAGCTCTGGAGATGTCCACCATCCAATGTCAAGTGGTTCACTTTGAAAAATGATAAATTTATACCAATTTGTACATTTTTATACTTACCAATGGCCCAGACATAGCTGGTGCTAACTCTAAAATATCTAGGGCCAAACACAAATTTTGATCCCCAATCCCCAAAATTTGCATGCAAAACCAAACATTAGAAGTCCTAACTGGTCCTCCATACATTTACCCTCTGTGCATGCACAGACGTCAGGATGTGACCGGAATTGACGCCAACACCATTCTTTGTAAAAGAGAGTATTACATAATAATTCAGCGGGGAGATATGAGCGCCCACTCATGGGAGGGCCCTTCCTGTCTGGGCCATTGGTAAGTATAAAAATATACAAATTGGTATAAATTTATCATATTTTTACACTGTATACCAATGGCCCAGACATAGCTGAATCGTAAATAGGTGGAGGGCTTAAGACTTTTGAAATAATTCCAATCCTGCAATTCATAATGAAGGAACTTACACGTAGAACAGTTAGGAATTACACATATGTCTCTCTATACAGTAATAGAGGAGACATATTCTAAACAAGGAGCCCAATAAAGTAATTCCTTAATGTAAGTATGAAGACAAGTTCCTAATTTTCCAAGGCTAGCCCAGACTAAGCCCCAAAAATTAGGATGGCACATCTCAGAATAAGAGAGAATCTTCCACAAACATACGCCTTACAATAACATTTCAGCTGTTTGCAGGATATAAATACAGATAAAAATAAACGCTTGTATATAACAAATCAACCAAAATAATAGGGCATTAATTCAGCTAAAAAGCGGATGACCCCATGAGGTCGCCACAGAACACTCCATAAATGCATAAAATGCATGTATTACAATAATAAAGCTTGTGGGAAGAGAACTACGTCTTGCCCGGTAATTGCTTATAACACATAAGGAAGTGTCTGAGTGTGTGTGGGAGGGGGGGGGGGGGGGAATTTGAAGTCAAAATCTCCTCACCCACATTATTCAATCGTACTTGTGTCAGTTAACAGAAAAATATAGGAACCACAATGGTTCTCTCATGGTGGGGGTGGGGGGGGGGGGGGAGGGGGGGAATTCGAAGTCATAACGAAATCCCCTCACCTGTATTATTTAATCGTACCCGTGTCAGTTACGATAAAAAATATAGGAACCGAAATGGTTCCCTCACGTCTAACCGACTCCATATGCCACTATGGACGGAGAGGAATGTGAAGAATAAAACATCCCCTGAAAGAAGACCCTCTCTGGGAGAAAGCTTCTGGGGAGCATCACATAACCGACACTTGAGAATATTGATCCAAGATTCTTGTGACAACCGAGGCGCTACCAGTAGGATTCATTGTTTAAACTTAAACATAAGCTATTGAATCAAATGAATAGGAGAATACGCATATCCTAATATTCCTCCCCATGAATTTGCAGAGCAGCTACTACCTGCGCTCAATAATCTGGGCATGGCAACACAAATGACGGTAACAATTGTTCCGGTGCGTTGCAAACTAAAGAATCATGGGGTGATCCCACTGGTAGCCAAACTGTACAAATGAACGCATGTTGAGCGTCCATACATATGAAAGAGGCGACCTTTCCAAGGAGCGAGTCTGCTAGTACATTCAGACGACCCGGTATATGATGGATAGAGAGACATGAAAATGATTCCACGTTAGGTATTATAACAAAAGTGAATAGGTGCCACCCTGGTTCCTGATGTACGCTACCACTATTGAGTTGTTCAACAAACTCTGAACAAGCGTGAATGCACTGATATAGCGCTAACAATATTGACATCATTCTTGATGATTATGTGTTTCTACAGGAACCGAGGGGCTCAGACCCCTGCAATTATAATTATGTATATTATGCCCCGAAACTATAGACTCATACCCGTCATAATCGTGAAAGCCGGATCTGGCAGTTGCAGTGGAACTAATGAGTTAACCACTGAAAATCTACCTCACTATGGACCTTTTTGTTTACTATATCCGTTAAAACAATACTGGTCCTGAGTGAATGCATTGTCACACTCCAGTGCTGTGTAAGAATAACTGGAGGGGGCGTGTGCGTAAGCGACCCATCTAAACAAGATGCGTAGCTGCTCAGCACATCTCCATCAGTTGCATAAAACTAATTCGTTCTGGATATGGCAGACGAACCAGATTATTATGAGACATTACGAAGTTAATATTCGAGTGAAAGCGCAGGGCGCTATCTCCAGACCAAAGCTATCCTTAGATCTATGCTTATAGCATAGTCAGTCTCTCAAACATTCATTTTAACCAACTAAATGATAATCATAAATAAACTTTTAGAGCTTTGATAAACTTGTAAACAAGCTCCAATCTATTATCTGTCGGAACGGGTTCTTAGGCTTCAGTATGAGTAACAGGTGGCTACAGAATTCCAGAGAATCTTGATTCTCGACGACCTCTATTAACATCATTGTCAAGAGAAACTTTACCTCCGATTGGAGAGACTCTTATGCAAGGATTAGATGGAAGCATTGTCCATCAGACATTAAATTAGCTGTGGTTCTCTTGGAAAGATAGCCGCAAGCTTCCAAAACCACACTTCTGAACTACTAGTCTCCGTAACATTTATCCAGATTGATGCTCATCTTGATAACCATCCGTCAACCGCAAAACAACAGAGGTCCTAACTCACACCTGTAGCACCTGCGAGGCCTATGGAAGGAGGAACTGCATTTCATTCGCGAAGAGCCTCGACCCAGCAGTTTAGGGGCGTCTGACCAGAAGTCTCGATCAGACGTAAGCCCCGTGTTCGAGTTGCTATACGCCGATCCCTAGAGTAATTATATGAGAGTAAACTATACCCTCATGAGGAGTCCTTATAGGCAACCTTCTGTCTAGGACGTCCCCCTTACTCCTTTCTGCTAATGTGTGTCGAATATACGTCGACATAAGGAGCAGAGTATTGATGCTTTCTTTGTAGCTTGTTCATAAACCAATGGAAGCTTATCATCAAAAACATAGTGTCCGGAACCGGAGCGACTCTAAGAGAGTTTTTCACCTTGTCATCTATTAAGGATGACAACGCAAGGGCTCTGTCACGTCTATTTAACTCCGAATTAGCACTTGTTAAGACAGAGTTATACATGATAAATATATAGCCCTGGAAAGGACTCTAAATGAGGTAAAAACATCCTCCAATTCCTTTCCGTAGAGACGTAGCGTCACAGCTCTTAAAGGTGATCTGCGTAATACAGTGAGTCTAAATTCGCTCTGAATGAATAAATGTCATCTCAATTATGACCAAGCGAATAATGAATGACGCAGGTAAGGCCATAGCTAGGTCCTTAGCCTACTCATTCAAACGCAGAGGAACTCTCAATACATCTTCACTGTTTTCCGACCAGCGGAACTACAGAAGAAGATGACAAGAAACCGCCTTGCTTCTTCCTACTGGAAAGCTGAATGTGGAGTCATCTAAAAGACCAAAAGCCTGCGACACCTGTCTATACTTAACCGGAAAAGACATTCCTTCTCTTTTTCCAGATAATTTAGAGTGCAACAAAGCTAGCGGTTTCTTGTAAATAGCCACAGCATTCTGATTCGTTGGAATACATTCAGGGTAGTGTTGATGGAATAAATCCTCTCAACCCTGTATTGTTCCAATTGTGGAGGGTAAATTCCCTCCATATCCCTTCATAATTTGTCTGAATCAGTTGAAATCACGGTCAACGGCATCTGAACGCGCAGATAACTGGACCGACACAGCACCATGCGACAGCTCAGATTTTGAGACTGCCGTCAATCTGCATCAGCAAAACCGTAAGGAAGGCCTAAGGAGCCACGGTCTTCTGGCCGCCGGCTGCTCCCAGGACAGTATGTCTGAGACGGCACTTTCTCCGGACATCCCGATATATGAGGCCTTGTCTAAGCTATTGAATAGTGCTACTTTCGAGCTGTCGCAGCATTCTGATTATCAGGAACAAAATTCGGGGAAGTATAGATGCATAAGCGTTATCGCCACCCTGTTGTTCTGAAAGGGAAGGGTAATTCTCCTCCAAATCCCTTTCATCCTCCAACTGAATCAGATTATACTCACGGTCATCGGCATCTGAACGTGCAGATGGCTGGACCGACCCAGCACCTTCCGACAGCTCAAGTTCTGATACTGCCGTCGTTTGCTTCTGCATTTGCTGAGATGCTGCGATGAGCTGAGCAATCTGCGACAGCAAGTCCGTTACGGAAGCCTAAGGAGCAGCAGCCTTCTGTTGCATGGCCGCCGGCTGCTCCTGGGACAGTGTGTCCGAGATGGCTCTCTTCTGCGGATGTCCCTTATAAATGAGGCCTCGTCTGACTGACAGTCCCGATCTGACCTACGCCCCTTTCCCAAGTCGCTATACTGACGACCTCTAGAGTAATTATAAGAGGGTGTCTTGTACCCTCGTGAGGAGTTTCCTTTTGACGATTTTTGTCTGGAACGCCCTCATTTACTCTTGTCTGCTGAAGCGGATCATTGATAAGCCAACTTCAAAAGTAGAGCACTAGATGCTATCTTAGTAGCCTGTTCATAGACTAACGAAAGCTAGTCGTCGAAAATAACATGTCTGGAGACCGAAGCGACTTGGAGAGAGCTTTTCATCTTGTCATTTATCAGTGATGATGACGCAAGGGCAGCATCACGTCTGATTAACTCCAGATTAGCCACTGTTTGGGCGGAGTTATACATGGTATACATAATTGCCCTGGAAAGAATTCTAAGAGAGGTACGAACGTCCTCAAATTCCTTTCCCTTGAGATGTTGTGCCATAGCTCTTGTAAGGTGATCTGCGTAAGACATAACATCCAAATTCGCTCTATTTGATGAAATTGTCGTCTCAATTGTGTCTGAGCGAATAGTGAATGATACAGGTAAGGATACCTCTAGATCCCCAGCCTGCTCATCCAATCTAAACACAGAGGAACTCTCTGAACATCTTCCCCAACAGTTTTTAAATGAATGTGGTCTAAAAAACGGTGTGTATTCAGAAGATGAAGATAAGAAACTGCCTTCTTCCTCGCACTCAAGAGGATAAATATATGGCCGAAGGCCAGCGACACCTGCATAAACTGAACCAGAAAAGAAAGGACTTCCTCCTTTGTCTAGATAAAGTCTGCGTCCAATGACACCAGCGGATTCTCTCTTATCATCGCAGCATTCTGATTCGGCAGAACAAAATCAGGGTAGTATTGATGGATGAAAACCATCACAACCATGTGCTGTTCCGAAAGGGAAGGGTAATCCTCTTCCTTATCCCTTTCACCATCCGAGAGAATCAGTTATGAATCTCGGTCCATTGCATCTGCGTGAACAGACAACTGGACCGACAGAGCATCGTCCGACAACTCAGCGGTCTTCCATTTTTAGCCGCATGCTGCTCCTGGGACGGTGTGTCAAAAATGGATCCTTTCTCTGAATGTCCCGGTGATCGAGGCCTCATCTCCCTAGTTACCGGATGGTCCGACTTCATGGGCGAAGAGTGGTTCCTTCTTCGTGTAACAGGCTGGGTATCCAAAGTCGGGTAGCTAGGATGTGGTCGTGTGTGCTTAAATAACGTAGCGGAGGAATCCGTGACTGAAGCCAATCCCAGTTGCAGACTTGACGGAGCACCCCGAGTGGCGGGCGGACAGATGCTCCATCATGATCATGCAAGTTTACAACCAGAAAACTTCATTTCGGCCTTGTGAAACGTAGCGGAGGAAGCCTTGACTGAAGCCGACCCCGAATGCAGGCTAAACAGAGCGTCCTGAGTGGAGGACAGACATATGCTCCGGCTTGTGCAAGTTTCTCAAAACAACATCTGGCCCCAGACGTTGCTAGATTAGAGAGGGGGGGGCCTCTCCCGCTCGCGGTCTATCAGAGACCTCTCCGAGTATAAGAACTTGCTGACTTCCTCCCTATTCCCTTCCTATTTCCGCCATCGCTGGGTGAGCTATTTATATTAAAGTGCTCGCTCTACCCACGTCCACTTCTTATGACCACAATAGACTTACCCGGCATCATGGCACCCACAGACGGAGTACCGCTTCACCGATCGAGCTAGCTGCTTGCAAGAGATTAAAACCCTTAACAAAAGGCCCTAACTCTCGCATTAATGAGCAATGCTGTTAGCTCTATATGCCCCACGTAGCGCGACAACGGTAAAACACTTGCAAAGGTGTAAGAATATCATCACCATGTTCATGTTCCTCTGAAATAGAAACTGACAGAATGAATTAAAACACAGTGAGAGGCCTGGCCTCAGAACCTCACTGCCAACAATGTACCGCAACACCTGACTCCAACATCAGTCTTCCCAGTAAACACAAGAATGACAAGAGTCCACAGGAGTGCATCAACTAAAGTCGATATCAGTCCTCCAAATTCCACAACAAAATATATATATAACTAAGATACATGAATAATAGCAATCAAAATTAAATTCAAAATATTTTTTGTAAACAAAAAATTTTGAAATTTTGAAAAAACACCTAAGTTCCCAAAGGGAACATTAAGAGCCCAAGGGCATCCCGATAGAGCCTAAGTGTGGACAAAATACCAATTTTTTGAGCTACACTACCGGAATAATAATCCATGTATCCTATAGTAATTCTACAGTAATAGAATATAAAAACAAGAGGCCCCACGGGGCCTGAAGCACTCAACTTGAGTCCAAGAATGAGTCTACATTAAGCAATCCATCTCCATAGGCTACACTGTCAATCCTTGATTCCCGCAGGAGTAACAAAAATAATCCGGGCATCATGCCTTTTCTTCAGTTGATCATAACGTAAAATGTAGAGCTCCCCTATGAAGCCCCTTGATACAACCTATGTGGATCTTAGTTACACACCTCTAGTGGGTACTGAATACAAAAATTTTAATTCTTCAGCAAAATGGCCAATTCTGGGAGCCCGAATATTAACCCAGGCTCTCGATTTGAACACAGTTGAATCTGACTTCCCTAGAGATGTTGTGTACCAAATATGAAAGCATTCTGACTGTTGGATCTGAAGAAGAGAAATTTTAAAGAAATTTCTTCATATTGCACTAAGTTAAAATTTGGGCTACCATAGCGAGCCCAAATATTAACCTATGGATCCGATTTGAACAAACTTGAATCTGACCCCCCTAGAGACGTTGTATACCAAATATGAAAGAATTCTGAGTAGTGGATCTGTAGAAGAAGATTATTGAAGAAATTCCCTCATATTGCACTAAGTTAAATTTCAGGTTCCCATATGGAGCCCAAATATTAACCCAGGCACTCAAATTGAACAAACTGGAATCTGACCCCCCTAAAGATGTTGTATACCAAATATGAAAGCATTCTGACTAGTGGATCTGAAGAAGAAGATTTTTAAAGAAATTTCCTCATATCGCACTAAGTAAAAATTTGGGCTACCAGAGCGAACCCAAATATATACCTAGGCATCTGATTTGAACAAACTTGAATCTGACCTCACTAGAGATGTTGCATACCAAAGATAAAAGCATTCTGACTGGTGGATCTGAAGAAGAAGATTTTTTAAAATTATTCCCATATTGAACCAAGTTAAAATTTGTAGGAAGCCCAAATATTAACCTAGGGACTTGGTTTGAACAATCTTGAATCTGACCCTCATAACAATAATGTATATCAAACATTAAAAGATTCTGACTGGTGGTTCTGAAGAAGAAGATTTTTAAAGAATATTCCCCATATTACCCCATGTAAAATATTTTGGCTTCTGTATTGGCCAAATATGAACCAATGGGCTTTTATTTAACAAACATGTATCTGACCCCCTTATGAATGCTGTATACCGAATATCAGAAGATTCTGATGATTGGTTCTGCAGAAAAGATTTTTTAAAATTTTTGCAAATATGCTGACTCAGCATTTTTTCAATGCCCTTTAAAGAACACCCTAACATAACCGATGGCAATTCCTTTTCCAAGTTCGCCTGTTTGTCCTCCTTAATAAGCATGCACTGACAGAGTCCTGTCATGGCTGACCTCGTTTCAAATTAATAAGAAAAACATGCTGAGTGAGCGAGGTTATAAAAGTCACAGGTAATAATGACAAGTCATCATCATTCTTTTTTCTTGTTGATTCTTTCATTTATTTTCTCAAACTGTCTGCGGACAGTTGATCACGATGATTTATTTCACTTTCTTGTTAATACAGTATTTAGTATAACTGCGTTATACAAAAATTGTACTGCTGTGCAATTTTCATCTTCGGACAATCACAGTGACGGAATGGGGGGGCTACGGCTCCTCTCCATATTCTCTTGACAAATATTATTCTTCATTTATTTGCCTCTGAGACCAAAGTAAGTTTGTTAGCTTGGTTCGATTTGACCCAACATCCTATTACACATGATTCTGAAACTGGGATCAAGCCTGCAAAATGTTCAGCCACAAAACCTGCGGGTCAATGTCACAGTGTTTGTAAACACACAACTAAAATCATGGAACCCAAGACCACTAAGCGGAAAGGGAAAGATCCTGTAAAGCAGAAGGGCAAATCCTCAAAATGCAGTGATGCAGTTCTAAAAACAAAAATGTCATCGGAACTTTTGAATGAAGACACTATCATTATTTTAAAAGGAAAAAGGGATTTTCCACGATCACTGGCTATATTGTCAGTATATCCTCTCTGTTAAAAGTTATGACTTCAAAACAAATTGCTACAATTGAGACTGATATGAGCCTTACCAGAACTCCTGTAAATTCATAACCTGCAGGTCAAAGTGAAGTTACAGGTCGAACAACCCCATGTGATTTCGACCCTGCATCTGTGTTTGGCTTACTCACTTCCGAGAGTGATGAACATTTTTTTCTGATTGTGAAATCACAAATGTACCACAATCTAGTACTAGCTCTACCAATCCTGCCTCAAATTCTCGGGTTGCACCCCCAGATATATTACTCAATTCCTCTTCTTCAGGACCAGCAATTGGTGACACCAGCCTTATGAAATTTATCAACAAATGTTGCATTGAGCAATAAAAGCCTAAAGATACTTCAGATTTATATGACAAATCTCCACAGCCTGAACACTGCCCTCTGATAATTGCCCCAAAGGTCAAACCTGCAATCTGGACTCCGTTCACGCACGCTAAAAAAAAAAAAAAAAAAAAGTTTCTTTGTCACAGAAGACATTCAATTACAGTATATTCAAAAAATGTTGGTGGGTGCTCTCACCCCGCTTATAACTATCATGGAACTTTTCACTGATACTTTTGATACCGATAAGATCGAATCTCTCATTATTGATTCACTGTCCCTGCTAGTGGCATCTACATTTGAAATCTCCCTGTTGAGGCGTCTTTTTTGAAAAGCCTATTACTACTCAGCTGTGTTCATTTTTCCAAACAACTCAAGTCTATGAATGAAAGGGAGTTCTTACTTCCTCTTACAGGAATACATCCAATCGAATGTACCGAGGCTCTTGGGGCAATCCCAACTGGCTAAGTGGTAATTATCCTCGGAAACGAGGAAACTTCACGCCTTGGGAGAAACAGAACACCTTTCCCAGAACAGCTACCAGGGAAAGTAACTAAGTCAACCTTCTGGTTCTCTCAAATTTTTTTCTGGATATATGGAAACAGCTTACCTCAGATCAGTCGGTGTTGGACACTATTCAGGGTTATAGAATATCATTTACCACACCCCCTTTCCAACTCAATCTGCCTTGCAGTATTCCATTCTCTTACACTGAGTATGAAATCTACTGCATCGAGGTTCACTCATTATTCAATATGGGTGCCATTTCGGTGTCCACACCAGAAGAATCTCATTTCCTTTCTACTAGTTTTTGCGCCGAACGAAAAATGGGACATATCGAGTAGTCTTCGGCATCTGGACAAAATTCATCTCTTATTAAAAAGTTAAAAAATTTATAGCAATTTATCTATTTTTTATATTTACCAATGACCCAGACTTAGCTGGTGCAAACTCATTAAATTCTGGGCCAAACCAAATTTTGCCCCCCCCCCCCCCCAACCCCCAAAATTTGCATCAAAAACCAAAAATTAGATGTCCTGGTAGGTCCTCCATACTTTTACTGTACTGCGCATGCGCAGTGTCAAGGAGGTCTCAAAATTCCCGCCAAAATGTCATTCTTACGACCAGTGCCTGGTAAGTGTTATGTACGCAGCGGGGAGGCAAGAGTTCCCAACTCCTGGGAGGGCCATCCCCTTCTGGGTCATTGGTAAGTATAAAAAATATATAAATTACTATAAATTTTTTAACATTTTTATACTGTACCAATGACCCAGACTTAGCTGAATAGTAAACAGGCTGGAGGGACCAGGACATAAAGTAAAATCCAATAGGCTCAATTACATATAACAGAATTATTCCCTCAAGGAGAAAAGGAGAGATAGGATTTATATGTATGTATCTTTCTTATTTTTATCAAAAAAGAAAGACACAAAACCATTCCGTAATTGAGCACAAATACATGAATGATCTCTATTAATATCCAGTATAACCCTTTATACTAATTATTTTTAAAGGTAAGTAAATAAATAAAGACAGTCCAGAGAAATGAGACTCTTTATACTCATTAAAAGAGGATTGTATATTAACGCCCGTTTGACACGTGACATATACAAATGCTTCACACCAAGCTACACTTTAAAAATATTACATGACATGAGTAAACATTAGTTTTACACTTTAAAACCATCCTGGTACCGACTCGGAATTACTGACTCTGGGGGAGGTATTCCCTTGCTTTTCACTATAAAGCAGGTGACCTAAGGGAACACCACCCCCCCCCCCCCCATTCCCCTTGCCCTGGGTCAAATACCCCAGAGCGAAGAGGGCAGCAGGACAGAGTCACTGCCGGAACAGAAAGCCTACATAACTATAGCTGCAACTGTTTAGTGGATGATATTCTGAGCAACAGATAACGGACCTAAACAATGTAGATCTCCAGAAATGGACTCAATGTTTTTAAGATAAAAATTAGTGAAGGTGAAAGGCTGAGACCAATATGCAGCCTTCATTAAATCTGTAATAGCAAGACTATTAGGATAAGCCCAAGATGTTGATAGAGCTCTTACTTCATGAGCCGAAATCTTGAGAGCAGACTGCTGAGAAGAAGATAACTTTTCATAAGCAGTACGTACAGTTAATTGAATCCATCTAGCAATAGAATGAACCATAATGTCCTTTCTATTAGGCATCAAAGACAAAAAGAAATGCTTACGTCCCTTTCTAATAAACTCAGAGCTACGTTTATAAATACGTATTGCTCTAACAGGACAGAGTAAAGGCCTACGCCCGTCTGAAGACGGAAGGGCCCTAACAACAATCGGTTCAGGATACTTATTAGGAGCCTGATTCTTAGCCAAAAATCCACATTAGTAGTAAAAGTAATAGTATTACCAACACTACGATAGTGAGAATCATCTACCGATAAAGCATGAAGTTCACCAACTCTTCTAGCAGAAGAGAAGGCTAAGAGAAAAGCTGTCTTATATGTTAAGAATTTGAAATCCACTGTATCAAGAGGCTCAAAAGGTGCTTCTTTTAGCTTAAGAAGAACCAATGCTAAATTCCATTTCAGAATTAATCTAAGCGTTCTAGGTCTATTTATCGAAAAATTTCTAACTAATTTAGATAAAGAGACATTAGAACCAATCATCAATGTATCATGGTGAGCGTAGGTATCAGATAACATAGACCTATAACCCTTGATAGTAACAGGCTGCAGTTTGATCTCGTCAAACAAATAGACCAGGAAATTAGTAATGTCAGGAATGGAGGGATCATATAAGTCCACCGAGTGATCCCTACACCACTGGCGAAAGACCTTCCACTTTGCAGCATAATTTAGCAAAGAGGAGGTCCTCCTGCAGTTAGAAATTGCGTCCACTGCTCATCCTGTAAAACGCTTACTGTGCAAGAAAGACCGCACAACGGAAATACGTGAAGGTTGAGACCTTGCGGATTGTGGTGGAGCGTGTGCAATTTCCCCTGCGACAGAAGATCCTCCCGTGGCATGTCCCACAACAGACACCTGAGTAGATTTATCCATGGTCTCTGTGGTGACAGAGATGCTACCAACAGAATCTTGCAGTGGGATTGCTTTATCTTGAGCAATATGCGCTGGAGGATACGCATATCCTATTATCCCATCCCACGGGATCGATAGAGCGTCTACTGCAACGCTCGAGGATCCGGACATGGGGACACGTAAGTCAGCAACTGATTGTTGAGGTGCGTCGCAAACAAATCTATCATTGGTCACTCCCATTGGTAGCAAATCTGATTGAAAACCTGTTTGTTGAGAGTCCATTCCGATGGCAACAGGCGACCCTTCCATGAAAGGGAGTCTGCGAACACATTCAGACGACCCGGAATATGACGGACCGATAGTAGAACCTGATGTTCCAGTACAAACAGAAGGATTCTTTCTGTTAGCTTGAATAACGGAATGGAATGAGTGCCTCCCTGATTCCGAATATAAGCTACTACCGTTGTATTGGCAGACAAAATTTGAACGTGTGTGTTCTGAATAACGTCCATCCAATGATGCAATGCAAGCCAAATTGACATCATTTCTTTGATATTTATGTGCTTGCCTAAGAATTGAGGATCCCAAAGACCCTGGCACCTCGAATCCGACGGGCACAGTTTGGCGCCCCAACCTGTTTGACTGGCATCCGTCATGATAGTAAAACTCGGATCCGGCAATTGCAGTGGAACTCCCTGAGTTAACCACTGAATGTCTGCCCAAGTCTGAATCTCTTGTTTCACTTGGTCTGACAAGAGGATGTCTGCATCGGGCGAATGAGTCTTCACTCTCCAATTCTGAGTCAGAAAGATTTGGAGAGGATGAGTGCGTAGCCGCCCCATTGGAATGAGATCCGCGGCAGCTCTGCAGAGACCTATCAGTCTCATGAATTCTCTCGCTGTAACCTTCTCTGAGTTTAGACAATAGCGAGCATAACAACTGACTAATTTCGCTCTGGCTAACGGCAGACGAACGAGATTGTTGTGTGTCTCGAAGCTCATCCCCAGATGGGTGAATGATTTGGACGGCACCAGATCCGACTTCTGTTCATTTACTATAAAACCGAGATGTCGGAGCAATAGTAGAAGATTCTGCACATCGTTCTGAAGCGTTAACTCGTTGCCGTACCTCTGAAGAATATCATCCAGGTAGGCCGACGTTACCACAGACGAATGAGCTCGGAAGTAAGTCATGACCGAGTTCATTATCCGAGTGAAAGCCCAGGGTGCTAGATTCAGACCGAAGCACATCGCACGGAACTAATATACAATCTCTAGGAAGATACTTTCTGAACGCCGGATGTACCATGACGTGAAAGAATGCATCCTTGAGATCTATGCTCGCAGCATAGTCGTTCACTCGAATGCTCGTTCTGACCGATCGAATGGTCTCCATATAAAATTTTGGAGCCACAATCAGCTTGTTTATCCAGCTCAAATCTATTACTGGACGGAACGAGCCATCTGGTTTGGGAACCAGAAATAGATGATTGTTGAAACCTGGAGATTCCTGGTTTTTTACGACCTCTATCGCGTTCTTCAGTAAAAGAGACTGAACTTCTGAAAGAAGAGTGTCTCTTTTTAGAATATTCAATGGAAGTTGAGTCCATCTTGGAGTTAACGGAGGCTTTCCTTTGAAGGACAGTTTCAGTCCTTCCGCAATTACCCTTCAAACCCAAGGGTCCTCCATAATTAATTCCCAATTTTGTAAATAACTCGACAACCTTCCGCCCACAGGAACGCAACAGAGGTCTACACCATCACTTCCAGGACCTGGAAGGCTTGCGGAAGATGAAACCACGTCCTCCCCAACCCACACCTCGCGCCGTCGACCTAGGGGCATCTGACCTATTATTACGGCCAGCATTATGGCCCCTGCTAGAGTCGCTGCCTTGACGGTCTCGCAAATAAGGCCTTGAGTGCACGTATGCACCTCTAAAGGAACTTCCCCTGGATGTGCTCATCCCAGAAGATCCAGGCCTACTTTTTTCTGCTGGTTCCGACTCATTAGAAGCGGACTTAAAAAGCAGACAGTCTGAAGCTTTCTTAGTTAACTTATCGTAAATAGCAGAAAGCTTGCCGTCAAAGAGAAGCTCTCCGGAGACCAGAGCGACTCTAAGAGAGTTTTTCACCTTACTATCCACTCTCGTGGACGTAGCTAAGGTTCCGTCACGTCTAACCAACTCCAGATTAGCCACTGAAAGGGTGGAGTTATATGTAGAATAGGCAACAGCCCTTGACAGAACTCTCAGAGACGTTTCTACGTCCTGAAATTCTTGCCCTTCAAGGCGTAACGACAATGCTCTGGTAAGGTGATCTGCGTACGAGAGTGCGTCTAAATTTGCTCTATTCGAAGATATTGTAGTTTCCAAGTTAGAGCTATGAACAGACATAGACGACGGCATGGATAATTCAAGGTCTTCAGCCTGGTTGTCTAGACGCAGAGGAACTCTTTGAACGCCCTGTCCTGCCGTTTCAAATCTATTCCTAGCATTAATGAAAAGCAGATTAAGAGCATGCCCGATTTACCAGCAAGTTTATTGATAGCGTCATTCAAAAGTTCAAATGTCCGTGAGACATTCCTGGACTGAGACGGAAACTCTGGGACGGTGTCCCTAAACCGATTAAAAAATTTGGTGTCTAGTGGCGCTCCTATCAGGCTGAGCAGCATCCTGGTCCGCTAGAACAACATCAGGAAGAAAATGCCGGATTAACTCGACGGCGATTTTGTGTTGTTCCGAAAGGGAGTACTCCAATTCGTCCATATCCCTTTTGCCATCCTGACAGACCTCCTGGATATCTCAGTTGTCCGTTCCCGATCCAGCTGCGGAATGTACCAGCCCAGCATCATCAGATTCTTCCTGCTCTGATAGGGCTTCTGTCAGATGCTGGGATGCTGCTATGATTTGTGCTATCTGCGATAGCATGTCCGTTAACGAGACCTGCGGAGCTGCGGTCTTGCGTGATTTAGCCGCAGGAAGCTCCGTGGATGTTGTCTCTTGCATACTTCTCTTATGCAAACGTCCAGATGAAGGTGGCCTCGAATCCTTGGCTATCGGATGGCGTGACCTGGCTGTCGAGGAATCTCTGGAAGGCAATGCCGGCTGGATATCGGCTAGCCAAGGTGTGGTCGAGTGCGCTGACGTGAGGAGGAAGAAGCCCTTGATACAGCCTCTCTGGACTGTTTATACACCGGAGCGTCCCGAGGGGTGGACGTAAGCTCCGACTGAGGAACGTTTTGTACAACAACATCCAGACCATGATGTTGTTGTACGAGAGAGAGACCTCTCTCGCTCGCAGCCGTGCAGAGCTGGACGAGCTAGGGACCGAACCCAAAGGCTTCTTCCATCCTAAACCAAGATCCGTCGTCACTGGGTGTTCCTGAGGAATGTTTATAGTGCTCGCAACACCCTTAATTCTTTCCTGAACCGCAACGGACAAACCCGGGTGCTGTACCATTCGGTAAATAGACGCGACATCGGGGCGAGCCAGCGGACGTAGACGCCAACGCCGTCGACCCTACTGGGGGCCTCTTAGGCAATTGCCATATATCCAGGAGCACTTTTGCCGCTAGCCATTCTCTGGATTGTGACAACGGACGCGCACTGGAAGACGACATCACGGAAACATCGCCCAATTCTTGTTCCTCTGAAAAAAGATACATAGTATAAAAATCCATTATAATAACATGAAACAAGAGGCCCCAGGGGGCCTGAGGGCGATCACCTGACATGGTAGCCTAAATATCAACCCAGAGAATTGATTTCCACAAGTTGCATCTGCTCCTCCTAAGAAAAGCTGAAACCAAATATTCTGACCAGTGGATCTAAAAAAAGATTTTTAAAGAATTTCCTCATATTGAACTAAGTCATAATTCGGGCTCCCACAGGGAGCCCATATATGAACCCAGGGACTTGGCTTTAACAAACCTGAAACTCACACCCCTAAGGATTCTGCACACCAAATATCAAAACATTCCGACTGCTGGATCTGAAGAAGAAGATTTTTAAAGAAAATTCCTCATTTTGAACCAAGTTACAATTTGAGCTCCCACAATCAGCCCAAATATGGACCTAGGGACATGGCTTGAACAAACTTGAATCTTACCCCCCTAAGGATGCTGCATAAAAAATATCAAAAGCATTCATCTGCTGGATCTGAAGATTTTTAAAGAAAATTCCTCATTTTGAACTAAGTTGTCATTCAGGCTCCCATAGTGAGCCCAAATATGAACCAAGGGACTTGGCTTGAACAAACTTGAATCTCAGCCCCCTAAGGTTGCTCCATGCCAAATATCAAAACATTCCACCTGCTGAATCTGAAGAAGAAGATTTTTAAAGAAAAATTCCTCATATTGACTAAGTTATAATTTGGGATCCCACAGGGAGCCCAAATATGGACCCATGGACTTGGCTTTAACACACTTGAATCCCCCCCCCCCCCCCCCCCCCCCCCCCCAAGGATGCTACTCACCACATATCAAACCATTCCGACTGCTGGATCTGAAGAAGAAGATTTTTAAAGAAAATTCCTCATTTCGAAAAAAGTTACAATTCAAGCTCCCACAGTGAGCCCAAATATGGACCTAGGGACATGGCTTGAACAAACTTGAATCTCACCCCCCTAAGGATGCTGCATACCAAATATCGCAAGATTCTGCCTGCTGGATCTTGAGAAGAAGATTTTCAAAGAAATTTGCCTGAAATGCACTAAGTTCAAATTTGGGCTCCTATACTGAGCCCAAATATAAACCCAGGGGGCCGATTTGAACAAACTTGAATCAGATCCACCCCACAATGTTGCATACCAAATATCACAAGATTCTGCCTGCTGGATCTGGAGAAGATTTTTGAAGAAATTTGCCTGAAATGCACTAAGTTTGAATTTGGGCTTCTATAGTGAGCCCAAATATGAATCCAGGCGGCCGATTTGAACAAACTGGAATCAGATCCACCCCACAATGTTGCATACCAAATATCACAAGATTCTGCCTGCTGGATCTGGAGAAGATTTTTGAAGAAATTTGCCTGAAATGCACTAAGTTTGAATTTGGGCTTCTATAGTGAGCCCAAATATGAATCCAGGTGGCCGATTTGAACAAACTGGAATCAGATCCACCCCACAATGTTGCATACCAAATATCAAAAGATTCTGCCTGCAGGATCTGGAGAAGAAGATTTTTGAAGAAATTTGCCTGAAATGCACTAAGTTTGAATTCGAGCTTCTATAGTGAGCCCAAATATGAATCTAGGGAGCCGATTTGAACAAAATAGAATCAGATCCACCCCACAATGTTGCATACCAAATATCAAAAGATTCTGCCTGCTGGATCTGGAGAAGAAGATTTTTCAAGAAATTTGCCTGAAAAGCACTAAGTTCAAATTTGGGCTCCTATACTGAGCCCAAATATAAACCCAGGGAGCCGATTTGAACAAACTTGAATCAGATCCACCCCACAATGTTGGATACCCAATATCAAAAGATTCTGCCTGCTGGATCTTGAGAAGAAGATTTTCAAAGAAATTTGCCTGAAATGCACTAAGTTCAAACTTGGGCTCCTATACTGAGCCCAAATATAAACCCAAGGGGCCAATTTGAACAAACTTGAATCAGATCCACCCCACAATGTTGTATACCAAATATCAAAAGATTCTGCCAGCTGGATCTGGAGAAGAAGATTTTCAAAGAAATTTGCCTGAAATGCAGTAAGTTCAAATTTGGGCTCCTATACTGAGCCCAAATATAAACCCAGGGGGCCGATTTGAACAAACTTGAATCAGATCCATCCCACAATGTTGCATACCAAATATCAAAAGATTCTGCCTGCTGGATCTGGAGAAGAAGATTTTTTAAGAAATTTGCCTGAAATGCACTAAGTTCGAAATCGGGCTCCTATACTGAGCTCAAATATGAACCCAGGGGGCCGATTTGAACAAACTTGAATCAGATCCACCCTACAATGTTGCATACCAAATATCGAAAGATTCTGCCTGCTGGATCTGGAGAAGAAGATTTTTTAATGTTTTTCCCATTGCCTACAGTGTTAAAAAGTGCTGACTCAGCACTTTTTCAAAGTCCCGAAACTGTACCCTATGATAAAACCGATGGCAATTTTTTTTACCAATTCTTTGTGTTGGTCCTAAGGAAGCTTCACACCAAATAAAAATTCTCGGTGCCGTGCAGTTTTGGAAATATGGGCGTTTTAATTTTTTTCTATTTTTAGCTCCTGCGGTTCCCATGGGGCTATGGGGGAAAAAAAATCAGCATAAATTAGGTACTTATGACCCAATAAGCCCTCACATAAAATTTGGTTCAAATCAGCCTCTTTTTTTGCCCCTCCCATAACGACGCCAAGTATAGCCCCACAAACTTCTCTTGAACAAATCTGAGCCTACACCTCAAAAGGAAGCTGCACACCAAATATCAAGTCTCTGCTACTGCTGGTTCATGAGAAGAAGATTTTTTAAGATTTCAGCACACTTTTTGGGTGTGGCCCTACCCACGGGCGAGGCAACTTGATTTGAACAAAATCAAATTGCGATGTCATAACAAACTATTATCTCAAATGTCAATTAAATTGGTTCAGCGGTTTGGGAGGAGAAGACGCAAACACCATGTTCACGGACGACAGACGGTGAGTGATCACTATAGCTCTCCTGACTGAAAGTCAGGTGACCTAAAAACAATTCAAAAAGAAAAAATTTTTGAAAAAATTTTTTCAGAAGAGCCCAAATGGATCCCAAAAAAGCCTAAGTGTGGACAAAAATTTTAAATCATTCTGAAAAAATTAATGCAACACTTACGGACAATATTAATGTATCTTATTATGAATAATCAAGGCAGAAGACAAGGAATCACTTATCAGAAGTAACCGTTGTCAACATAAACAAACAGTGTAAACAAACCAGAAAACTGACTCCAGGCACTGGTAAACATGGCCCAGTAATCAGTGTCCAATTTAAACACTATCTGATGTTAAACAGAGCCTTCCCCAGAAGAGACTGCAGAGCATCAGATGGTAGATGCAGACCTAAAACGCCTAAACACCCCTAGGGTGAGGACATAAACATGGGGACAGAACAGAAAAAATCTGTTTCCAAGCCAAAACTCCCAAGAAATTTTTAGTAATAAAAATTACAAAAATAAGCCAAAAGCATGGGAGAATGGCAAGGGGGGAATGAAGGAAAGGGAGAGAGGAAACACTGAACAAACAATGGAACATTCATGGCAAGAATGACAACAGCAGGGCTATACCTTGAAAATAGGCAACATGAATAAATTTTTATAAAAATTTTTTTAAGTTACAGCCCTGAACATTGGAAACCACTGTTTTTCTCCTCTCCTCATCCTAAATGCACTTCCTATCCACCATTTCTCTCATAACTATTTGTCTGGCATCATTAAAACTGAGATTTACAGCACAAATATCAGTGATGTGACATTGTTTACAGGGCCAAACAAAGAAATGACATTTTGGCGGGAATTTTGAGACCTCCTTGACACTGCGCATGCGCAGTACAGTAAAAGTATGGAGGACCTACCAGGACATCTAATTTTTGGTTTTTGATGCAAATCTTGGGGATTGGGGGGGGGGGGGGGGGGGGGAATTTGGTTTGGCCCTGAATTTAATGAGTTTGCACCAGCTAAGTCTGGGTCATTGGTACAGTATAAAAATTTCAAACTTGGAACACTGGATTTTTGTTTAGAATTTATTCAACCATAAATGTTTTTCACATCCATTGCTCTGAGAGATGCTTATTTCAGTATACCTACCTATCAAAGCAGTCACAGGTATTTAAAGTTTTTTTCTGGACTGGGACACTATATGAGTTTACGTGTCTCCCGTTTGGGTTTTCCTCAACACCCCTAGTGTTCACGAAAGTTTTAAAACCGATTTTTGTCTACTTCAGAAAACTCGGAATTTTTTGCTCATCGTATCTCGACGATTCTCTCATTTGCAATCATGACAAATCTTTGTGCCAACGGCACACTCAGTACCTTGTATCCACATTACAGTCTCCTAAAAAAAAAACCCAAAAACCAAAACAAACATCAATTCTTCTACCATCCTAAATGATTACTTATCTTGGGTTCCAGATCGATTCTAGGACATTCAAAGTTTTTCTGGAGACACCTAAAATAGCAATCATCAAAATGGGAATCCAGGATTTTCTCAGATCGGCGAGTGTTACTGTTCAACAATTAGCCAGAGTTATTGGCCTCTGTGTGTCAACATTCAGAGCCTTCAGGCTTGGCCCATTACATGTACATTCTTTAGAAAAAGTTAAAGTCACAGCCTAAAATGACACGGATAACCATCACCGACTGGTCACACTATCAACAAATTCAACAACATTTCTCCCCACGATGATAAACTGATGCGTCCGCCTCCTATGGATTTTTTATTTGGAAACCGATGCCTCTTCATCCGGTTGGGGGGGGCTTAATTTGGCCAGTCTGAAACTAATGGTCAATGGTATCTCCATGAATCCACATTTCACATGCATAAACATGAGTTACTGGCAATTTTCTTTGGCTGGAAAAGTCTCTGTTCCGACACTTATCACCGTCATATCTGTATTAACTCTGACAATACTTCCACAATTCATTACCTCCACTAACATAGTGGTACATCCTTTCGATTTTTAGTATTACTAAGGACATTTTGTATTAGTGGGATAACACATCCTATTATCAGCAACACATATTCCAAGTAAAACGAACAGGCCGATCGTCTGCTCAGGAATTTTAATATATCTTTCGCATGGCAATTGAACACTAAAGTGTTTGCATTACTCACAACTGTCTTTTTTCAGCCCGACATTGATCTATTTACCATTAGACTTAATGCACAACTTTCCAAATTTGTTTTTTGATGGCCTGATCCTGATGAAATAGTTTGTGAGGTTTTCTGCTTGAACTGGCATTCTTTCAGTCCTTATATTTTTTGTCCATTTAGTTTGATCGCCAGGTGCTTAATGCAAATTCCCCGAGACTGGGTAAGGAGGGCCATAATCATTGCCATTTTGGCCCACACAACCCTGGTCTCCACTCTTGCTGAGATGTCTAGCACCCACACCAGTTCTGATTTCCTCCCACAAAAATCAGCTACGGCTACCAAATAGCTCCAAAACACACACGTTGACAAGACGGTTGAGTTTAGCCACCTGCAATGTATCAGGAGTTACCTCTGTGGTTATAGTTTTTTCAAATACAGCAGCCTCACATATCTCAGCCTCCTGGAGGCAAAGTACTGACAATATGACCATGCTTGACGAAGATGGGTCCTTTGTTGTCGTCAATACCAGAAAAATATTACACAACCTTCTGTATTAGATTTCATAGAATACTTGACTGATTTGACCAGTTCTGGCCGTTTCTATTCTGTTTAAATACTCATACGCCCTTGATTGTACAGGCTCTGTGGTTCTTGGATTGTAACCTTCGTGATTCTCCTTTAGTATCATGGTTTATAAAGGTGGCGTTTAATACCAGCCCACCGCTTCCACGATATACATTTTTTAGGGGATGCTTCTCGGGTTTTACAAAAATTATCTACTCTACACCCTCTCGACACCTTGAATCTGAAAGCTCTTACAGAAGGGCTTGTATGTCTTATTGCTATGTTACATCCGCTCGTGTTGTGACACTTGCGGCATTAGATGTCAATCACTTGACTTTTCAGGACCATTCAGCTGTTTTCTTGTATTAATTCACTCCTTCACACTACCGAAATTAAAAGATATCAACCGCCAGTAAAACTGAGAAAAATTTCACAATTCATCTCTGTGTGTCTCTTCTGTTCTGAAACATTATCTAAAAAGAACAAAACCAATCAGAAAACGTTCTCCACTTTCATATAAGTCTTATAATAAGACATTTACATCTGTTTCCAATGTCACCATATCCAGGTGGATATGCAGGGTCCGAAACTGATATTTACCAATTTAAGGCTCATAGCACCAGAGGAGCTGTGTCTTCTGCCATTTTTCAATTATGGGTTTGTGTTGGCGCTGCTCGCAAACTTTTTAGTATTCTTATAGCAGACCCGTTCGATGAGAGGTTTTGTCACAGTTTACTGTTGAAGGAGAAGCAACAGTTTCGATATTTTGTTATTCTCTCAATGTAGAATGGTATCATTATTACATAAATGGAACAGTTCTTCTTTGTTATTATTTCTTTCTTCCTGTTATCTGGTCTGTACCATTGAAGTCAGTTATTTGCTTTGAACAGTGCATGCTTATTAAGGAGGACAAACAGGTGAAATTGGAAAAGGAATGCCCCAGCTCGTCTGAACGAATGTGTCAGGATGAGCGGCATTCTTTCCAATGAAGCCTGTGAAGGCCATAGTAATAAGCATCCCATCCCAGGTGGGGTGCGTTCTCCCCTCCCATTGCTTGTTACTACGGCTACCGACTTCAATTACTTTGGGAACTGATGACTTGTCATTATTACCTGTGACTTTTATACCCTCGCTCAGCAGCTCACTCAGCACGTTTTTCTTATTACTTTGAAACGAGTTCAGCCATGACAGGACTCTTGTTAGTGCATGCTTATTACTACGGCCTTCACATGCTTCATTGGAAAGAATGCCGCTCATCCTGACACATTCATTCGGATGAGCTGGGGCATTTTTTTTTACCATTCAATTCTACTGGTCCACTTCATACCAAATAACAGCTCTCTTTTCCATGTGGTTTGGGAAATATGGGTGTTTGAAAATATTTCTATTTTTAGCTTCCAGGATTCCCATGGAGATGCGGGAATTATTTTTTTTGCATGGGTCAAGTACTTATGACTCAATAATACCACATACCAAATTTGGTTCAAACCAGACCATCGGTTCAGAAAATAGAAATTTTGGGTGGGGGCCCTAAATCTTACCCCTCCCATTACAAAGCCAAATATTGTTTTACGAACTTTGTTTGAACAAACTTGATTCTACACCTCAAAAGGAAGCTCCATAGCAAATATCAAGTCATTATACATGCTGGTTCATGAGAAGAAGATTTTTAAAATATTTTGGAGCTTTTTCCCCCACTCCCTCTCTATGGGGCTGGGCATGTTGAGTTGAACAAAAATGCAATTCCCCTTTGGGACCATCACTCTCACAAACTTTCACTTGAATTAGCCCAGTGGCTTTGGAGAAGACCAAAACATGGTGTTGACGGACGCCAGATGGCGGATGGAGAGCGATAAGATTAGCTCAGCTTGACTTTGTCAAGATGAGCTAAAAACTACCTAGATATGAGGATGTTGTCAATGTAAACAGCGTCAATGTAAACAAGGTATCAGGCACACAAAAAGGCCCAAAGTCAGAACCAATTAAAATGCTATCAGATGCAAAGCTAGATCTTCATACGAAGAAAAAACGATACATCCTATAGAAGATGCAAGTCTAAACGACCTAACACCCATAGGGTGAGGACGTAACCCTGGGGAAGAACAGAATAAAAATTCTGTAATACATGTTAAACTCCCAATAAATTTAATAAAAAATCTCAACAAAAATTAGCCAAAAAGCTTAAGAGTTTAACAGGAAGGGTTCATGGAAGGATCGGGAAAGAATACTTAAACAGTGGAATAATCATTAACAAAAATGATGATGTCAGGCGTATGTCCAGAAATTGGGAAACATGAAATAATTTTATAATTATTATAAAGTTACAGCCCTGAACGTCAAAAACCACCGTCGAACACTTCCATCATCCAATAACAGCCTTGGATCCACCATTATTATTTATTTACTTATTGGTGTTTAAGGTCACATACTTATGCACAATGGCTAATCGTGACCGTGACAGTTTTACGGGTGGAGGAAGCCGGAGTACATGGAGAGAACCACCGAGCATCGACAAGCAACTGTCAGCTCCTCAACATTTTAACTCTGTTCAAGCTCCGCTAAGCAGGGTTACAGCGGTTGAAGACATATGCACCATCGACGTGTGGTACGTCTTAGTACACGCACGGCGTCATCGTGCCCCCATGTAGGCAACTGGGATAAAGTGCCTTGCCCAAGGACACAACGCGGGTCATCCCGGATGGGGATCGAACTCGGGACCTCTAGCATAGAAGTCCAACAGTCTACCACTGAGCCACCGTGCTCCCTTGGATCCACCAATTCTTGCACTGATTTGTGTCTGGCATCCTCAAATGAAAGTGTCAATGACACTGTAGCTTAACTTGTGTGTTGTGTTTGATGAAAAGGATATTGTTCAATGTTTATGAAAGGATTATGAAATAAGACAAGAATTGTGATAATTGGGAATATGTTCATTTCTGTTCCCTGTGTGCTATGTTTTTGATAAAAATAATATGAGGTGTACACTGTACTAAAGATCTGAGGGGTGGGTTAATATGACCTCACAGTTAATGTATGTGGCCCTCACAGTTAACGTATATCAACGAAAGTTACCAAGTTGCAGTGAAATTATTCCAAAATGAGTCATCCTATCAAGTTACATTGAAATCCCTTCATAAATATGGCCTGGAGACTGTGCTAAATTTAGGTTTTCGGTCTTCGGGCCCCTGTAGCCGTCAGTTTCCCAATTGCATCCAAAGGGGACGTTCTCATCTAGACATTATATGAAGTCAACCTACCAAGTTACAATGAAATCCCTTCATAAATATGACCTGTAGACTGTGCTAAAGATTTTGGGCTTTGGGCTCGGGCAGCCATCATGATTGAATGATCGCAACCAAAAGGGGACTTTCTCATCTGGGCATCATCTGGGTGATCCTACGAAGTTACAATAAAATCCCTTCATAAATATGACCTGTAGACTGTGCTCAAGGTTTTCGGGCTACGGGTCCCTGATGCTGTCACAGTTGACCAATCATGACCAAAAGGGGATGTCATCATCTAGGCATTATATGAAGTCAAACTAACAGGTTACATTGAAGTCCTTCCATAAACATGACCTATAGACTATGCTAAAGGTTTTGGGCTCGGGCAGCCATCAAGGCTGAATGATCGCGACCAAAAGGGGATGTTCTCATCTAGACATTATTTGGAGTCATCCTACCAAGCTACAATGAAATCCCTTCATAGTTATGACCTGTAGACGGTTCTAAAGGTTTTCGGGCTTTGGGCCTCTGTAGCTGTCACAGTTGCCCAATCGTGTCCAAAAGGGGACGTTCTCATCTAGACATTATATGAAGTCAAACCTACCAAGTTACAAAGAAATCCCTTCATAAATATGACCTGTAGACTGTGCTAAAGGTAATCAGGCTCGGGCAGCCATAATGGTTGAATGATGACAACCAAAGGGGACGTTCTCATCTGGGCATCATCTGGAGTGATCCTACGAAGTTACAATGAAAACCCTTCATAAATATGACCTGTAGACTGTGCTCAAGATATTCAGGCTTTGGGCACCTGTAGCCATCACATTTGACCAATCATGACCAAAAGGGGATGTCATCATCTAGGCATTATTATATGGAGTCAACCTAACAAGTTACAATGAAATCCTTCCATAAATACGACCTATAGACTATGCTAAAGGTCTTTGGGCTCGGGCAGCCATAAAGGCTGAATGATCGCGACCAAAAGGAGACGTTCTCATCTAAACATTATTTGGGGTCATCCTGCCAAGCTACAATGAAATCCCTTCATAATTATGACCTGTAGACTGTTCTAAAGGTTTTTGGGCTTCGGGCCCCTGTAGCTGTAACAGTTGCCCAATCGTGTCCAAAAGGGGACATTCTCATCTAGACATTATATGAAGTCAACGTACCAAGTTACAATGAAATCCCTTCATAAATATGACCTCTAGACTGTGCTAAAGATTTTCGGGCTCGGGCAGAAACATGGTTGAACTAGAAAGTGTTTTAGCACACTAAAACATATGTCACCCCTTCCTTTCTATTTTATGCACTACAAATGATATATACATAAAAATATTGACAATCATACCAGATATGTAAGGTCTAGCTCTAAAGAGAAATAAGTTATGATGACTCTGGCAAATAATACTCTATAAAATATCTGAACTTGACCTTGGGCTCCAAAGGTCAAGATCATGTGAATGGTCACCATGGTTTACGTGGCCACAGTGCCACATGTTGATACATCCACAGACAAAATCGAAAAGGTTAATACCTGATCTTATTGAGAACCAACAGCTAAAACAATCCAGTGATCACCAGACACTGCCATTTCAGAAAGATTAGCAAGCACATTGCAGACAGGAGTTGTATTGACAATGAAGACTTTTACAGTTTGTAATCGAGTTCTTCTTCGTACACCAGAAAACTGTTCTCTCATGGTGACACATCCACATGTCAAAAAGAAAAAAATTCTGGTCTGGACAATTACTCCCTATTTAAAGTACATAAATTTGACTTTGAGGTCAAGGTCACATGAAGGTCATGATGACATGTGGTCTTATTGTGATACATCCACATGTCAATCATCTAACTCCTAGGTCAAAAAACAAAAAAAGTTCTGATCTGGACAATTATTCCCTATTTGAAGTACATAAATTTGACCTTGAGGTCAGAGGTCAAGGTCACATGCAGTTCATCAAGGTAGCGGACATTCAGTTTCATGGTGACACATCTACATGTCCAAAAAAAAAAAATCTGGTCTGGACAATTACTCCCTATTTAAAGTACATAAATTTGACCTTGATGTCAAGGTCACATAAAGGTCATGATTACATGTTATATGTGGTCTAATTGCGATACATCCACATGTCAAATATCTAAGTCCTAGGTCAAAAAATGAAAAAGTTCTGGTCTGGTTAATTATTCCCTATTTGAAGTACATAAATTTGACCTTAAGGTCAGAGGTCAAGGTCACATCAAGGTAGACGACATGTGGTCTCATAGTGACACATCCACATGTCAAATAACCAAGTCCTAGGTCAAAAACAAAAACAAAAAAATTCTGGTCTGGACAATTACTCCCTATTTGAAGTACATAAATTTGACCTTGAGGTCAAGGTCGCATGAAGGTCACAATGGTATGCGACACACCGGCTCATGGTGATTCATCCATGTGCCAAATATCTAAGGCCTGACTCAAAAGACAAACAAGTTTTGGTCCAGACAAAGTTTCCTTGAAAAAAGCACAAATCTGACCTTCAGATCAAAGGTCAAGGTCACATGAAGGTCACAATGGTACGCTACACACCGGCTCATGGTGATACATCCACATAAAGCCTGACTCGAAATACAAAAAAGTTCTGGTCCAGACAGTTTCCCTTAAAAAAGCGCATAAATCTGACCTTCAGGTCAAAGGTCAAGGTCACATGAAGGTCACTATGGTACACTGCACACCGGTTGATGGTGATACATCCACATGTCAAGTATCTAAGGTGTAGGTCAAAAGACAAAAAAGTTATGGCCTGGACAAAGTTTGTGTGATGTTTCCCTTAAAAAAACACATAAATCTGACCTTCAGGTCAAAGGTCAAGGTCACATGAAGGTCACTATGGTACACTGCACACCGGCACATGGTGATACATCCACATGCCAAGTATCTAAGGTGTAGGTCAAAAGACAAAAAAGTTATGGCCCGGACAACGTTTGTATGAGAAGAAGAAGAAGAAGAAGAAGAAGAAGAAAGAAGAAGAAGAAGAAGAAGAAGAAGAATATGCACTAAAACAATATGTCTCCCTTCTGGGAAGGGGAGACATAATGATCACAAGCAAAGGGGACAATCTCATCTGGGCATCATCTGGAGTGATCCTACGAAGTTACACTGAAATCCCTTTATAAATATGGCCTGTAGACTGTGCTCAAGGTTTTTGGGCTTCAGGCACCTGCAGCCATCACAGTTGACCAATCACAACCAAAAGGGGATGTCATCATCTAGGCATTATATGGAGTCAACCTGACAGGTTACAATAAAATCCTTCCATAAATATGACCTTTTGCCTATGCTAAAGGTTTTTGGGCTCAGGCACCCATCAAGCTGAATGATTGCGATCAAAATGGGACATTCTCATCTAGACATTATTTGGAGTCATCCTACCAAGTTACAATGAAATCCCTTCATAAATATGACCTGTAGACTGTGCTAAAGGTTTTCAGGCTTTGGGCACCTGTAGCCGTTACAGTTGCCCAATCAGGACCAAAAGGGGACTTTCTCATCTAGACATTATATGAAGTCAACCCACCAAGTTACAATGAAATTCCTCAATAAATATGACCTGTAGACTATGCTAAAGGTTTTTGGGTTTTGGGCTTGGGCAGTCGTCACGGTTGGCAGATCACGCCCAAATGGGGAAATTCTCATCTAGACATCATAAGAAGTCATCCTACCAAGTTACAATGAAATCCCTCCATATTAAACATGACCTGCAGATTGTGCTAAAAGTTTTTGGGTTTCGGGCTTGGGCAGCCATCGCGGTTGACAGATCATGCCCAAAAGGGGACGTTCTCACCTAGGCATTCAACAGAGGCATCCTACCAAGTTACAATGAAATCCCTTAATAAATACGACCTGTAGACTGTGCTAATGGTTTTTGGGTTTGGGGCTCAGGCAGCCATACCGGTTGACCGATCGCGACCAAAAGGGGACGTTCTCATCTAGACATGACCCCAAACCTGCATTTGAAATTTCATGACGATCAGACAAGAACTGCAGGGTGTAGCCCATGTTAAAGAAAAATGTGAACAGACTAGCAGACTCAGACTAACAGACTTCCGCATGCGTGATGGCAATAGCTTATCTTGACTATGTCAAGTTAAGCTAAAAAGGAGATTTAAAAGCACATGTCATTTCATTGTTTATGACTTTAGGGGCAAACAAAGAATAATGTTGGTGCCAATTCCGGTCACTTCCTGACGTTTGTGCATGTGCGTGTAGTAAATGTATGGAGGACCAGATAAGACTTTTAATTTTCAGTTTTGCAAGCAAATTTGGGGGATTGGGGGGTTCAAAATTTGTGTTTGGCCCTTGATAATTTACTTTGAGTTAGCACAAGCTAGTCTGGGCCATTGGTTTACAGTGTAAAATAAACAAATTAACTGTATACATGTGAACAAGTTTAAATGGATTGAAGTTTTGTACATAACTTTCAGAGAATACAATTAACACATAATGTATGAAACTAAATTGTTGTAGTAGGGGATTCAGAAGAAAGCTGAAAGCTTGAAAGCTTATGTGAACCATCTCCCAAAGCTTATGTGAACCATCTCCCAAAGCTTGTGTGAACCATCTCCCAAGCTTATAAGAACCATCTCCCCAGCTTATGTGAACCATCTCCCAAGCTTATGTGAACTGTGTCCCAAGCTTATGTGAACAGTCTCTCAGCTTATGTGACCCATCTCCCAAAATTAGTATGTTAGGTCGACAGAGATATTTTACAGAACCCATATGCAAATAACCACTCACATTTCTTTTGGGTGCATGTAAATGAACTGGCGATGGAAAGAATATGCAGATAACACGATACCTAACATGACAAGAAATGACACAATTTTCCTGAATAACTAAACATTATAATTTTGTTACTCCCAAAGCAAGACATAAGATTACTCACTGGAACGAGCATAGTAAGCTTATTTCAAGGAGAGATCATAAGATATATTTTAGAAGCAATAAAAGGCCGCCCAGCCACACCTCCCCTGAAAAAAGTGTGCAATACAAGGTATTTGAAAAAAACTGTATTTTTTTAAGTCGAAAAAGGGACATAGCTCTGGCAAAAAATGTTGGACCAAATCCTGATTTGATACACCTACATACCAAATTTTATTTCAAATGGTCAACAACAACTAAAGTTATCAACAGGAAACCAAAATTGTACTTTATGTTGATCCCCCTACATACCAATTTTCATTTGATTTGGCCAACTATAACTGAAGCTATCAGGAAACCATAAAAAAAAAGAATTTTTGAAATCAAAAAAGGTGCATAACTCTGGAAAAAATGTCAGATCACACCTCAATTCGCACTTGACCTGCATTTTAGGTTGATACACCTACATACCAAATTTCATTTGATTTGGCCAACTATAACTGAAGTTATCGAGAAACCAAAAAATATTTTGAAGTCGAAAAAGGGGACAACTCTGACAAAAAATGTCGGATCGCATCCCAATTCGAACTTGACCTGTGTTTTATGTTGATACACCTACATATCAAATTTCATTTCATTAAGCCAACTATAACTAAAGTTATCATTGGGAAACCAAAGTGGCATGGATGCACTGATGGACAGACAGATGGACAGATGGATGGACAGATGCACAGATGGACACACAGACACCTGCTATTTTAAGAGTCCTCTGGGGGGTGGAGGGGGGGGGGGGATGTGGGGCAAAAATGAAAAAACTACAACTGTCACTGAAAGTGATTAATACCCCCACTTTTGGCTTACTAGAATGAAAAACCAATCAGAAATCAGTTCATGGGAGATAACATGGTTAAAATTGTCGCAGAACAAAAATTTCAGAATATGCATAAACCCACTTGTTAGTCATAATGTTTTGAGAAGTTTCATAAAAATTGGTTCATTTAATCAAGGAGGTATTCCATACACAAAACTTTCAGGGACAAATTGTTATTAAATTTTTGGAGTTGAATAGGATATAACCTCAATAATGTAGGAGGAGTTGCACACAGAAGAAATTTCAGGTGAGATAACCAGGTTAAAATTGTCACAGAAATTTTTTTTAGAATATGCACATGTTCATTTGCTAGTCATAATGTTTGAGAAGTTTCATCAAAATTGGTTCAATAATGTAGGATGAGTTGTGCACACAAGTTTGGATGGACAGAATGAATGAATGAATGAATGAATGAATGAATGAATGAATGAATGAATGAATGGAGACGGACATTCTGGTCATTGACAATAAATCCCCCAATTCAGAGGTATAATAACAAAATTTGAATAGCGATATTCCATGTCTAGTGTTGGGAGGGAGGGGAGTGGGAAGGGGCTTTTAGGGGAGAGGGAGGGGAGAGGGAGAGTAGATGGAGAGGAGGAGAGGAGATGGAGGGAGGGGGATATTTAACCATAGAGGGTTTTGCTCTTAACCCTTTACCCAATGAAACGGCTAAAACCGGCAAGCACTAATCACAAAAATTGCCGTTCAAGTTTTATTTGTTCATGTTCCTGTCTCAAAAACATAGCTTTGGACGCCTCATTGGAAGCAATGGCCACCAATGAAGGGCCAGGAGCTATGTTTTCGAGGTAAAAATGAAAGTCTTCAGTTATTCAAAAAATGTTTTTACAAGTGGTCTTCTACTCGGTTGGGTAAAGGGTTAAAAGCATCAAGTAAGAATCAAATATACTTGACTAAACTATACTTTAGTGATCATATTTTTCATTTTAATCAGCGATAAAAAGTTTGTGCATCACTTTGTTATGTTCAATAAAACAAGAGGCATTTCAGAATGCAAAGTTCCCCTCAGGAGCTTGGGAAGAAACTTTGAGAATTTCAAACCTGAAGCAAGATACATTATTCAATGTTCATATAATCAGTTTCATAAAAGTCTCTGTGGCAACAAAAGTTATGACCTCCACAAAGCAAAGAGAGAAAGGTTATGACTTAGACCAAGAAAACATTGATGTAGGACGAACAATAAGTTATTTTCAGTCTTCGTCTATAACTGATACATACATTCAGATGATCGTTTCTATAGTTATAAATGATGACTTGAATATATGTCTGTTCCAATCTAACTAGCTTTGCTGGTAGATCCAACTTTAAAAAAAAATCTTTGAACACTGAGATGTTGAGCACTGATGAGAAACACACTCCTTCATCCTCAGGTACTCCAATGGCTGTAATGGTCCAATTTGTAATTTTATCAGGTAAATGAACAGTTCTGTTTAGTGAAGTCTGATTTTCCCTGTAAATAGATAATAAATAATACAGATGCATTGTGTTTTTGCTTTATTTATTTATTTATTTATTTATTTATTTATTTATTTATTTATTTATTTATTAGTCGAGTTGTGACCAAGTGAAACTCAACTTATAGTTTGATGAATGGCGGGTGGGTGGGTGGGTGGGCAAACGGGCAGGGTAAACAATTGGTTTCCGGACGACAACTTGATAATGGTTCGACACAAGTTCATGAAACTTCATAGATAGGTTGGCCTTGGTGAGATGAAGAACCCTATTTATTTTGGAATCACTAGGTCAAAGGTCAAGGTTACAGTGACCTTGAACATACTAAATCATAAATAACTGGTTTTGTTATGATAACTTGACTATGGTTGAACCCACATTCATGAAACTTCATATGTAGGTCGGCCTTCGTGAGAGGAAGAACCCTATTTATTTTGGACTTGCGAGGTCAAAGGTCAAGGTCACAGTGACCCTGAACATAGTAAATCAAAACAATTGGTTTCCAGATGATAACTTGATAATGGTTCGACCCACGTTCATGAAACATCATAGATAAGTTGGCATCAGTGAGAGGAAGAACCCTTTTTATTTTGGACTCGCTACATGAAAGGTCAAGGTCACAGTGGCCTTCAACATAGTAAATCTGTAAACAATTGGTTTCCAGACGATAACTTGATAATGGTTCAACCCATTTTCATGAACCTTCATAGGTAGTTTGGCATCAGTGAGAGGAAGAACCCTATTTATTTTGTACTCGCTAGGTGACCTTCAACATAGTAAATCATAAACAACTGGTTTCCGGATGATAACTTGATAATGGTTTGACCCACATCCACGAAACTTCATAGATAGGTTGGCCTAGGTGAGTGGAAGACCACTATTTATTTTGGATGCACTAGGTCAAAGTTCAAGGTCACAGTGACCTTGAACATAATAAATCATAAACAATTGGTCTCCAGATGATAATTTGACAATGGTTCCACCCACGTTCATGAAACTTCATAGGTAGTCTGGCATTGGTGCAAGAAAGAGCCTTATTTATTTTGGAATCACTAGGTCAAAGGTCAAGGTCACAGTGACCTTCACATAGTAAATTGTAAACAACTGGTTTCCGGACAATAAGTTGATAATGATTAAACCCACTTTTGTGCTGTCACAACTTGACATTGGATCGGTGATCCTATCAGCATTTTTTATTTATTTATTGGGGTTTAACAACACTTTTGACAGCCAGGGTCACCTCATGTCAGACAGTTTTACAGGTAGAGGAAGCTGGAGTACCTGGAGAGAACCTCCGAGCAATGGCAAGCTGCTGTCAGACTCCCCAATATACTACCTCCACACAAGCAGGGTTAACATTGGTTAAAGACAAGTGCACCATCGATGTGCAGTACACCTTAGTACACAACACCATCATGCTCCCAGTGTTTTTGCTGGGATACCCACAATTTACTCATGAGTGAACACCAAAATGAAAGTGTCAATGACACTGTAGCTTACCTTGACTCTATGCTACATTTACAAGATTAAAAACATAATCACCTGTCTAAGACCATTAAAATATATATCCAGGGTTCACAGGCACTGCCTGCATCACACAGAAATCTGGCGCATCAAAAAAAAATGTTTGTCCCTTCAAAATTTTTAATATCATTCCCAGTCATTTCTTAATGCCGAAACATATTCTGGGAGTATCGCTTCACATTGATTTCTCAGAATAAATCAGAAGCACCAGTTTGTTTTGATAAACATGACCTTACAACCATTGCTAATTTTTAGGATGCCACTTAATGCACCGTGCTTGTCCTTTTATTCAATGTTCAATTTTCTCCTTTTTGTTTTTAACAAAGATGATAGTTTCCACACTTGTTGTGTATGGATACAAAATATTAATTGTGCAGACTGTGTTTGAGAAACTAAACCCGACATGCAGCATTTGTGACTTGTTCCAACAAGCGAGAAGTGAAACAAAGTTTTTGAAAAGGGAATGTTATCTTTTCATCTTTTCCTTTTTATATGTATTTTAGATTGTGAAAATTGCTTGAAATGAAAGGCTTAGAGGTGTAAAGTTTCATTTTTATAAGTTGTTTATTTTTTTCACACCGTCTTGTTTGAATTGGCAATTTCACAGTCACTCAAAGAGTCATATGAGTGCACAACAGGCAAAAAGACTTATGAATATAAGAATTAACTTATGATTTAAACTTACAGCATTGAGAAAAAAAAACCTATCTCCCTTGTCTGTTTTACATAGCAAAAATGCCTGAGAACACTGAAGAACACAGTTTTTTTTGCCTGATGTTGCATTTTGTTTTTTTGTTATCTGTCACAAAAAACTTAAAACAAACAAATATGAGCCATGGTGACCATTTTAGGCAGCCAGCTGTACTGGACATATAACATTCTCATCTATTCATTATACCAAGTCATCCTGCCAAGTTTCAAGAAAGTGTGCTGAAGGAATCCAAGATGGCTGGCATAGTATTTAGTGTGTCTGTGACCACCAACTGTGACCAACGAAAGACATTCTCATCTACTCATCATACTAAGGAAGCAGGCCAAGAAAACTGATGCATAAATCTAACTGTCCAGTGTTTTGAAGAAAGCCAAGATGGTGGTCATAAAGGGAAATAAATAATTTAAAAAAAACAAATAATGTCAGAAATGGATGAGAAGGAAAGGGGAAAGAAACAGTGAACAGACGTAATATATGTAGAAATAAATGAATGGTTGTCCTCAGGGAAAGACCAAAAACAAGGGTAATACAAGATTCTAAACTTTTTCTGAGCAAATTTTAGAAAGCACTGTCCTGATATAAATCATTCCGGTCTGCCATCCTTCCATTGTATCTTGATTTATGTTCTACAGACATATTCATGTTGAGCCAGCATTTCAAGTCATCCAAAAAAAAAAAAAATTTTGACATTTAAGAGAGCATATAAAGATTGAAATGTTCACTGAGGAGGCCAAACATAAGAATGATTATTGGAAGGAATGGAGCTCACTTCCAGGAGCTTTGCTTAGATGGAATCTACAGAGTATTCTAAAGGACTCAAGTTTTTTGTTAGGTTCACTTACTTTTGGGGGTTGGTGGGGTGGGGGGAGGGTTCAAAATTTAAGCTTTGGATTCTTTTGAATGGAGTAGTCAGTAGGTCTGGGCCAGTAGTAATGGTGGATAAATACGGCCATGTGGGTTGTGGGTGTGCCTAAGAAAGGGGATTTTTGTAGGGCAAACAGGAATTCTTTGGTCAGTCTCTAAGTACTAGATGTAATTTTAATGCTAGTTTATTTAAGAAATAACTGTTGTTTTCCTTCGGTTTATGCAATATAAACCAAAAATTTTCAGCACAAGCTTCATAACTCGCGTAGCGAGTTATGATTAAGCTTGTGCTGAAAATTTTTGGTTTATATCGCATAAACCGAAGGAAAACAACAGTAATTTCTTATAATTTAATCCGGCTGTAATATTAAAATATAAAAACTATGTGTACGTGAACGAAAAACTTTTAATTTTCGCAAAAGACAACAGTCAAACTCAGAAAAGTGTGTCACAAACAGGTCACGTCAATCATTGTCAAATTGTTTGTTGTTTTGATTTTCGATCGCAGACGACAGATATTTAGCAAGTGACGTAACAATATCATTAAAAAATTTTTTTTTTAAGTTCCCCAAAAATCATGTTTGGATGTATGATCTTTTATTCATCTCCCACTTTGGTATATTTCATTAAATTCAATTGTTCCCGAGAAATTATCATTATATTCTCGCTGACTGGAGGCGACGAAAAATCGATCATTGATCTTTGTTTACAAGCTTGTTATCTATCTATCAATCTGCCATCACGCCCTCAGGTGACAATTGGATTGAGTGGGCGGGGCTTCCATAGTCTTCAAATTCAAAGTTGGGTCGGATGTTCGAACGTGTAGCGACATTCCAAATCATGACGTGATTTGGTTTATACGATTTTGACGACTTTCACGCTGTATGCTTTCAACCAATCAAATGCAGATGTGGGGCAAATGATTAAATTATTCAGCAGTGGAGTTGATAATCAAATGTATTGTAGATTATTTCAGTCATTTCAAGGAAACAGATTACTGGAAAACAATGATGTTTACCAACATTAAGTAAAGGCTAAAATACTTGTAACTCTTCCGTCAATATATAATTATCACTTGAGAAAAAGATTTGTACCCGAATAGAACATCTTGAAACAGCCATGATTCTGGGAAGTCTGATCTGAGAGGAATTTCATCATCCTGCAAACAATGTGAACACTGACTGATATGATCATCTACTGACTCATTATCTTCTATGTCAGCACTATCTCCTGTAATCATACGAGGGCCTTCAGATGGACCATTGATAACCAGAGATCCTAAATTACTGTTTGTAATCACTGATGTGATTGACACTGTAGATGATCTGGTTGCATACACTGAAAAGACAATGGTCATGTTACTAAATATATTCTTAATATTTTTTGTTACATTCTGGATTGTTTTGGCCCCACAAAGAAGATCTTCTGTTTATCAGGCCATTTTTTGTAAAATTGCATGCAGGCAGACATTTTTTAATTTTATAATTATTTTTGTAATTATTCCTTTACCATCAAAGTTCATATTCTTGGTTTGTTTTATGTTTTAGGCCTCATAATCTGCAGAATAGCTTGGATGGTGGTATACTTCGTCCCTTGATTGCAAGAAGGCTTTGCAATGCTAAAGCATTGCAAAGACTTTTTGCACCCAAAGGACAAATTTATTAATTTTATTAACTTGGAAAAAATATCAGGCATAAACCATTTAATTTTTATTTTTTTAAAGTTTGTATTGGTTATAAAAAAAGAGCTTGCGGCAGCTAAAAGGACAATCTGGGAGGGCCTGAGAAACAAATTTTTAACTTTTTTGGCCTTAGTTAACAAATAACAAAAAAGAGAGATCTGTTTAGCTGTGTTAGTTATAAAAAAAAGAAATTATATGCAACATTATGTTAAGACAGTAAATCTTTTACCAAACTTATCAGCCATAACTGGGAAATGCTATTCACAAAATTCACCATTCAAATTTTATTACTTTTTCAGATTTCAGGTCCATAAAAAATCTCCAACGAACAACATTTTAACAGAAACATTTTAACCTATACAACATATCAGTTCATACTGAGTTAGTCCACTGTCAACTCCAATTAAGAATAAAGCAAGAATAATTCATACCCTCACAACACCTTGAAAACTCTTCTATGCATCGATCGGGAAACTTGGCTTCACTAAGACGTTGTTGTGCTTGATAACAGCTTGCTATTTTCGTTGTTTTCAACTTGTAACCCCATTCACAGCATTTATTCAGTCTCCTTTGCCTGTATCCTGTAGCAAGAAAAAAATGTGGTGTAACAGTCATTTTATGAAAGAGGGGGGGGGGAGGGTTCAAGCAGTGAAAACTTCCAATACTGCAGTTACAAACTTAACCATCTATATCTTCTAAGCGCTGTCAAACAAGATATAGTTGGTTAAATTTTCAGTCCTACAAGTGCAAAATAGTATCATAGAAGATACTGTTGGGTTAGAACAAAAAAAGGAATGACGAGGGAGGTGCCTAAGAAATAAGTATTTCGTTTTAATAAACTGACTAGATGAAAATAAGGGGATAGCTGAAAGTGTTGGGAAAGAACTCTCGAGCAGACATTGTTGTCATGAAAGGAGCATACATAGGGTGGACACCTACAAATGGGTAACACCGGCTTGAAAGGTTAATTTTTATAAATTACAGCCCTGGTCCACTTGTTGCTCCTAGAATAACAGCATGTCTTCATACCATCCTTTCATAGTAAAATTCACAAATTCCTATGTTTTAGGCCATGAATATATATAGAATCTCAGAGAACAGGTAAACGGAAGTTGTCTACCAGGAGGACAAAAAAAGAATGTTTGTTTGTTTCATTGGGGATTAGTGACACTTTCAACAGCCAGGGCTACATCATGTCAGATTGGCATGTTAAATCTAGACATATTTTCAACAACTAAACAATTCTTTTTACCATGATTATCGCATGTGGTGGAACCAAGTTATAATTATATTTGCATTCTTCAGTTTTTTTTTTGGTGGTTGAGAAAAAACTTAAACCAAGTCAGCTTTTAGGTTAACTAGACAGTGTTACCTTTTGGAAGTGACTACATAAATCCAAGTTGTTAGCTAGTTCTCAAGTAGATTGGCATGTTAAATCTAGACATATTTTGAACAACTAACCAATTTTTGTTTTACCATGATTATTGAATGACTACATAAATCTATGTTGTTACCTAGTTCTCAAGAAATTTTCATACAGTTGATACCATACATCTATCACAAATATTTACTCTCAATAAAATAAGGTGCAACGACACCAGTATCCCCCGCTAAGAAATGGTTTACTAAAAAGGGGCATTCTAAGTTCAACAAAGTGGAAAAAAGGCCCACATCTAAAGAAACAACAAGAGCACTGCCTAGCGGGGCAACATATGCCCGTCAAAATTGGAACATGCACAAGTTTCTCTGGGGTAAAGTTTGAAATTTTTGTTCACTCGACTATGTCTGTCCCCCCTCCAATCATTGCCCATTTCCCTGCCCTGTCTGGGGTAAAGGGTTTCAAATTGCATGCTTGTGTGCACACATTTCACATTGTTTTTGTGAAATTTTAGTATGCAGAATGGAAATGCAAACAATTTTTAGGTGTAGAAGATTCTCCTTGCCGTTTACAATGGTAGCGTCCATTCACTGACAGGTTAACTTCATTGATAACTATTGACAATAGGTGGCACCAAGGAAAAGGACATTTTGAAGATCATAACAGCTATAAGCGGTGAGGATACTCGTCGTTTAAAAATGAAATGGATTTATCTGCTCCTGCCACACGCACAACAACAATTGGTGATCAACATGTGTGCAAAGTTTGAACAACATAGCATGTAAAATGTTGAAGAAGTTGGCGACACAATACTGTGATGTTTCAAGTACTAAAAGGGGGTATAACTCTGGAAATACAAAATGAAGGTACCTGCTTTTGTCACATGTACAACGACAATTGGTGATCAACATGTGTGCAAAGTTTCAACAATATATCATGTAAAATGTTGAAGGAGTAGGCGACACAATACTGTAATGTTTTAAGTACTAAAAGGGGGGACATAACTCTGGAAATACAAAACAGAGTTACCTGCTTTTGTCACATGCACAATGGCAATTGGTGATCAACATGTGTGCAAAGTTTGAACAATATAGCATGTAAAATGTTGAAGGAGTAGGCGACACAATACTGTAATGTTTTAAGTACTAAAAGGGGCATAACTCTGGAAATACAAAATGGAGTTACCTGCTCTTGCCACATGCACAACAGCAATTTGTGATCAACATGTTTGTAAAGTTTCAACAATATAGCATGTAAACCTTTGGAGGAGTAGGCGACACAAAAATTGTTTACGGACAGACAGACAACACCATAACATAATACGTCCGTCAAAAAATGAAGGCATATAAAAAATGACAAAACCTGTTACTTGTGAATATCCTTTTCCCCATGGTGGTCTATCAGAATACTAAAGATCATTTAAATCCAACATCCACTGACTAAGACATGAAGGTCCAAAGTTGTTACGGATGGATGGACAGATGAATGGATGTATGGATGGACAGATTGCAAGACGGACAGATGGATGGATGCCCAAATGGATGGACAGATTGCCAAATGAACAAATGGATGGACGAATGTATGGATGGATGGACGGATGAATGTATGGATGGATGGAACTCATTTCTATATCCCCCGCACACTTCATTTTGGCAGGGGATTATAGGTAATTAAAGTTAGTGAAACTTGTATGCCTCTCCTTCACACACAGGATGAATGGTTGGATGAATAAGCTGACTCCAGAAAAACCCACATAATTTTGTTTTGGGGATAGGTTATAAATATTCCCAAGCTTACTAAACTCACTGCTTCGATATCTGGTTTTCTGTACAGCCTTCCTTTTCCCTCTTCCACTATATTTCACATTAACAGCATTACTAAGAACAACCACTCCGCAGTCCTGAAAAATATTATGCTACGGTTATAAATGAAAGTGTCAATGACACTCTAGCTCAACTTGTTAAGACATGTACATGTATAGTATGTGACACAGCAATGACAAACATCTAGGTAATGACCTGATAACAAAGGTACATATAAAGTATTGTAACGGTCTGTACATAAATACTGACCGTGCCTGTAACAAATGTATAGGTAAAGTATTGTAAAGGTGGGCGACAGTCAGATGCCAAACTAGAAAAGAAATCTTTTGAGTTCCAGAGTGGGTCTGACTGAACCCCAAAATATTTGTTCTCATAGCACAGTGATAACAAAGGTACCCCAAAACACACTCGTTCCTGTCCCAAGGTGATAACAAAGGTACCCAAGAAGTTTTGTGAAGATCAGTTCATAAATACGTGCCGCATAGAAGTTGTGACAAAAAACTGATTGGACCCAATTTCAGTACAAAATGGCCACTGGCAGCCATCTTGAATTTTGGACTGCACCCAGAAACACTTGTTCTCTTCCCAAGGTGATAACAAAGGTCCCCAAGAAGTTTCGTGAAGATCAGTTTATAAGTACAGCCTCTAGTCCGAGCCATATTGACACGTGTACTATCTGTGTATAACTAGCACTGAATAAATCAAAGTTCATCTAATTTGCATAATTTATGCACGAGAAAAAAACCTGTATTATATGTGATGTATTCCATGTTACTAAACATTCATACAAAAATTTATTCAAATCAGAACCTTCATATAGAAGCTCTGTACAAAAAACTGATTGCACCTAATTTCGGTATAAAATGGCCAACAGCAACCATCTTGATTTCCAGACTGCACCCAAAAATAAACATTCTCGTCCCAAGATGATAACAAAGGTATCCAAGAAGTTTCATGAACATTGGTTCATAAATACAGCTTCTAGCCAGAGCCATATTAAAATGTGCACTTACTGTGTATAAGTAGCACTGAATAAATCAAAGTTCATCTAATTTGTATTATATGTGATGTATTCCTTGTTACTAAACATTCATTCAAAAATTTATTCAAATCAGAACCTTCATCTAGAAGTTCTGTACAAAAAACAGATTTACCTAATTTTGGTACAAAATGGCTGCTGGCGGCCATCTTGTATTTTGGACTGCACCCCAAAACACTTGTTCTCATCCCAAAGTGATAACAAAGGTACCCAAGAAGTTTCGTAACGATCGGTTCATAAATACAGCCCCTCGCCCGAGTTGTATTGACATGTTGCCTTACTATGTGTAAGTAGCACTGAATAAATCAAAGTTCATCTAATTTGCATAATTTCTGCTTGAGACAAAAACCTGTATTATATGTGATGTATTCCATGTTACTAAACATTCATACAAAAATGTATTCAAATCAGAACTTTCATACAGAAGTTCTGTACAAAAAACTGATTGCACTAATTTTGGTACAAAATGACTGCCGATGGCCATCTTGAATTTTAGACCGCACCCAAAAACACTCATTCTCATCTCACGGTGATAACAAAGGTACCCAAGAAGTTTTGTAAAGACTGGTTCATAAATAGGGCCTCTTGCCCAAGCCGTATTGAATTGTTGACGGATGGACAGATGTCCAGACGGATGACAGGCTATGACATAACCTCAAATTTGACTATGTCAAAGTTGAGCTAAAAATCTTGTTTCTCAGCCACTGTTCTTGTCACTGGAATTGTCACAGGAAATTTGCCTCATTGCTTCTTTTTTTTACCTGTACATCTCTTTGAGGATACTATTTGCCACTAAAATTTAACCAACTAAATCTTGGTTGACAGCGAGCTCTGTCAAATAATTTTTAAGAGGTTAAAATTTTTAATTGCATTATGGGAAATTTTACCAGCTGAAAATATATTTTTTTATACATAATAGTTTAACTGACAGAATACTGGAAGCCCATATTTGGGCTTTAATCTGAAGTACAAGTAACCCATCTTAAAGTCTTCATATTCAGTGGATGTACTTCATATTATGCTTGAAGTGAAATTATTTGGTCTTCAAGGATTTGCCTTGTTACAATTTATGGGAGAGTGCCTATGGGCACTCTCCCATAAATTTTAACAAGGCAAAGCTATGTCAAGAAATTTTATGATCAAAAATAATTTAGGACTCTACCAGTTAAGGAGTTCAATTTCAAATTCAAACTCTTTTCAGAATTTTTGTGGAGGAAAAAACCTCCCTCCCTCATCATAAAATTGAGGAAAAATTTTAAATTTGAAGTAATTTGTATATTTTTATACTTACCAATGGCCCAGACTAGCTGGCTGGTGCTAACTTAAAGTTATCAAAGGCCAAACACAAACAAAAAATCCCCAAAATTTGCTTGCAAAACCGAAAATTAAAGTCCTATCTGGCTCTCTATACATTTATTCTCCATGCATGCGCAGCCATCAGGAAGTGACCGGAATGGGCGCCAACACCATTCGTTGTAGAAGAGAGTACTACATAATAATTCAGCGGGGAGGTATGACTGTCCATTCATGGGAGGGCCATCTCCATCTGGGCCATTGGTAAGTATAAAAATATACAAATTACTTATAATTTATAATATTTTCACACTATAACCCAATGGCCCAGACTAGCTGAATCGTAAAAAGGCGGAAGGCCTAGGACTTCAGAATTAGTAGATCAACATAGTTCCAATCCTGTAATCCAAGGTGAAAGGAAATTAAAATTATTAGGAATTACATGTATGTCTCTCTATACAGTAATAGAGAAGACATAACATAAAAAAGAAGACCAGTTCAAGTTATTCCATATTCTTAGCATGAAGACTATGCTAATTTGGATGTAACAAGTTCCCAATTTTTAAGGCTAGCCTGGACTAAGCCCCAAAAATTAGGATGGCATATTTGAGAATGAGAGAAAATCCCCCACAAACATACGCCATATACAATAAAACCCAAGCTGCATGCAGGAAATAATTACAGACAAAACAGCTTCACTCATAGTTACATACTTATCAGACGAGAGAAGAGGTAAAAATCCCCCCCCCCCCCCCACTTTTTGAAGGAGTCTTCTTCAAAAAGAAAGAGGGGAGCGCTCTGGAATCAGTAAAAGTGGTTCCAAAAAACAATATAAATATTCATCGAACAGGCACTCAGGTATTAATTATTATTAATAAATTGGTACTTAATGCCATTTCAGAAGCTAAGGCTATAGCTGCGATTCCGGTAATTAATATCGGCCACTTATAACGTATACCAGAGTTGGCATATGCAGATAGGTCGAAAAACCAGTGAAATAATATATAACATACACATGTTCAATAGAATCACAATGGACGATCACTGGAGAGTAAACACACTTCCGAGGTAACCACACAGGTGACCCCATTCAGGTGCACAATAAATTCCAGTAAAAACACTCCCCGATGTGTACTGTCCAATATCTATGAATCTAGAAATATGCGAATATACGAGAGTGTAAAACAAGGTGTATTCGATTGGGTACTGACATTAATAGAAACCTGGATCTAGAAATGGGACGAGCTATGATTAACAGACTCGACACGGACCACCCCCGAAATAATTCATTACTTCTAAGGTCCACAACATACAATAATGAATCTGCCTAATAATTAATTTATTATGCACGTGAGCAGTGAAATCCTGCATGTAATCATCTGAATACCAGTTAACTGACTAGACAACCTCCGAGGTACCCAAAGACTAGCAATTTATTGATGATGAATTATGCGCTCGTATATGACATATGGACGAACAACAACAGGAAACCAACCAACTAAAAAGTGGATGTGCCCATGAGGTCGCCATAGAACATGACCCAGCTGCCAATCGAGAAGTCATGAAATGCATATATGTACTTAAACTCATACGAGGCTTACAGGAAAAAAACTACGTCTTGCCCAGTAAGCGATTCTTAACACATTGGCCGTGGGGAGGGGGGAATTCAAAGTCATATCGAACCCTCCTCATGTGCACTACTTTAATCGTTCTTGTGTTAGTCATCCTCTCGTGGAGAAAGCTTCCGAGGAACGTCCCATAACAGACACCTGACAAGATTAATCCAAGGTTTCTGTGATGACAGAGGTGCTACTAGTAGGATTTCACAATATTGATTGATCTATAACATAATCCACTGAATCATCAAAATTAGAGGATACGCATATCCTATCATTCATTCCCATGAGATCGACAGAGCGTCTACTGCGTACGCTCGATGGTCTGGGTATGGCGACATGAACGTCGGTAACTGATTGTTCCGGTGCGTCGCAAACAGATCTATCATGGGGCGATCCCACTGGTAGCAAATCTGTCCGAATACTCGCTTGTTGAGCATCCACTCCACCCGGTATATGACGGACAGAAAGCTGAACATGATGATTCATGATGTATAGGAGAATTTTCTCCATTAGTTGGCATAACGGAAATGAATGCGTGCCACCTTGGTTCCCGATGTACGCTACTACTGTCGAGTTGTCCGACAAACTCTGAACATGGACATCGCTATTATGTGAATCCAATGTTGTAGTGCTAGCCATATTGACATCATCTCTTTGATTTTTATGTGGTTCTCCTGGAACCAAGGGTCCCAAAGACCCTGATACTTCAAGTCTGCGAGACTTAGGGTCGTGCCCCAACCTGTCTGAATCGCATCCGTCATAATCGTGAAAGCACATCCGGCAGTTGCAGTAAAACTCCCTGAGTTAACCACTGAAAATCTGCCAAGATATGAACCCTTGTTTTATTAGGTCTGTTAAAACAATACTGGATCGAGCGAAAGCGTCTTCACCCTCCAGTTCTGAGTAAAGAATATCTGGAGGGGACGTGAGCGCAGGCGGCTCAGAATGAAATCCACAGCCGCTCCACACAGCTCCAACAGTCGCATGAATTCCCTTACTGTTAATGCAGTTGAATGTAGACAAAAGCGAGCACAATAACTGACTAATTTCGCTCTGGGTAACGGTAAACGGAATAGATTGTTTTGAGTCTCAAAGCTCATTCCCAAGTGAATAGATGACTTGGACAGAGCTAGATGAGACTTTTTCTCGTTTACGATGAAACCGAGACGTCGAAGTAATAGAAGCAGACTCTGAACATCGTTCTGAAGAATAATTCTGTTGCCGTATCCCTGTAGAAGGTCGTCCAAGTAAGCTGACATTACCGCAGACGAATGAGCTTGGAAGTATGACATTACCAAGTTCATTATTTGAGTGAATGGCCAGGAAGCCAGGCATCAGACCAAAGCACATTGCTCTGAACTGATACACCTTCCCTTATACGACGAACCGCAGGTACTTTTTGAATGCCAGATGTACCAGGACATGAAAGTACGCATCCTTTAGATCTATGTTTGCCGCATAGTCGTTTACTCGAATGCTCGCCCTTAACGACCGAATGGTCTCCATATATAATTTTTAGAGCCACGATAAGCTTGTTTATCCCGCTCAAGTATATTACCGGTTAGAACGAGTAGTCTGGTTTCAGTACAAGGAACAGGTGACTGTAAAAACCTTGAAAATCCTGATTCTCAACGACCTCTGCCTCTATTGCTTCCTTTCATAAGAGAGCCTGTACCTCCGCCAGGAGAAGCTCTCTTATGCAAGGATCTGAGGGAAGATTTGTCCAACACGGACAACTTGTTAGTGGGGGTTTCGCTCAGAATGATAGCTGTAAGCCAGTAATAGAGGTCTTAACCATCATCTGTATGACCTGCAAGGTTTACGAGAGGAGAAACCACGTCCTCCCTGCGAAGAACCTCATCTCGTCGGCCTAGGGGCGTCTGACCGATAGTCCCGATCAGACCTACGCCCCTTTCCCGAGTTGCTATACTGAAAACCTCTAGAGTAAGTATACGAGGGTTTCTTGTACCCTCGTGAGGAGTTTCCTTTTGACAAATTTTGTCTGGAACACCCTCCTTTACTCTTGTCTGCTGAAGCGAGTCGTTTATATGCTGACTTCAAAAGCAGAGCACTAGACACTTTCTTAGTAGCCTGTTCATCGACTAACTAAAGCCAGTCGTCAAAAATAATATGTCCAGAGACCGGAGCGACTCGGAGAGAGCTTTTCACCTTGTCATCTATCAGTGATGACAATGCAAGGCAGCATCATGTCTGATTAACTCCAGATTAGCCATTGTTAGGGCAGATTTATACATGGTGTACATAATTGCCCTTGAAATCTAAGAGAGGTATGAACAAATTCCTTTTCACTGAGACGTTGTGCCATAGCTCTTGTAAGGTGATCTGCGTAAGACATAACGTCCAAATTCGCTCTATTTGAAGAAATTGCCATCTCAATTGTCTCTGAGCGAATAGTGAATGATACAGGTAAGGATACCTCTAGATCTCCAGCCTGCTCATCCAAATGCAGAGGAACTCTCTGAACATCTTCCCCGACCATTTTTAAATGAACGTGGTCCAAAAAACAGTATGAATATGGAAGATGAAGATAAGAAACTGCCTTCTTCGTACTCAAGAGGATAAATATGGTGTCGTCTAGATGCCCGAAGGCCTGCGACACCTGCCTAGACTGAACCGGAAAAGAAAGGACTTCCTCCTTTCTCCGGATAAAGACTGCGTCCAACGACGCCAGCGGTTTCTCTCTTGTCGTCGCAGCATTCTGATTCGGCGAAACAAAATCAGTGTAGTATTGATGGATGAAAACCATCGCAAACATGTGCTGTTCCGAAAGGGAATGGTAATCCTCTTCCTTATCCCTTTCACCATCTGAGAGAATCATTTGCGAATCTTGGTCCATTGCATCTGCGTGAACAGACTGGACCAATTCAGCACCGTCCGACAGCTCAGATTCTGAGTCTGAGAGAGGCTGCACCTGCACCTACTGGGATGCTGCAATCAGCTGTGTAATTTGCGACAGCAAGTCCGTCATCGAGGCCTGAGGAGCAGCAGTCATCCGTTTCTTAGCCGCATGCTGCTCCTGGGACGATGTGTCGGAGACGGATCCCTTCTCCGAGCGCCTGGACGATTGAGGCCTTGTCTCCCTAGCTACCGAATGGTCCAATTTCACGGGTGAAGAGTGGTTCCTTCTTCGTGCAGCAGGCTGGATATCCGAAGTCGGGTAGCTAGGATGCGGTCATGTGTGCTTAAATAACGTAGCGGAGGAAAGCGTAACTGAAGACGTCCCCGGCTGCAGACTAGATGGAGCGTCCCGAGCAGCAGGCAGACATATGCTCCATCTCGTGCAAGTTTCCAACCAGAAAACTTCATTTCGGTCTGTGAAACAACGGAGGAAGCCTTGACTGAAGCCGACCCTGGCTGCAGACTAAACAGAGCATCCCGAGTGGAGGGTGGACATATGGTCCGGCTTGTGCAAGTTTCTCAAAACAACATCTGGCCCCAGATGTTGCTAGATTAGAGATGGGCCTCTCCCGCTCGCGGTCTATCAGACCTTGCCGAGTACAAGAACTTGCTGACTTCCTCCCTAATTCCTCCCTATTTCCGTCGTCACTGGGTGAGCTATTTATATTAAAGTGCTCGCTCTACCCACATCTACTTCTTAGACCGCAACGGTCTTACCTGGCGTCATGGCACCCACGGACCTAGTACCGCTTCACTGTTCAAGCTAGCTGCTTGCAAGAGATTAAAACCCTTAACAAAAGGCCCTAACTCTTGTAATAATGAGCACTGCAGCAAGTTCTATCTGCTCCACGGGGCTCGATGACGGTAGCACACTTGGTAGGATGTCAGAATATCATCACCATGTTCATGTTCCTCTAAAATAGTAACTGACAAAATTAATTATAACGCAGTGAGAGGCCTGGCCTCCAAACCTCACTGCCAACAATGTACCGCAACACCCGACTCCACATCAGCCATCCCAGTGAATACAAGAATGACAAGAGTCTGCAGGAGTGCATTGGCTAAAGTCGATATCAGTCCTCCAAATTCCACAACAAAATATATATATAATTAAGATACATGAATAATAGCAATCAAAATTAAATTCAAAATATTTTTGGAACCAAAAAAATTATGAAAAAATGCCAAAGTTCCCAAAGGGAACATCAAGAGCCCAAGGTCCCGATAGAGCCTAAGTGTGGACAAAATCCAAATTTTTGAGCTGCACTACCGGAATAATAAACCATGTATCCTACAGTAATTCTACAGTAATAGAATATAAAAAAACTACCAAAATACGAGGACGTTGTCAATGTAAACAACATCAATGTAATAAACAAGACATCAGGTACACAAAAAGGCCCAAAGTCAGAACCAATTTAAATGCTATCAGATGCAAAGCTACATCTTCATATGAAGAAAAAACGATACATCGGATAGAAGATGCAAGACTAAACGACCTAACACTCCTAGGGTGAGGACGTAACCCTGGGGAAAAACAGAATAAAAATTCTGTAATACATGTTAAACTCCCAAGAAATTTAATAAAAAATTTCAATAAAAAAATAGCCAAAAGCTTAAGAGTTTAACAGGAAGGGTTCATGGAAGGATAGGGAAGGAATACTTAACAAACAGTGGAATAATCATTAACAAAAATGATGACATCAGGCATATGTCCCGAAATTTGGAAACATAAAATAATTTTATAAATATTATAAAGTTACAGCCCTGAATGTCTAAAACCACCGTTGAACACTTCCGTCATCCAATAACAGCCTTATATCCACCAATTCTTGCACTGATTTGTGTCTGGCATCCTCAAAAAAGGAGATTTTAAAGCACAGATGTCAGTTCATTGTTGCTGACTTTAGGGCCAAACAAAGAATGATGTTTGCGCCAATTCCAGTCACTTCCTGATGGCTGCGCATGCGCAGAGAGTAAATGTATGGAAGGCCAGATAGAACTTTTAATTTTCAGTTTTGCAAGCAAATTTTGGGGATTGGGGGTTCAAAATTTGTGTTTGGCCCTTAAAAACTTTGAGTTAAACACCAGCTAGTCTAGGCCATTGGGTTATAGTGTAAAAATTTGCCTGAGAAACAAGACATTTTTATAAGCCTAACTGCTACATATAGTGGACATGAAAAACTTTTCTTAAGTGTCAATAACTGCTAGTTTTTTACTTTCCACAATGCACCATTGAGTGGGACACTCACTTGCTTGTCAGCACGTCAAAAAGTTTGGTCAAAATCAGTTCATAAATGCAGGACTGGCACATCCAGAAAACTTTCATGCAGAGATCTATGTTAAATCCATGTTCAAAGGGAGAAAACTTGGTCAAACTTTTCTCAGTTTGAAAACTGGGCACATGCACATTTTCGTGGTGCATTAGAGATCTGTGTTAAATCCGAATTCAAAAGGAGATAATTTGGTTAAAATTCTGGAAAAAATGCATGTTTGTATGTTGTCATGTTGTTAACTATCACTCTAAAAAGCTTTACTATTTTCCCCTCTGACATTATATATATGTATAACATTACAGTTGTATGGGAACATCTTATCTTTGACTGGTACAAACCTTAAAAACATTTAAAGCACTTGGTTTCCCTCCCTTCATTCCAGATGAATAAAAAGTAGGCCATCCTCCTTTCATATCTTCACGATCTCGATGTTTCAACATTTCCATAACCTGTTTAAAAAACAAATATATGTTTCCATAACAGAAATAAACTCAAAAACTTCTACATTCTTCATTTACAATAATCTTTGTTTAACAATCTACATACTGATGACTAACTGACAAATTTTCAAGATACAATTTTTTAGCATAATACGACTAGAAATGTAATTCATTGAGCTCTCTCAAACACGATTGAATTGGTTAAATTCATTGCTGCATTATAGGAAAAAAAATAGTGGCTTGAATTTCTTCTTTTTTTTTTACACTCATGTGCGATAAATAAAAAAAATTCCAAATAGACCTATTAACTGATTCATACAATTCATACTCAACCATAAATCTTGTTCATTTTCAAAATAAAACAAAAATGATAAATTTTAAGTAATTTGTATATTTTTTATACTTACCAATGGCCCATACTAGCTACTGGTGCAAACTGAATATTATCAAGGGCCAAACACAAATTTTGAACCCCCAATCCCCAAAATTTGCATACAAAACCGAAATTAAAAGTCCTATCTGGCCCTCCATACTTTTACTCTCTGCGCATGCACAGTGGTCAGGAAGAGACTGGAAATGGTGTAAACATCATTCTTTGTAGATGAGCGTATTAATCATACCTCAGTGGGGAGGTATGAGTGACCACTCATGGGAGGGCCATCCCTGTCTGGTCCATTGGTAAGTATAAAAAATATACAAATTACTTAAAATTTATCATATTTTTATATGACAACCAATGGCTCAGACTAGCTGAATCGTAAAAAGGCGGAGGGCCTAGGACTTGAGAATTAGCAGACGAAATACAGCTCCTAAGCCTGCATTCCAAGGTGAAAGGAAAATAAATTTAAAAGGAATTACATGCTTGTCTCTCTATACAATAATAGAGAAGACATATCATAAATAAGGAGCCATATCCAAGTAATTCCATATTCTTAGCATGAATGATTATGCTAATTGGGTGTAATGAGCCCCCAATTTTTAAGGCTAGTCTGGACTAAGCCCCGTAAATTAGGATGACGTATTTGAGAGTGAGAGACGACCCCTCCCCCACAAACATACGCCAAATATAAATAATAAACAAGCTGTATCTAGGATCAGATATAATCTACACATAAAAACAGCTTCACTCATAGTTACACACTTATCAAGCCAGAGGAGATTTTACAAGAAAATTCATCCCCCACCCCTTTTTTTTGGAAGGAATATTCTTCAAAACAAAGAGGGATGCGCTCTGGAATCAGTGCAAAGCGATACTAAATAGTCCAAATATATTCGCCCAATATGCACCCTGTTATTAATTATTATTAATTATTGGTGCTTAACGCCACTTCAGAAGCTAAGGCTATTGTGGCGATCCCGGAAATTAACAGAGCACGCTTCGGAATACATAAATAGGATGAAAACCGGTGATATAAAGAGTATGGCCATACCATACACTTGTCCAATTTGATACCAATTAAAAAGTATCTGAAGAGCAAATACGATTCTAAGGCAACCTACAGGCGACCCTGATCATGTGTACAATTGATTCCAATAATAACACTCCAATGAACCGTTCGAATATACAAGAATGTGTACTGTATCTTCAGAGAAACCTGGATTAGAACATGGAACGAGCTATGATTAACAGACCCGTCACAGACCATCTCCGAAACAATACATTGTTTCCGAGGTCCGTAACAACCAATGAGTGTTCGGAGAATATATTACTCCGAATAATGATGCCAAAAAATGAGAACATATGCATAGACAGCCTATTGGCAGTTCCATAACTGATCCAAATAGCCCCAAAATTCTCATAAGCTCTATAAGCAGAGCAAGAATTTTTGTAGTCTGTCAACAATGCGTCAGCCTAATAAAACACATATTATGCACGCAAGCAATGAAATCTTGCATGTACTCATCTGAATACAACCTGTAACCTTGGTATGGCTGAGTGATACAAGAGTAATCTGGAAACTGAATGAATAATACAACGTTAATATGCAATTAACTGAGTAATAAACTCATACGTCGTAAGAAGGCCAGACTGCTCTGAGCGAAACTTTTCCGAGTGGACTAATTGCCACATTGGAGAATGTCGCCCAGATAACCGACATGTCAACCATACAGGTACATGAAGGCTAGCAATTTTATTGATAAAAAATCATATGCTCGTATATGACTTATAAATGAACAACCACAGGAAACAAACCAACTAAAATGTGGATGTGCCCATGGGGTCGCCATTAGAACACGACCCAGCTGCCAATCGAGAAACCATGAAAGCCATGTTTATACTAAATGCACACGAGGCTTACGGGAAGAAAACTACGTCCTGCCCTGTAATCACCTTTTAACGCATTGGCGGGGGAGGGTGGGGGTTGTCGAAAAATACATATCGAACACCCCTCACCCGCATTATTTGAATCGCTCTTGTGTTAATCATCAAATAGAATAGGAACGGCATCTGACTGACTCCATAATGCCTTTAAGGACGGAGACGGACGTGATGAACAAATACACCATATTAACATTATCACACTAGGTAAATATGGCGTCATTAATAGAGCTTATCGCCTCATATAACTAACACCAAACCATACCAGTAGGAAGAGAATAACCTCCTCTAACATACGGTATCATGCCCGATAGGACAACAAACTCAGCCTAGCTGAAGCAGCTAAAGGTCTTCCTATACATGGATACAATAAAAGGCTGATAACTGCAGCCTTAGAAGCTCTCTAAGGAGACTTACAACGTGAAGACAGATATATCAGTGTAAGCTGCGACCTTGAAGGCTCTCTGAATGGAGACTTACAACTATCATCGCGCAAGGTAGGAAATGAAAAGCCGTTATTTAACAGCCCTAAATTCCTAACGAGACAGCAGTCCCAGGAGAAAATAAATTCAGTTATGTCACTGCATAATTACTGAAACAATCTCGCTTAAGATTCTAGCTAGGCTACTATGGTGTAAACAATAAGACTCAAGTCTATGACACCTATGAAAACAAACCGAAAAGCACTGTACCTTATCGGTTTTATTCCCAAAAGACAGCGCTCAGAGCCTGGCTAACATAGCTAGAAGTCTTCCTCTCCATGAAGACAGATATCTTGGTGTAACTAGCGACTTGAAAGCTCACTAAACAGAGACTTACAACCATCGTCGCGCAAGATAGGGAATGACAAGCCACTATTCTAACAGCTATAATTCCCAAAGAGACAGTAATCTCAAGGTAGCTACGCAGTTATGTGTCTTCGTCTACCTGAAGACATATCTGTGTCACCTGCAGCCTTGAAAGCTCTCTAAATGGAGACTTACAACACTAGCCGCAAGAAAAGAAATAATCCTATCTATGCATTATTCGTCCAACTTCAGGACGAAAAACAGGTGATTTGAAAAAACCTGGAGAATATTTCGACGACCTCTATTACCTCTATATACCTCCGCCAGGAGAGACTCTCTTGAAAGAATTCGCCTGAAGATTTGCCCAGCAAGTACCTGTAGTAAGTGGAGCTTTGCTCAGACTGATAGCTGCAGGCCTTCCGAGACTACATTCTCATTCACAGATCTTCTACAGTGTTCAGCCACTTTTTTGTGAGGTTGATGACCTTCCGCTAAGTGGAAAGCAACAGAAGTCTATTCTCGATGACCTCTTTGCTTCCTTCAATAAGTACCTCCACTAGGAGCAACTCCCTTTTGAAAGGATCCCCTAGAAGATTTGTCCAACGCGGACATCTTGTAAGTGGGTGGTTATGTTCGGAATCATAGCCGTAAGCCTTCCGAGACAACACTTTTATCCACTGATCTTCCGTGACATAAATCCAGTTTCTCGTGAAGATGAGAACCTTCCATCAGCTGGTAAGCAATAGAGGTCTTATTCATCACCTGTATGACTAACGAGGCTTACGGAAGAACCTCGTCCCGTCGGCTTAGGGGCATCTGACATATAGTCTGGATCAGACCCGCACCCCTTTCCCGAGTCACTATACTGATGACCTCCGAAGTAAGTATAAAAGGGTTTATTGTACCCTCACATGTTTCCTTAGCTGATTAAGTGGAATGGCCTCACTTACCCCAATCTGCTGAAGCGTGTTGAGGCGCAGACTTCAGTAGCAACGTACTGGAAGCTTTCTTGTAGCCTGTTCACAGACTAACGAAAGCTCGTTGTCAAATAGAGTATATCCGGAGACTGGAGCGACTCGGAGAGAGCTTTTCACCTTATCAACTATAAGTGATGACAACGCAAGGGCAGCATCACGTCTGATCAACTCCCAATTTGCCACTGTCAGGACGGAGTTGTACGTGGCATACATGACTGCCCTGGAAAAAACTCTAAGCGAAGAACAAAGGTCCTCAAGTTCCTTCCCATTAAGACATTGTGCCATAGCTCTGGTGAGGTGATCAGTGTAGGACATCACATCCTGATTTGCTCTATTGAATGAAATATCACATTCATCACTTCCGAGCATATATTGAATGATGCAGGTAGGGACATATTTTCATCCCCGGCCTGCTCATCTAAATGCAGCTGAGCTCTCTGGACATCTTCTCCAACCGTTTTAAATAAACGTAGTCCAAGGAACGGTATATTTATTGAAGATATCGATAAGAAACCGCCTTCCTGTTAGCACTAGAGAGGTGAATATGGCATCGATAACATGGCCAAAGGCCTCAGACACCTGTCAAGACTGTTTCGGGAAGGAAAGAACATCCTCTTTCCTCCACACGAAATCTGCTTCAGAGGCGACAGCGGTTTCTCTATAGTAGTCGTAGCTTGCTGATTAGGTGGAACAAAGTCAGTATAGTATTGATAAATAAAATTCATCGCTACCATATGCTGTTCCGAAAGGGAAGGGTAATCCTCTTCCTTGTCCCTTTCAGCAACCGACTGATTCAGCTGTGACATTCGGTCATTTGCATCTGCGTGTACAGATGACTGGACCAAACTAGCACCGTCTGACAGCTCACCATCGGATACCGGAGTCTGCTCTTGCACTTGCTGGGATGCTGCGATCAGCTACGCAATATGCGACAGCAAGTCCATTACCATGGCTTGAGGAGTAGCGGTCTTCTGTTTTTTAGCTGCTTGCTACTCCTGGGACTAAGATCCGGAGATAGGTCTTTTCTCCGAACGTCCCGATGAACAAACCCTCGGATCGGTAGCTACTGGATGGTCCGACCTCACAGGCGAAGACTGGCTCTGTCTTTGCGCAACTGGCTGGATATCCAAAGTCGGGTAGCTAGCATATGTGCTTTTATAACGTAGCGGAGGAAGCCGTGATTGAAGCCAACCCCGGCTGCAGTCTAGACAGAGCATCACGAGCAGTGGGCAGATGTATGCTCCGACTCATGCAAGTTTCTCAAAATAACATTTGACCTCAAATGTTGTTGGGTTAGAGAGGGACCTCTCACACTCGCGATCTTATTAAACCTCGCCAAGCCTCCCAAAAAGAAAACTTGGTTCCGGCTTGTGCAAGTCTCTCAAAACAAAATTTGGCCCCCAAATGTTGGTGGGTTAAAGAGGGGCCTCTCCCGCTCACGGTCTTATTAGACTTCGCCAAGCCTCCCTAAAAGAAACTTGCTGACTTCCTCCCTATTTCCATCAACACTGGGTGAGCTTTTGATTTTGAGGTGCTCGCTCTACCCAAATCTACACTTCCTTCGACCGCAACGGACTTACCTGGTGTCATGGCTCCCACGGATGGAGTAACCACTTCACCAGATGAGCTAGCTACTTTCAAGGGATTAAGAACTCTAACTAGAGGTCTTAAGCCTTGAATATCATGAGCACCTTGCAGCTAGCTCTATTTGCTCAACTGAGTGTGGTGACGGTAGCACACTTGGATGGGTGTCACAATACCATCACCATGTTCCTCTGAAATAGAAACTGAAATACTTGAATTATATTATGGTGAGTATTCCGGCATATGAACCTCACCGCCAACAACGCATCACGACACCCGTCTCGAACGTCTGTCATGCCAATGTACACAGTAGGACAAGAATCCACAGGAGTGCATCGACTACAGGCAAGGCAACAAGCATGTAAATCCGAGGAAGATTTCCTCACGTTGCATTTAGAGCAGTAAGCTTTCATAATTACAATCAAAAGACAAAGTTGATAGCACTCCTACAAACTCCACAACAAAATATATAAAGATACCTGAATAATCACAATCAAAATTAAATTCAGAAATTTATTAAAAAAAATTTTGAAAAAATGCCTAAATTCCCAAAGGGAACATGATGAGCCCAAGGGCATCTTGATAGAGACTAAGCACAAAATCCAAATATTATGAGCTACACTACCGGAATAATAATCAATGTATCCTAAAGTTATTTTACAGTAACATAATATGAAATACTACATATATTTGAGGACATTGCCATTGTAAACAATGTCAAGGAAAAAAACGGAAACAAGACATTAGGCGCAAAAAGGCCCAAAGTCAGAAACCAATTTAAATGCTACCAGATGCAAAGCTAGATCTTCATACGAAGAAAAAGTGATACATCGGATAAAAGATGCAAGACTAAAATGACCTAACACCCCTAGGGTGAGTACGTAACCATGGGGATAAACAGAATAAATATTCTGTAATACACATTAAACTCCCAAGAAATTTAATAAAACAAATTTTAATAAAAAAAGCTTAGGAGTTTAAAAGGAAGGGTTCATGGAAGGATAGGGAAGGAATACTTAACAAACAGTGGATTAATCATTAGAAAGAATGATGACGTCAGGTGTATGTCCCGAAAATTATAAATTTACAGTAATTTGTATATTTTTATACTTACCAATGGCCCAGACTAGCTGGTGCTTAACTCAAAGTTATCAAGGGCCAAACACAAATTTTTAACCCCCTCAATACCTAAAATTTGCTTGCAGAACCGAAAATTAAAAGTCCTATCTGGCCCTCCATACATTTACTCTCTGCGTATGCGCAGATGTCACGAAGTGACCAGAACTGAGGCCAACATCATTCTTTGTAAAAGAGAGTACTACATAAAAATTCAGCGGGGAGGTATGAGTGACCACTCATGGGAGGGCCATCTCCGTCTGGGCCATTGGAAAGTATAATATACAAATTACTGCAAATTTATAATATTTTTACACTGTAAACCAATGGCCCAGACAAGATGGTGCTTACTCAAAGTTATCAGGAGCCAAACACAAATTTTGAACCCCCCCCCCCCCCCCCCCCCCCCCCACATCCCCCAAATTTGCTTGCAAAAACCGAAAATTAAAGTCCTATTTGGCCCTCTTTACATTTACTCTCTGTGCATGCGCAGACGTCAGGAAGTGACCGGAATTGGTGCAAACATCATTCTTTGTTTGGCCCTA